>BLBF01000007.1:52821416-52857633 GCA_015471245.1 Laticauda colubrina | reverse complement strand
GGCCAGCCTCGAATTTGAAACCAAAAGCTGTGAGACCCACATCCATATAGAAGCCTGATGATGGCAGATGAGATTCTGCTGAAACGTTGCTACAACTTTGAAAGCACTACAATAACGTGGGATAATACCCGAAGGAAGCTGAACAGCACATATACATACATACATACATACATACATACATACATACATACATACATACATTTATTTATTTATTTCTAAGTTTTCGCGGGAACTTACATGTGTGCTGTTCAGCTTCCTTTGGGTATTATCCCACGTCATTGTAGTTGTGTTTTTAAAGTTGCAGCAACGTTTTGGCAGAATCTCATCTGCCATCATCAGGCTTCTGTATTGAGTTCATCTGTGAGTCAGGCTATCACAGCCATTTCAGTTTATATATATTTTATAGTGATAGCCTGACTCACAGACGAACTCATTGCAGAAGCCTGATGATGGCAGATGAGATTCTGCCGAAATGTTGCTACAACTTTAAAAGCACAACTACAATGATGTGGGATAATACCCGAAGGAAGCTGAACAGCATACATTAAAGTACCCGCGAAAACTTAAGAAACCATATATATATATATATATATATATATATATATATATGAATACTAAGAACACTAAGAACACTAAGAATATAAAAACACTAAGAATAATAATAATATTCTAATAATAATTATTATTATTCTAATAATATATAGATATTGTAAAACTTGATGCCCTTCATACCAGGTTAGCACAACCCACAGGAAAGGATGATGGAAGTTGTCAGCTGGAGATCATACACTGCCCACCTGTTTGTTAAATGTTAACACTGAGTTAGAATATCTTATTGATATTTCTTAAATTATATTTCTTTATTGCTGATATATTTATCTCGACTTTTTACCAGAGATTGAAGAATAATTTGCATAAATTGTTGTTGACATTGCCTGGATAGTTTGTGTTCCTGGGAAACAGATTAGGTGGAAAAGATGCAACTGCCTGAAAATTAGTGTATAATTTAGATTCAGTTCTAACACTATGCCCAGTATTAAGTCACAACACTTAGAGTGATGCATATCAGCATTTTTGTCCATAAATAATATGGAAGAAGGATGTGGAGAATCTGTCTTTGCATTTTTCAGCACCACTTACTTTTGCAGTATTGAATGATTTCGGGTGTTTTTTTTTTGAATGTACCTTAGCACAGGGGCATTTTAACATTGTACAACATCTGTGCCAGATGTTTAATGTGTGATTATATATATTTTTTAAGACTTCATCACTTTCCTGATTCTTTGTACAACCCATCTTTCTTTACTGGCCATTTTCAGATCATCAATAAGCATTATGCAGTGGCATATGGTCTGAGTCTGAGGTGCTTTGAAAAGGCTACAGAGTATTAATAATGAGGATTCCCCCAAAATGGGAAAACCTGGGCAGCAGATAATGCTTTGAGAGAGTATGAGGTTTTAGCATCTTGAAACAATATATCACACTCAAAGGGACAGAATTGGACTGCACAATCTGTTAGCTCATTCTTGTCCAATCTGGTCTCTTCCTTTCTTTCGGAGCCAGCGGTGTTGTCATCGGCTTGCTGAATTATACCCTGACTGGAATGAATTTCAGACACGGGTAATGTATCTACTTAAATGGAATTCTGCCTTTAAAAAAAAAAAAAACCTTTTAGGTATATTTTTCAAATATATTCATGTTATATCATTCCTAATTTTACATGTGTAATGTGCCTTTTAGGTATATGTTTCAAATATATTCATGTTATATCATTCCTAATTTTACACGTGTGTAATAAATAAAAGGGAAAAAAATCTATCTCCAAGTTTGGCACAATTTCCATAACCTTGTCATAAACTTAATTTATTTCTTTACTTCCTTTTTGCTACTTTAAAGTTATGTAAAAGCATATTGCTCTCTGCTTTGAAAGGAATCTTAGGCTCAGATTTTAGAGATCACAATAAGATGAATGTGCTTATAATTAAGTCAAGTAACAACAGGGTTCTTTTCTTTTTCTTTAGTATCAACAGGTTACATTGATTTATTAGGAAAGATCCATGTTTTTATTTGTGGTATTAATATTCCAATCAGCCCTTTTCAATACACTTAAAAGAAATTTTATTTATCATGTGAAAATGTAAATTCTTTGAGCTTAGAATAAATTTGGATGTGTTTCAGGCAAATTACTCTTGATCGTAAAAATGATTCATTATTTCAAAAGAAAGCTGCTATGTAAGCATGTGGATTTGTAAAGGATGGTGTCTTGAGTAAAATAAAAATGCATTTATGACTTACTCCTTTACATATCTTTACTCAAATACAAGTCTTCTGAGTTCAGTGAAATTTAGGATCATAACAAAAAATCTGTTTTGTACTTTGAAGAATAGTTGTTAAACAAGTGCTGCCATAAACAGTGGTAGTCCTTTCTAGATTAATTAACTTATTCTTGTGCAGCAGTAACTTTAACACTTTTGCCTCAATTTGTTGAGATAATAAATAATATCTATTCAAAAATAATAATCACACAGGAATTTTTCACAAAATGTTTTCAGAATTCTGCAGTCATAGTATTGCATATAGTGCTTATAGGTGAGCAAGATAATATTGTAATTTTTGCTCTGTTGCTCTACTGATTTCTGTGAAAATGAAAGAGAGTTAGAAATAAGTAAAATCACCCATTATTACCATGACAGATTGGCAGGATATATGGTGGAATTCCTCATAAAAGGTCCTTTCATTTTATTGTGATAAATACATGGCATTGTAAATATAATCAACAATACTCTAGAATAAGTCAGTGGTCAAATTGGATCTTGAATGCCAACCCCAGCTTAGCAACTCTTAAATCCATCCCCTTTGAATAAACACCCAGTGGTGTAAATCAGAGTCTGTGGGGTGGAAATATTTTATGATAAAACTTTGCTAACAAATGTACAGTTAATATTACAAAATCTGTGATCCAGTATGAATAGGAAGCAAAGTGATATGACACTCTCACGTTATGGTCTGCACTTACAGGAGTAAGTGAGCAAACGCAGTGTCTGTATTTGAATTTTTTAGTAGTATTTGTTGTAAGGAGAAACCAGATATTTCCATCACGGAACAGAGGCTAGAGGAATCTTCTGTTTTTGTTCTTGATCGTTTATTTCTGACTATTATTTGAAAAATGAAGCCTTTTACTACACAGTCCTATTAATTCCCTGTCTAATTTACTGTGCTTCTCAGATAATTTGGATTACATCAGCATCTTTTTTTTCCCTGTGAGAGGACTCACCTAGAGTTTTCTTAACACCATATAAATGTATTGGTAGCAGAACTACAACAGATAGTGTCCATATTGTAATCATTATCAAAATGTGTCATTTGCATTATATTGCTTTCTGTCAGTTTTTCTTTTTCAAATTAATCTAAATGTAAATAGATTATAAAATTGATCTTTGGAGTTTCTTGTGTTCATGAAATTATTTTACTTCATGAGCGTAGGGAGAAAAGTTCCTTCATTATTGATGGTTGTACAATAATATTGATGCTGTAAACCAATTTATCTGCTACTATGCTACAACGGGATAAATTGTTCCATTTAACATTTTAAAGAAAACAATGCTTTCCAGTCTAAAGGTTTCTGATATTCTCAGCGTATTTTTATGTGTCGTTCTGTGAAAAAGCTTAAGAAAAATTCTTACACACTGCATGAGATAGTGTTTCTGAGATTTGCCAACTTTTCAGAAGCAGTTGAGTGGGGATGTGGAAGATAGTTTTCAAAAAGGAATTCTAAAGTTGTATTTATATTTGTCATATGTTTATGACTTTGCCACTTGGCCTATAATTATTTATTATCTGAAAAATGTTTTGACTTAAGTTTGATGTTATTTTGTGTGGCTGGCTTGATCTATAATACTTACTTTGTGCCAAATCCTGTTATTTCAGTGGCTTGTTAATTCTAAATGAACTTGTTTGTGAAGAGTCTGACTATTTCTGATCTCCCATGCTGAATTCCACTTATCCCTTATTTGGGACTAAGTTATACCACCATCACATATGCTCGTCCTTTAGCTTGTCCTTATCCTTATGTTTCTTCTGTTCTCAGTAATGCCACTTCTCTGATTTTTCGACGAGAAAATGAGCAACAAAGCCTAACAAATTATACCCACATTCAGGTGGTAGTTGAAGAAGAGTAAAACACTATTTTTAACACCAAATGTTATTGAGTACGATGTAAGCATGTCCCACTTAGGGGATGAGGATGATATGAAGCTACCACTATAGGTGCATCATAGAAAATAAATATTGCCATGACAGATTTATACCAAGGTTAAGTTTAAGAGGCAAAAAGGCTTTTAAATAATTTAGCAGAGTTTTTTTTCCCTGTTTCTATAAAATACTGTGAGTAATACTTTGTTTTGAAAACCCTTTTCAATTAACATTCCTGCTATTGATGAAAATGTTCTGAAAAATTCTCAAGTAAATCTGTCTTATACTGTTAATCTTACGTATTACAGATGAATGTCATCATTTCAACAATACGAGAGTCTAATCTTAAACTCACCCTAGCTTTTGGAATAGGCATCCACCATGCTGGCCTTCACGAACGGGACAGAAAAACTGTGGAAGAGCTGTTTGTGAATTGTAAAATCCAAGTATGTTTATTACATGCATAATAGCATAAAGATAGTCTTTGCTTACTGACCATTTGTACAGCAACCATTCAAAGTTATGATGGCACTGAACAAGTGCCAATACATATGACTGGTCCTCAAAATTCCAGTTTTCTCACTACCCCTGCAGTCACAAGATCACAAGTTCAGTACTTGGCAACCTGCTCATACTTATGACAGTTGTGGTGCTTCACAGTCATGTGATTGCCATTTCCAACATTTCCCCATCGGCTTCCCACAAACAGAGTCAACAAGGAAGATTGCAAATTGTTCTGATAAATCACCCCAGACTCCCTGCACTCATGTGATAATCTGTTCTTCTGCTCTCAGCCTCACTGCACTTGCACCAACATGTAGCCTCCTTCCCCTGGCCTCCCTGTTCTTGGGCCAACCTGCCTCACTCTGCTTGCATGGCACTGTGCCCTGCTTTCCCTGGCATCCCTGTATTCATGCAGCACCATACCCTGCTTTCACAAGCCTCCACGTGGCCTCCTTTCCCTGTTTCTCTGGCCTCCTTATGTTTGCACAGCACCACAACCATCTTCTCCTGGCTATTCTGCTTCTCTGCACTGATGTAACACCGCACCCTACTTCTCCTATGCTTGTGCATAGCCTGTATTGGGCCTCCCAGATCCTTTCTACCTACCCCTCCCTCTCCTTGCTTGGAACTTCCACCACGTCACTCTCAATGACCGACATATCTTGGGGTGACATCAGCAAAAGGGACTACCAGGATTGTTGTCACTGAGCAACTTTACAATTTTGCATCACTTAACAAAACAATCCCAATTGCTGTCACAACCCAAGGATTATCTGTATGAGAAACATTTTATTAACTTCAAAAACATAAGTTTTGTTTCACTTTGTATAAAAAAAAGAAAAAGTTTACACAGTTACATCTTTTTTTCGTTTTTAGGTTCTTATTGCCACAAGTACATTAGCCTGGGGTGTCAATTTTCCAGCACATTTAGTAATTGTTAAAGGAACAGAATTTTATGATGGGAAAACCAGGCGTTATGTGGATTATCCAATTACAGGTATAGTCACAAATTGAAAAGGACTATTTTGCTCGACAAAAGATTAATCCTTATTCCTGAAAATGAAAGAGAATTAAGCTAAATTACATGTGCCACATGATTCATTCAGATTTTTCGTAATAATGGGATCTTTTAATTTTTTGATATTTAAAGAAAATCAGAGAATTTACAAAAATGTATTATCTATCTTCTCACCCATTAAACAATATAACGGGTTTGATTTAAAAGTTAAAAATAACACTTTCAATAGAATATAAGAAATATCATTAGAGCTGGAAAGAGGCAAATTTATCGCTACCAGCTACAAAGAGAAAATAAAGTGAAATAGATATGTAAGCTATGTAGCTAATATGGTACAGAAGCTACAAGCAGAATAATTCATTTATGTAAATAAGCACCTAAAGGATAAGATACACAGTTTAAAAGATCTCAAATCATGCCTGGGATTTTATGTTTGTTTCCTTGTTCTATTCCTTATCAGAGATGTGAAATTATAATGGCTATTTTTCTATGGCATTTGGAATCATGGAGCCGATATTTCTGGTCCCCATTATTTTTTACCTTTTATGAAACCATATTTCACACGTAGGATGTGGGATAATATTATTGAATCTTTCATATAAGCACTTATTTTAACTTTCTTTTTATAAACTAGAAGTAACTGGAAATAATTTTTAATATTTTTAATGGTTAAAAGTTTGCATTTTATCTGTCATGGATAACATTTCTAAGCAGGATACAACATTTAAAAAGGCATTATTGTATAAGCAAAATAAATGCAATATATGTCTGGAAATTTTAAAATAAAAGTGTTTGTGTGTGTGTGTGTGCGTACATGTGCATGTGTGAAGGTGAGAGAGAGAGAGAGAGAGAGACTGTATTTTATGTTACTACTGTTTCACTTTCGTAGATGTTCTTCAGATGATGGGACGTGCAGGTCGACCTCAGTTTGATGATCAAGGCAAAGCAGTGATTCTGGTTCATGACATCAAGAAAGACTTTTACAAAAAATTCCTTTATGAGCCTTTTCCAGTAGAATCAAGGTAAAAGAGGAACTTATATTATTTTGATATGAAAATATAATATTCCATTAGTAATTATATTTTCTCTACCTGCATACTGAACATTGACTGGCCAAAATCCATAAAACCTTCTGGATCTTTTCTCCCCCCTCCAGATGAATTTCTTTCATAGATCTTGAGCTTAAATGATCAAACAGTGTTACCAAATAAGTCTATCTCAAGTTTTAATTATATGTCTACAGTGTAGGCTACAGTGGTGGGATTCAAATTTTTTTACTACTGGTTCTTTGGGCATGGCTTGGTGGGCATGGCAGGGGAAAGATACTGTAAAATCTCCAGTCAAAGTGGTATTTGCTGGTTCTCTGAACTACTCAAAATTTCCGCTTCTGGTACTCCAGAACTGGTCAGAACCTGCTGAATACCACCTCTGGTGGGGTCTATGTATACATACGTATTCTTCTAATGCGTAGATAAATCATTATATTTATAATGAAAACTGGGTTTATTCTCTTTCTTTGTGTGTTCATGCATAAATATATCAGGTCTTGGTTTATAGAGTTTAGAGAGCCTTAATGAGTAGACGGATGTCAGAGTGGATATCAAAAGAACTAAAATAGTAAAATAGTAATGTTATTTACAACCAACAGTATTCTTTTAAAGTATCTGTACTTTGATGGCTCAGCAGTTTTACAATGGGAATAAACTCTATTTTTCTGTTCAGGCTTCCAAATAAGAAAAAGAGTAACAGTATTCCTTTAAAATAATTTTGCATTTATGCACTCGATAGTGCTAGAATAGCAGATTCCTAGTATAGAAATCTAAAATATCTAGTAGTTTGACCAATATCTGTAGCTATGTATTAAAACTGTTTATCTGTTAAATGCAATTTTGTAGCAACATTTCAAATTAGTATAAATTATCTCAAGAAAGTTGGAATACTATTTATTTGTTCATTTTTGTTCAGATCATTAGAAATTCTGCCTCATCATTTAAAGGCTGAAATTGCAGCTGAAACTATAACTGGTATATTATTTGTTTGTTTATTTTTGTTCAGTTTACTAGAAGTTTTGTCTGATCACTTAAATGCTGAAATTGCAGCTGGAACTATAACTTCAAAGCAAGATGCAATGGATTATATCACCTGGACCTACTTTTTCCGCCGTCTTATTATGAATCCCAGGTAAGCTATTTCATTCTTGGTCCCCACCTGAATTGTCAAATGAAGGACAAAAGTTTATTCTAGTTATTTATTTTGTGTGTATGCAAAACATTGTTCTTCCTATGAACCGTACTGTTTCTGGGGACAGTTTTGCAGTTTCTAGGTACAGATCCTCCAAACCAAAACCATTTCATGGTATCCTATTATGGAAATTAGCTTGTTTTTGGACTGGTCTACCTCCAGAACCTTTAATCTGGTCTACCTCCAGAACCTTCCAGGTCAGAGGATTTACTTCTAGAAACCATTGAATCATCATGCTGGCAATGGCATGCCCTGCAAGAGAAACAAAAAATACCAGGATTTTGCAATACATTTCTCATCAATCATCTGTACCAGGAATCTCCAAACTTGGCAACATTAAGACTTGTGGACTTCAATCCCCAGAATTCCTCAGCCATCATGGAGGAATTCTGGGAATGGAAGTCCACAATTGTCAAATTTAGAGACCCCTATAAAAGATGATTGATGAAGTGCTGTGAAATCTTAAGAATTAATGTTGTTATGTATTTTTAGCTGAAATTCTATAGATAGTTAGAAAGAAAGGGCATTATTAACCATCTATTCTATAGATGGGCACTATTATTGTTAGAAAGAAAGGGCATTACAGATCAATCCCACACACTTCGATCCAAACTGCAATTTTGCTAATCAATTAAAGTTTTAACTGGTGAGGCAAACAATTTCTTAAGTTTTAATTATTTTAATTATACTTAAATATTTTTTATTTAAGCTTTTTAAAGATATTCTCAAAATTCAGAGACAATTAATTTTCTCATTATCTTTTCAAACTTGTATTGATTTCCTTCCCCCCCCCCCCCCCCAAAAAAAAAAAAATAGCAAATAGAGCTTCTATTGACTGGACAGAAAGGGAATCTTGCTGCTTTTTTAAAAAAAATCTCTAATTCCTGACCATGTTTCATTACTAATTCCGTATTTTTATTAAGCACTAAATAATTAAATGTTTTGCAAAGGACTGTGTTTAGATTTCAGAATGAGTCATATGGCAGGTTTTAAACAACAGCTTCTCATGTTAAATCAGTATGACATTCATTATGATATTCCATCTTAAATATTTTGAGAATTGGCACAATGTTGGTGAAGTTGCTATCTGAAAAGCCAGAACAACTGTATTAAAAGTACTGATGGTTTGATCTGTAGAACAAATGTGTTTCAAGATATTCAGTGCTATGAGGAAAGAATACTATTTGTAATCTACTATTATAGTAGTCTGTAATCTCAGACTAGTCCTTTTCTAGGACTAGAGCTGTCAAATTCCTAAAAGATCCAACATGTATAATTCATAATTTGTATCCATTAAATAAAAACTATAAATGCATCCATTGACTACTGAATATTTCCTACCGCCATATAACAAATATGAGATTTGGCCCTCCAAAAATAATTTAATACAGAATGAACTTGAGCATTCCCACTTTTTACTTTTCTGATTTTTAATCAATAATTAAGATCATGTTTGTTTGCAAAAGAAAATATTAAACACAAGTACCAAATACTAAAAAATCATTACAATATAATATTTGCTAGAAAAAAAGTAGTCCTGACTCAATGACAAAGCACGTAACATTGAATTGCTATCAGTTTTGCGGTCTTAATTTCAATAGAATATAAACTCTGAAATGATATTTT
This sequence comes from Laticauda colubrina, assembly GCA_015471245.1. Taxonomy (NCBI): domain Eukaryota; kingdom Metazoa; phylum Chordata; class Lepidosauria; order Squamata; family Elapidae; genus Laticauda; species Laticauda colubrina. The sequence continues at coordinate 52,848,053 of BLBF01000007.1, read as the reverse complement.
TTTTCATTAAATATTCAGTTCCACTTTAGTACTTTTTTACTTTTCCATATAGAACTTAATTCTCAGAACAAAGGCAAGGATAGTATGTCTTTTGTTACAGAATTGCCAATCTGTTGCTTAGAATCTCTAAAGCTATGCACACTTTTCAAGTGATTCAGAACACAGCACCTCTTTGATGTTTATTGAAAAAAATTGATTTATTTCAGTCTTTTGCACAAATCTTAAAAAAGAAAAGGATGTCATTAAGGAATCTATTTGGTAGAATTAATATGATATTTAAAGCAGAACAGTTGCACGGGAACCTGGAATGGGTCTGGGCAACTCTACTGAATACTCTACTGTTGCTGCTTTTGTGTGATGTCCAAACATTTTTTCTCCCAAATCATTTTCAAACTGTGCACAAGCTTATTGTTCTTCAGAATTGTCTGAAGGTGCAATGTATAACCCACAGGAATTGAGCCTAATGGCTTCTACTCTTTCTGAATTGGCAGCATCATTCTAATGAGCAGAAGCCAATTATGTGTTTTGTAAAATAGAAACAGTTCCCCAAACCTTTGGAACAGATTTTGACGATGTATATCAACTCTCAAGAGAAAGAAAAACAATGTCTGTTGAGCAGACATTGAATTTAAAATATGTCACACGACTTACTATCTAAAAATACTTTATATGGGGAAGGAAATTCAGTGTTCAGTCTTTCTGGAAATCTGTTCCTAGATAGTATTCGGCCGTTGCTTCACTTGATTCAATCTTTCCAAAGATCTATTCCATCCTCTTATCCATTTAATATAGTATTTTCTGGTCTGAATCTCCTCCAGCTGGGTGGGCTTCAGCTCCCTGAATTCCTCAGCTAGTGTGGCCATTAAATAGTAAAGATTTGCGCGGTATGTGTTTGTGTGTGCATGCACATACATATTTACATGCATACTTGTATGCATATACAGTACATGCATACTGGTCTACTTATGTTGCACAAGCTTCTGTGTCCGTTTTTTCAAAATTTATTTTGTTTAACTTTTAGTTAAAACAGAACTGCTCATTACAATAGAAAGCCTTCCCAATTATAGTTATAATTAACATTGTATAGGACCCAGAATATAAGGTCTAGATATGAATCTTTCTTAGCAGTTGCATAGAGCCCATCAGAGATGTAAACAATATATATAAATAGCGATTTCATCAAGCAAAGGAGTCCATAAGTCAGTTTAGGCATGCTTCAGAGTAATAATTCTCACACTATTGCTTTACTGTCCAGCTTTTCCTGGCATACTAACCAGCTAGTTACTTTCATTCTCTGCTATCTTATCATACTATGTTAAGGACCAAAATGAATTTGACATAAATGGTAAAATGCTTGTTAGAGTGAATATTCCATGTTCATATGTAGTCACCCTGCGTGCAAGCTGATTTTCACATAGTTTTAAATGTCACCAATTGCTAAAATCTAAAGCCCATGTCACACTGCACCAACGGATGGAAAGAGGATGTAAAATGGAGAAAAACACTTGCCATCCGTTGGTTAACGTGATGCTTCCGTTTTGTACTCACTGCGTCCGTTTTTCTTCCTCTCTATCCGTCCAGCATCTGTTGACTGAGGTTCCATCCGCTCAAAAAGTTTTGAGCTGCTCAAAACTTTTTGAGCAGAAAATGTATCCAATGCGTCCGTTCTGCATCCGCTAGGCATACGGGGAACATCCGTTCTGCATCCGTCGTCATCCATTACACATCCGCTACATCCGCTCGGCATCCGCTGCGCATCCGCGCAACTCAAATCCGCTCCAGCAGAAAGCGGACACAGGGAGGAAGAGGAACAGACGCGCAGCATTAGTAGCACGGACGGAGAAAGGATGAAAGTGGATGCAGCTCGCAAACAAAGCATTTCAAATGGAAAAAACGTTCGCAAAGGGGACCTATCTCGCATATTAAGGATGTCTAGAGGATACAAAAGGACACATAGGGGAAAACCTATATTGCCCATAAAAAGGGGGAGCAACTCACCTGGATATCACTTTCAGACCAGCAGCCCTGCTGTGCAGACCTCTGCAGCCTTCATCTGCCTCTTGCTCTTCCCCAGCATCCAGTCATGTCCACCATGGATCGTAACATAGTCCTTTTGGTAGCCACCATCATTCTGCAACAGTGCGAAGCCATCTACAGGCTCTTTCAACTCTACTACGGGAAGAAAAGGAGGCGGCCAAGAAGCGTCTGGGTCCGAAGATGGATCGGGAGAAGAGCAGAGTATGGACTGTACAACAAGCTGATGGTGGAGCTCAGGAACGAAGACCCTCGTGCATTCCAGAACTTCATGAGGATGCCTCCAGCCATGTTTGATGAAGTTGTGGAGCGGCTGACACCCAGGTTGACCAAGCAGAGCACCAACTTCCGGCCCAGCCTGGACCCTGGGCTCAAGGTGGCACTCACTCTGCGCCACCTGGCCTCAGGGACCACCTACAGGAGCATGCAGTACAGCTGGAGGGTGCCACACAACACCATCAGCATTGTGGTCAGAGAAGTGGTGCAGGCCATCATCGAAGAATACCTGGAGGAGCTCCTCCAGTGCCCCTCCACTGAAGAAGGCTGCAAGAAAGTTGCAGAGCAGTGGTATCAGAGGTGGAACTTCCCCCACACCGTTGGAGCCATAGATGGCAAGCACGTGGCCTGCAAAGCACCAGCCAAGTCAGGGTCCACTTATTTCAACTACAAGGGCTTCTTCAGCATCATCCTCTTCGCCATGGTCGATGCTGACTACAAGTTCATGTACATCGATGCTTCAGGCAACGGGTCAGCTTCAGATGCCCAGGTATACAATGCCAGTGACCTCGAGGGGCTGGAACGCAACCTCATCATGGGCTTCCCAGATCCAGACCCCCTGCCCAACGACACACAAGATGTGCCCTACTTCATCATGGGGGATGACGCCTTCTCCCTCAGAACCTACCTCATGAAGCCCTACACTTCCAGATGCCTCACCCGTGAAGAGAGGATCTTCAACTACAGGCTGTCCAGGGCAAGGCGGGTGGTGGAGAACGCCTTTGGCATCCTGGGCAACAGGTTCCAGGTACTTCTCACCACCATGCAGTATCGCCCAGAGACCGTGAGGAACATCGTGAAAGCTTGCTGCATCCTTCACAATCTCATGCGCACCCGCTACCCAGTCTTACAGAACAGGCTCGTGGATCTCCAGCAAGGCAATGGCGACATGGAGCCTGGGGAATGGAGGCAAGGGCGAAACCTGATAGACACTCAGGATGTGCAAGGCCCCAACAGAGCTTCATGTGAAGGGAAGAAGCAGCGCAACCTCCTGAGACACTGGTGCAACTCCCCAGCTGGAACAGTGGAGTGGCAAGACAGGATGAGAGATGATTAATGGGTAATGATACCACTGCTCTGCTTCCTTCAGCCTGTCTCATCACACGGATGAGATTGGGCCATGTATGTTGGGTGCAGAACAGTTGGTATGTTGGGTGCAGAACAGGCTTGTGGACCTCCAACAAGGCAATGGGGACATGGAGCCTGGGGAATGGAGGCAAGGGCAAAACCTGATAGACACTGAGGATGTGCAAGGCCCCAACAGAGCCTCACGTGAAGGGAAGAAGCATGCAACCTCCTGAAACACTGGTGCAACTTCCCAGCTGGAGCAGTGGAGTGACAAGACAGGATGATAGATGATTAATGGATGCTTCCTTCAGCCTGTCTCATCACACTGATGAGATTGGGCCATGTATGTTGGGTGGGCCTACAATGAACAGGGCATTTAATAAAGAGTTGTGTTTATGTTGACATGTGTGGATCAATGATTACATTAGTATTGATAATGAAGGGCCATAGGTGTGGCACCTGGGAGGGAGGACTATACAGTCCCACTATGCTTGCACTGGAGGTTTATCTATCCCCACAGCTATCTCAACCCATCCCACAGCTATCTTAACCCATCCCACAGATATCCTAACCCATCGCACAGCTATTACCCATCCCAAAGGTATCCCTGCCCACCCCATTGCTATTCTTACCCATCCCACAAGCATGCAAAGGCTTAAACCATTTCTAAAAGTTTCCACCAAGACTTTATTTACAAAAACAAATGAAGCAAGTGTGTGAAGCAAAGATAATCTTTATTAATAACAAGCTGTAAAAGAAAAATGACCCAAGTCAAGTGTCCAAATAAAGTCTACAGGTAGCCACCCAGTCTCTGGCACTCTTCTCTGTCACTCAGAGGTGTGTCCAGTCTCAGGGGTGAAGCACCACTGGGGTGCCTGGCCCCAAGAGGAGAACAGGGGATGGTGTGTTGAGGAAGCTCTCAGACAGCTGGCTCAGCCCCGTGATGTTGAGAGCTCCTTCCTCCATGCCATGGGGTGTCAGCCCCAGTACCGATGACAGATGTACTGAGGCCGGGCTTGGCTGTGGGGTGGAGGAAGGAGCAGTGTAGTGGGGCTGTCTGGTCTGCAGCTGGGTGAGGACTGGCGTGGGTTGCATGGGTGGCGTTGGTGGCAGCAGTGGCGTGGGTGGCATCGGTGGAACCAGTGGCAACGGTGTCATCCAATGAACCTGTGCCTGGACTGGGAATGGCTGCTGCCTGTGCTGCTGGACCTCATGGTAGCCATAGCCCTGGTAGGTGAGGGCCTGTGGAAAGCCTTGTAATGGAGGGACATCACCTGGGGTGGAGGAGCAGACCTGGACTGGGTGGGAGCAGGTTCATCTGGATCTGGAGGGTTGTGAAGCAGATCGGTGATCCTGTCCTTCACCACCTGGTACTGGGGTTCCGCCATGTCCATGAGGGTCTGGTTGGCATAGGTGAGGAAGGGCTTGCGGTTGGAGGATGAGGAGTCGGTGTGGACCAGCTGAGAGAGGATATCTATGCTGCTCCTGATGGTGTCTCTTATCTCCAGCATGACAGTGTGGCTCTGCCCCTTTTGTCTGGCTCTCTGCCTTTCTGTGGAGGTGGAGCTGGGGGTGGATGCGGCTAGGACTGTGATGGAAGTGCCGTCTCCTTTCTCCCACTGCGCCAGGGAGTCCTCCATGTGCTCCGCCACGGTTAGAACAGCTGTCCATGGGTTCTCTGTTGTGGCACGCTCCACAGACACCTGCCTGGAGACAGGAGCTGACTCTTGGCCAGAAGAGGACTGGCTCTCAGCAGGCTGCCTGAGAGAGAGGGTTGTGAGAGGGGCTGCTCCTCGATGGCGGATCTCACCCTCCAGGAAGCTGCACTTGGCCATGACGTAGGTCTCTCTGTCCATCAGCTTGACCATGGCCTGGCCAGATTTCTTGAGGTGCAGCTTCCCATACCAGGTGTGCATGTGCTTCCACCAGCCGAGGAGCACCTTCGAAGTGTAGCCCAGGCTCTCCGCCTTCTCTCTCCAAGTAGCCTGCTTCCTTTTGGTGTCCCTGTAGAGCCTGCGTCCCTTCCGCCATAGATAGTCATTCTCTCTCAGCCACTCCAGCACCTCATCCTCATGTTCCTCCTCGATGGAGTATTGCCTCTTCTCCCGTTCTCACATATGCCTCTTCCTCCGTTTGGCAGGACCACATGGGCCCTCATCAGAGGGGCTTCCAGGTTGTAGGGGCTGCTCCTCCACACCAGCAGCAGCAGCAGCACCAGCAGGATCATCATCATCATCAGCAGCAGCAGCAGTAGCACCTGCAGGATCAGCAGCAGCAGCACCAGCACTAGCAGGACCAGCAGGACGAGCAAGACCAGGAACACGAGCAGGACAAGCAGGATGAGCAAGACGAGGAGCACGAGCAGGACCAGCAGGACAAGGAGCAGCTTCAGCAGAGTACGCATCAGCAGAAGCACCACCGCCAGAAGCAGCATCAGCAGAGTAAGCACCAGCAGAAGCACCACCGCCAGAAGCAGCATCAGCAGAGTAAGCACCAGCAGAAGCACCACAACCATAAGCATCATCATCAGCTCCTCCAGAAGCAGAAGCAGCAGAAGCCCCAGCCCCAGAAGAGCGAGCCCGTGCTACAGAAGCCCCAGCAGAAGCAGAGTGAGGGCCAGGGGGTGGGAGGATGGCCCTGTCCCTCTTGCCAGGGCTGGCAGCAGATGGCTGAGGCTTCCTCTTCTTGTGGGGTTGTGGGGTTGCTGGCTGGCAGGAAGGCTGGCATGCAGTAGGCAGCAAGGCGGGCAGGCAGGCTGGCAGGCAGGCTGGCAGGCAGCAAGGCTGGCAGGCATGCAGGCAGGCAAGACAGACAGGCTGGCAAGGCAGGCAGGCAGTCAGTCAATGTGTCTGGAAGCAGGTCTTTCCTCTGAATGGTGACCTGCTTGGGAGCTGCTTCCCTTTATATCCGCGGGGCTGACACAATGCATCCTCCCTGCATGCGCAGTGAACGCTAGGCTTCCGCTCTGCATCCGCTTCATCTGCTCAGCATCCGCTGTGCATCCACTTCATCCGCTCGGCGTCCGCTCTGCATCCGCTCTTTCCGTTCTGCGTCCGCTTTGCTGCGGTCCCCCGGAAGCCTTGCGGATGTGCCATCCGCTCCCATCCGCTTCCATCCGCTAGGCTTCCATGGAGCATCCGCTTTCCATGTGCCCTGCGTCCTCCCCCCGTCCATTCCTTTCCATGTTATCCAATCTGGTTATGCAAATTTTTGCCCCTTTTGAGAGCGGATAACAACGGATGGAACATTTTTCTCGTCCGCTGTGTCCTTTTTACAAATGTTTTGCATCCGTCGGCCAGTGTGACAGGGCCTTAAGTAACAAATGAGCTCTAGAAAGTGTATTTGTGACAGAGTGAAAAGATAGACTTCAAGGACTTCATTCATTACCTCCTTTCTAATTATGAAAGGGAAGAGCTAGAAGGGACACAGATTCCATAATGTGTTTTAAATATTCTTTCTCCCAGCCCTTCTTTAACAGTTGAGCCTAGATAAATAGCTGTTCTCTAGAATCAAACAATCACATGTGCTAATAATGTGTATGTTAGGCATTCACTCTACATTGTTCTGTCATTTGGATCTGGCAGAGTAAAACCATGGCAAATGCCATTAATTTTAGAGGAACTAAATTCCTTTATAAATATACTTAAGATTGCAGTATTGTCAATACTTCCCTTCTCCCTTTTTTGCTAAATGCTTCTTAATACTTGTTTTAAAAAATAGCATTTCTGTCAAGTTATAAGAAAAACAAAGACACTATATGCAGAACACTTTTTTAAAAAATATACTCCATTATCTAAATATGCCATAACTTACTCATCCCCTCTTTTTTCTCTGAAATATTTTTTGGCTGGAGCCAAAAAATATCCTCTGTGTTTCTGGAGTCACATTACTAGTGTAGGAAAAGAAACCAGAATAGAAGTCATCATCTTTACATCTTTGGATGTAAAGAAAAGAATCTTGTTTGGCAATCAAAACTCCTCTCTCTCAAATTTCTTTGCTTTAGGAAAGATGTAAAAAAAAATGAAGTTGTACTTTCATAAGGCAGGAAATTCATTTGCAAACATTGGTAGTGACAATTTAATGCGAAACTTAATGTCAGAAAGATGTATTAATATTTCAGTTATTTGTCCTTTCTATTTCTTACTTCTGGGATTCAGCTGGAGGTAATATGCTAGAAACAGAAAACCTCTCCTTTTAAAAAGGTAATCAAGCTAAAATCCAATAGAAGTTTCCACTGGAATGGGAAAATATTTCTTACATATTCCTTTCCCACTTCTGCCTAACATCTCTTCTGACTTTTTGGATGATCTCTCAACTCTTCAGAATCTCTTTGAGTGCAGCATAAGGAGCTGTAGAGTTGTGCAGCACAATTTGCTGTTTAAGTGTCATTCTGCAGTTATATGAGCTATTCTATGAAAGCAAAAATATTATAATAAGTAATTTTTACTACAATCTCTGGCCAGAATTGTACAGGTCAACAAATTAAACAATTTCTACTTCAAATAAAATAAGACAAACTATTTTAAATATAAACTAATATCTAAATCATTGAGGCCTTCAAAGCATGTCTGGTTTTTCAGACAGACATGCTAACATTTTTACAAATTGTATTGGTCAGATAAAAGTAACTCTACAGTTTTGGTTCCATTTTGATTACCAATCAAAAATGATAATAATGGCCATTCAGTGTATTAATGGCAGAAATCCCTTTTCTCTTGCAAATGAAATGGCTCTCCAGGGGAGGCCAATTTCCTACCCATTGAGGCATGTTGAACCACAACTCTTGGATTACATACAGAAAAGACATTGATTGGGTCATCTCCCCAGTGTTTCATCTATCAGGGCTATGCTTAGAATAGTATATTTTGCCTAAGCATCCTATCTTGCCTGAGGTTAAACAAATTCTTATCAATCGTCTCACCAAAATTGCACAATGTTGAAAATGTTTTCAATGAATAAAATGGAACCCATTGTTAAGACATCCATTTATGTTATATTTATATGAGATTTCTATGATTCAAGAAAATTATAATAGTTGTAAACTGGGTTATTGTGAGATTTTTTTCTACACAACATTCTTTGAATAGAAGCAGATTTTTAAAAAAAGTCTGGAACCTGCTTTCATTATCTGTGTCATTGCTTCTACCATATAGTCTGAACATTTAAAACATGGCATTTTGTAGCAAATGACTTACTGGCCTGACAGTTTTAACAGCACTATTTCAAGGCTGATGAAAAATTTCCCAGGGAGATTGTGGATCAGGCTTACATAAACTAAACAGGAAGCTATTGCCACCATCATACACATTAAACCCAAAATGGTCTTTGTAACTTCATCTACATTTTATGTCTCTGCCCGTCTCTGTTTCTCAAATGATGAAATTCCAGCCTTGTTTATACAAGAAAAAACAGTTCTTTTTGCATGTGTGAGTATGTGTGAAAGGGTTATTTTGGATGTTTGCTGTTTTAGTGGTTTGTTTTTCTTGTCATCTGTTATTTCAAAGCCAGTCAGGGAAAAAAAGGTAGCTGGTTCAGTGTTTTGATTATTTAAACCTTACACACTTAGTAAATTTTTATGGTACCTTGGAGTTTGTTGCATTGTTCCCCAATGGGCTACTAATGGAAGTTACCCTGTCTAGTCCATGTACTAGATGCTGTTAGTATAAAACTGCCTTTAACTTTCACACCTCTCAGGGGACGAGTAATTGTTGTGTTCAAACAGCCTGTAATTGTGATCCCGCTGGCTTTCTCAGTACGCTTCTGGCTATTAGAATCATTAAACAACTCAGCACCTGTTAACAGCATTGTAAATATTCAACCTTGCTTGTGTGCAGGTTGAGCAGAATATAGGAGAAAGCTTACAGAGCCCAGCCTCATAAATTAAAGCTTCTGACAAGTCAATTATTGTGAAACTGGGTTTCACTGAGAAATAAATGAAATGGGGTGCTGACAAAAAAGGAGGGCTGTCTGTTTGCAGCAGAGGGGAAATAATGACTAGATGATTCAATGCAAGGACCATGAAACTGCATTGTTTATATTCTTTATCTTCAATTAAATAGTTAGATAATACAGTTACCCAGAAAAGGGGATGGGTATATATTGTGTAGCTTTATGCAGCTTTGAACATATGTGAACAAAAGTGATAATAGTAGTGGTGTCAAATAAAAAGGGAGGATAATCTTTTTAGCTGGATTCTTGTTTGACAGGATAGAAGTTTGTTTAAAAAAACCTGTGTTAACTCAGAAATCTAGTGCACATCTACCCAAAAGTAAGTCCTACTGAATAACTTATTTATAGATTTGTTTAGAGTTGCGGCCAAAGAATTAAATCTAACATTATGCAAGGAAGCCTCTAGTTGCAGAGATAAGCTTTTACTCTTCACCCTCACACTTGCCCAATCCTATTCTAAATAGTCCCTCTAAATTGTGATATTTGAGAAAGGAAAATTCTAAATTGGGATATTTGAAAAAAGAAAATATATTTAGCTGTACTATGGTGTTTGAATAAAACCTAGAAAAGTTTGATTCAGTTGGATTTTCTTCTGGCATTTTAGTTTTTTTTCTTCAAGTTGGAAAACTAGAAGATTTATTCAAGGATCTCTATGTAATCATCAGTCTATTTTATTCTTTTTGAAATAATATTCTGTTATATGGTTCAAGATCTCTTTTGTAGCCTTGTGGTTTTCAGAGGAGGGTGGTAAGGTGTGTGTGTGTGTGTGTGTGTGTTTATTTAGTTGTATATGTATTGAATTAGTAAATATGCAATTGAATATTATGATATAAAATTATCTTCCATTGCAATTAACCCCTCTCCCAGACTGTTGAAATTAAATGAAGCATTAGCAGAAATTAATCTCAAAATTACATTGGCATATAAAGGAGAATTCTATTTTTATAGAGGATCATATCATAATATTTCCAAAGATTATTACTTAATCTATACACTACAAAGGAACTGTCTGTTGCATTCAGTGTACAGTGTTTCAGTCTTGTAGAAAATTTATTTCAGAATCAGTTGCCTTAAATTTTATTTCTGAAAAATCATAAATAGAATTGTATTGCAAACATAGATTTGTTTAAAAGCATGTATTTTGTACAAATATTGTAATAAAAGTTGACAATACTTGTATTATTGTACAATAAATGTATAATATTGAAATCATCTGCTCATAAAATTCTCCTTAAAGCACAAAGGTGCCTCAGAAGTAATCACTCTAATTGGCATAACAGTTTGATTCATGAATTGCTTTAAGCCATAATCTAATTGGCTTGATTTTAATTTAGCACAATCCAGATGTTGTGCAATCCAGATTTACAATGTGATTTATAAACCATGAATTATGAACGAGCACACTGTGTGAATTTAGATTTATTTTGATTTAATGAACCATAGTTTAGCATAGCATCTGCGTTCAGTTATAACTGAGAAGAAATATAAGCAAACATTGATAATAGTCTGAATAGAAAGAATCATGTAATATTTCATTTGCTGCATGAAGTAGGATTTCATCTTTGGAGCATAATAGTTATTTTTTTAAAATTCCCATATGAACCAGCTAAACTCTATTCTAGTTAGCCTTATATACAGCTGAATATTTAATTTTCATTAAAATTAATACAAAATTAAATAATTAAGATCTTTATAATGTTTCATTTCTCACTGAATCCTAACTTCTTAAAAAATGATAAGTTAGAATAAAACATACTTTCCTTTTTGTTCTGTAACTTCAGTTAAAATGTATTGTGTCATTTTAATTATTGTCCAAAATTTATATATCAGCAATTTTCTTTTAGAGTAATTTCCAGAATCGTAATAAGTATGACTACACTGTCAAATGCTATCATGATTACATGATACATTACTGTTCATATGGCTATAGTTATGAACACTATTAAGTTTTAAGCAACATTCTTGCAATTCATAATAAAAAACACAGTTCATAATCTGTCTCCTTATATGTAAATGAATTGTTTCACTGAAAAAACTAAAAGTTTTTTTAAAACTTTTAAAAACATTTTTTTTAAACATTCTTACAGTTATTCTGAACAAAAGTCAAAAATCTATCCCTTTCCTTGGCCATAATCTCATTCTCCCAGAGGAAACGAAATGTACTTAATGCTGGAATGTTCAACTGCAGGGTTTTTTTTAATAGATGTTATTTTCAAGATGCAAGACTATTTTATTATCCTATATCAAGAATTTTATCAAGACTTTCTTTGGGGGGGAGAGGGGGAGATAAAATATATACAATAAAATGACAAAAGTTGTAAGCTGCTGAGGAAAGTGAATGACAACAAATTCACAGAAGTGGAGATTACATAGAAATATGGAATGCATCAGCCATACTAATTCAGTGCACAATAACATAGAGAAATAGTTATTTGAAAGTATTAAGTTAGTGTGCGAAATCTGGGAGCTAAGCATTTGTAAGAGATCTTTCTTTTGTACAATTTGTTTTTAAACTGCATATTGATATATCAAATGCATACTGTAACCTTTCATAAAGTAACTGTTATACATGTCCCCACAAATTTATACCTTATAGAAAATTGTGCCAGTAAAATACATTGCTTGATAGCAAAAGGAAGCCACTTGGAGATAAAAGAAACTACTTACATTGGGCAACAAGCATAAACTGATATATTTGAACAATGTTTATTCTCAAAATATTTTGCTAAGTTTTACCTAAATGGTGCTTTTGTAGCAGGAAGAGAATAAAACAGTACAAATTCAAATCAGAATAATTGGTTCATCACCTACATTATTTGACACGTGCATTTTAATAAAACACATACACCTAAAGTAATAAAGACATTTGTGGAAAAATCATTATGAATGTACAGCAAGACACAAAGATGGGAAAGAACCAGAAGTATCCACTGTTGAATAAGGGATTTGTGAAGATGGAAGTTGCAAAGATGGCAAAACTGACCTTCTTTAGTAAGGGACAAAACAATAAGTGTTTTTATAAACTGTTTTTATAAAAGACTAGAAATCTTGTATGGACTTTGCTACAATTGAATAAAAGTTAGCTGATGATTTCTGAGTTTGCTGATTAAAAGAGGTTGAATATAGGAAGAAGGGTACTCCAATGTTGGTTTAAAAGGAAAGAAATAATAAAAGTTTATTTGCAACTATAAATAAGATCTGAAGATGCTGTTTAACATTTACTTTTTTTCTTTATGTGTTTCTAGCACTTCTTCTTTTATCCTTTTTCTTTTATATATTTGATCTTCTTTATCTTTTAATTATGAAACTCTTAATAACATTATAAAAATATTATTATGCCTGGTACTGATCATTTTGTGTTTTTCCAAATATTGAATGATAACTAGAAAGCATCCATATATGTCAATTGTAATATGCCTTTACAATGTAATGATCATTTGTAAAATGTATTTATTTATTTGATTCATCTATTTTGTTTATCCTGGCTTTATTATTTTTATAAATAACTAAGGCAGCAAATATAATGAATACTTTTTCCTCCTCCTATTTTCCCAAAAACAACTTGAACCAAAGAACTTTGGGCTGAGAGTGACTGATTCAAAATTTCCCTCCAACTGATTTCATACCTAAAATGGAATACTGATAGATTGATTTTTATTCCATACTTATTTTGTTCAACCCAAGGAAGTGTACAATATATATATAGTGCAGGTAGTCCTCCATTTACAATTCATTTAGTGACCATTTGAAGTTACAATGGCACTGAAAAACTCACTTATGACCATTTTTCACAGTTATGATCATTGCAGTATCCCCATGGTCAAATGATCAAAATTCGGATGATTGGCAACTGACTCATATTTATGACACTTATATTGTCCCAAGGTCATGTGATCTCATTTTGTAATGTTCTGACAAACAATCGGGAAGCCAGATTCACAACTGTGTTACTAACTTAACAACTGAAGTGATTCATTTAACATCTGTGGCAAGAAAGTTCACAATGGGGTAATACTCACTTAACAAATATCTTATTTAGTAGAAGAGCTTTTGGACTCAATTGTGATTGTAGGTCAAGGACTACCTGTACTCCTACCTCCTATTTTCCTCACAACGATTCTATGAAGTGGATCAAAGTGAGAAAAAAATGACTGGCCTAAAGTCACCTAGTTGGCTCTCATACCTAGAACTCTCAATCTCCCAATTTCAATCTAGCATTTTAAGGGGGGGGGAAAACTTCTTGTCCTTTTATCTCAATTATATTCCCTCAGGCATTCTAAATTATAGTAAGGGAACTGTAATATATAAAATGGCCATCGATTTACACCTAAAATGAATGACATTCCACACTACATGTACAGGTTGGACAATATTGCATTATATTGTTATTTGCATATCAACATTATTTATTTTTAATTTTATGCTATTTTCATTTATGCAGTTACTATAACTTAGAGGATGTGAGCCATGATAACATGAACAAATTTCTTTCCAACCTTGTTGAGAAATCACTTCTTGATCTGGAATACTCCTACTGCATTAAAACAGGAGAGGTAAGGTTAATTTATATTCTTTCCAACATTTTGAGAGAAGAATTGGTAAAGATTATTAGGATTTATCTGATTATTATGGAATTTTGGGGTACCCAAGAATTCCAACCCAGTGAGATTTTCTTGTCAATTTGACAAGGCTAGTCACATAGCAAGAAGAATTGATGGCAGGTGGATCAAGACAGTCATAGAATGGATCCCACTTGATAAAAACCATTCACAAAAGAGACCTAAAACAAAATGGATAGATGACATCAGCAAGTATGGTGGTCCCAATTAACAAAAGGAAGCTCAGGACTGTATAGGTTAGAAACATGAGGAAGAGGCCTTCATCCTGCAGTGGATAGACAATGGCTAAAATGATGATGATGATGATGATGATGATGATGATGATGATGATACATATTTTTAATTCCAATCTCAACACAATGCAATTTACATACTTCTGATATAATGCTGTCTAAAATATGTTTAACTTGTATACTCTCATGTACACTCATGTACATTCTGCATTATTTCTATTACAATGAGTTTTTTATGTCTAATAGGATGACCGCAATATTGAGCCTCTGACATATGGCCGCATTGCTTCTTATTACTATTTGAAGCATCCAACCATCAGAATGTTCAAGGAGCATTTAAAACCCGAGTGTAGTGTGAAAGAACTGCTCTCTATTCTGACAGTAAGTTTTTTCATTTTATTAAATAGGATGAAGCCAAAGAAAGTACTCTCTTCTATTGTCATGATAAAATGGACAAAACAAGATATTTGCTATAATCTTTGTGAGATCCTAAATTATCAGAAGTGACATAGTAAGAGCTGTCAAAGCAGTACATTGGGAATTCATCCATTAGTTTATAACTAGATTTCAGCAAGGGATAGAATTTCCATCTGTATCATACAAAATATACAAATATATTTGGGAGCATTGTAGTACCTGATTGCGCAGTGGTTAAAATGTAGTATTGCAGACAATCTCCATCCACAGCCTGGAATTTGATCCTGACTGGCTCAAGGTTGACTTAGCCTTCCATCTTTCTGAGCTCAGTAAAATGAAGACCCAGATTGTTGAGGGCAATATGCTGACAATATGCAGTAAATCACCCATAGTGCAATAGCACTATGGGGTTTACTATTACTATTGCTACCTCTTTTAAACCGATAATTGTCTGCATACTGTTTGGGATCTTCCAACTGAATAATGTAAAAATTACACATATTAACTACATTATATTTATGTTTATTAACTTTTAGACCAGAGTAATAGAACTACTTTTGTAGGAATCAAAAATATTCTTCCCAGCAAAATTTTATATATGCTGAAAGCAGCTCTTGTTTCTTCCAAGTACTAATTTTAATTTTATTTTATTTTTAAAGGAAAGATGTCATACTGCTGAATATAATTAAAAATTGTGCGGGAAGATTGGAGTGCTTTCATGGTTTTAATTTTAAACTTTGTCTATGCCAGCTTAATGTGTTGTCTGGCAGCCACAGGCAGCTGTTAGGAGCAATGGAGTACATTTTTATTCAGTAGTGTAATTTTTATTATAAAAAAAAGAGAGACAAATATATTGGCCAGCATCCAGAGAGCTACTTTGGGTACACCCAGGGGAATTATTAGGGTTTTTTTTCCTTTTTGAACAGTAAAATTCCCTTTTCCTGTTGCTAATTGTTTTTGAAAGTTGCCTCAATTTCCAACCAAGTGGGTTTTATTTTTAAATCAGAAATCCAGAATGTCCTTGGTCATATAGAAGTAGCGGTAGATATTGGGCGATTGGAGCCAGACTATTGATAGGATAATGGATCAGTTCCCTATTCCTGAATTTTATATCCCTTTTTCCTCATTGTGACATGAATTTATCTTAACTACATCTCTTTATATCAGCTCTTCAAGGCAGAACAGACTACGAAAGCAAAGTTGTGCATGGTAATGCTACTTTTATTACAGGATTACAGTAACGGAATCCTGCAACTCTAAATGTGCATCCCCCCTCCCTCTCTTTATTTTCATGAGAATTAGGGAGGGTCTTGTCTGAGATTCCTACTCAGATTGCAGTTCTATACCAAACTCAG
Organism: Laticauda colubrina; assembly: GCA_015471245.1. Taxonomy (NCBI): domain Eukaryota; kingdom Metazoa; phylum Chordata; class Lepidosauria; order Squamata; family Elapidae; genus Laticauda; species Laticauda colubrina. The sequence goes on along the minus strand of BLBF01000007.1, from coordinate 52,832,102 downwards.
ATTTCTTTTAGTTGCCTTTTTGTCTTCATAGTGGCTCTTCTTTCAGTTCCTCAAGATTACTCCTTCTTCCCATTATACTTGTTGTCATTGCGAACCAAGAAAGAATCAGTTACTTGCCTGCTCTCTATTTTGTCCTTTATGTGTCACATAGATTTAACAGAGAATTGGAGATCTTAAGAATGAGCCAAAGTAAGGGCTGGTTATATGATCCATCGAGAATGTGGGCAGTAGTGTTTAAATCAAGTCAGTCAAGTAACATTAGGCATTAGCTAAGTTTAACAATAGAAATGCATTGGTTAAAAAATAAAAAAAAATGAATTAGATTATAGAAGTGTTCAGTTCAATGTCTAAGTATATTTGCCCATGTTGTATAGCTATAATATTATTATCCTTTTCATCTTCTCTAGTATCCCCTTTTATGGGTATCATATTATAATTATTATTACTTAGTTGTTTTCAATGTACATTGAGAGCTTATGCATTGGAGACAAAGTCCTTGGCCAAATAAACCTGTTCTGTTCAGTTCTGTTCTGTTCTAATCTAGTCTATTCTATTCTATGCCACACTACACTATGCTGCCCTATTCTAACCCAACCCTTCAGTCCTCCCTGAAGAAGGATAGGATTTCCAAATCTTCCCATTTGGGGACAGCTTAAGAAGGCTGATTTCATACTCTCCTCCCCCTACAGACTTATCCCCTCTCATTTCTCTCAGGTGATGTCTTGGGTTACCTCCAAAAGTGTTAGGAGAAGCGATATTGTAGCTGATAAATATGGCTTTCCTGTTTGCATGAGGGTCCTATTGGTGGACTCTCCAGATAATGTATGAATGGTTGACAAGGTGTTTCTCAAACATTTTTCTCTTTTTTCAGATCAAGTATATTCACTTTATCTGCCACCAGTCCAAAATCTTTTGTGCAAAGAAGGAAATTCACCCCCCTCTGTAAATAAATGAGTTCAAAAGTACAATTATTTCTATCAAATATAAGTTGCCTTGATAACAATAAATAAAATAACTATGATTTTAGCAGCATTCTTCATTTTAACAAATTACATTTCTGAAAATACCAGTTAGACACTTTAGTGAAGCTTTTGCTTACAAATAATTGATCCTCTTTTTCAGTCATGGTTTTGGTTGCCATTCTAAATTATTTCTCCCATGCCTCATGCAGTGGATTCTACTTAACACGGATTTATTTGATCTTTGGTTTGCTTTTTTGACAATATCAGATCTTCTCTTAAAATGTAGTTTGCTTCTTTCATTTATCATCCCAGAATAAATAAAATTAAATTTCCAAAATAATTGGAATGTGAAGATTTTTATAAAAGTAAATCATAGTGTAAATAATAGTACAGTTACCACGTCTTCTTTATAAACATTTCAGCCTAAGAGTTTTAGCTTCTTTTATGTTCTTTTACTAAGAAACAGAGAGTTTTTCTGAAATTGTTTGCTTTGTAGAAGAAATTTGGTATGTTAACAGAAATGTTACTAAGTATCCTCCTATAGATTCCCACAACCCACTCACATATGCAAACTATGCATTAATGAGCTTCATAATTAAAGGAGTCACTTCACACATCTATTGTTAACCAGTGGCATTGCATCTGTCCTATTCCATTGATGCCTTTCTCACTTACTTATTGAAGCATTTAACAGTTTTGGCAATAGGGAATTACATGGCATGGGGTAAGTAGTCTAATTAGATGCAAGTGAAAGTCCTTGGGGGGAGAGATATTTAAAAAGTAATTTGAAGAACCTCTTAATGATGCTGGCAGAAAAAACTGTAGGCTGTAGTGAAAAAAGGCATGTCAACATTGCAAAACATGATTGCAATAATGGCCATGTTCACAATTTACTCATAAGGTTTGGAGGTTAGAGAGATGTTTGTTTTAATTTATCTTGAATAAAAATGTAAAAAAAATTTTTTCTTATTTTGGGATACATTGATTGTCTTTTGAATTTGACAGCCTTTCAAAGGTTACCTTATAAATAACGTATTTACCAACAGTAAAACAAAACTTAGAAGGAAGCAGATAGTACTCTATACTGGAATAGTCATTCAGGCAAGGAGAAGATTTATACATTTAGAAGGAATCCAGCTTTATTCCTGGCTCCTTTATTTTGCTTGCAGAAAGTTCCAGAAGTAAAAAGATTGCTAATATGTTCTGAAAATAAAAAAGAACTCGATAATGAATCTTAGATGGCAGAAATTGACTTATGACAAAAGAGTAATCTGAGCACTATCTCCACAATACACACATTCTAAATCTGAAGGCTACAAACCTAAAGTATGTTCGATGTGTATTTTGTATTTGTTTTATTCTGTCAACATCATCCCTTCCAAACAACTTTGTGAATCCAAAGAAAATTGTCAAAATGCTAGATTTCCAGACCCAAGAGTTGTCTTCTTCAAAGGAACTCATCAGCAATCTGCATAATAATGTCAGAGCTTAGATTCTAGATCAGGGCTTTTTTTAAAAAAAAAGAATTTTTATTGGTTTTTAAAACAAAACATAAACAAAACCAATGAAAACCAATTCATCTTTATACCTTGTTCCTCTAGTTTTTGTATAGATTTAAGTTCACCCTTTTCATTCAATATTTCACCATATCTAACTGTTCCTTTTTATATATTATAGAATAAGAAAATGCTTCAATAGTCGATAACCAGACTGGAATTTTGAAATAACATTGTCTTTTAATCTTCTCCCAGTTTAACCACAGAGACTCCCGTATATAATGTCTTCTAAAATACCCTTGTATTTTAGTTCTCTTATACCATAAAAAAGTATGCCACCCCATAGATCTGGGCTGTCAAGCTCCCTGCCCACAGGCTGGATGCATCACACGCTGGCCACGCGCACACCTGCTTTAGCAAAGGGGGAAAAAGTCCTGATACATCACATGACGACGCCGTGACGATGTGAGTTTGACATCCCTGTTCTAGATGGATATGAGGATCACTTTTAATACTGTAGAGTAATTCTTGCTCACCTTCTAGGCCCAATTTCCCCAGCATGTTAAGTCTGCATAATGGGGATATATTCCAACACATCTGGTTAAAAAAAGGTTACAATAGAGTTATAGTTGATTTCCTTGTCTTCCTAGGTATAAATTAAACTATTATCTTGGAAGATGGCAGGTTTTTGATATGCATGAACTAGTATTGGACAAAAAGGAAAAAAGACTATTTGAATGCTAAATTAAGACATAATGTGTCTGACCAAAATCAACCAAGAAAATTAGTAGAATGAAGTATAGAAAGATCTGACTTAGAATTGCTTTTTTTCTGCAGATTCAGGAGTTGGGTTGCTAAATTTCTTTGTTTGAGATGAAGGTGTTTTCGGGCACTTCAGACATCCAAAGTTTATGGCCCCTCCTGTGGCTCTTGTTTCCATACGGTGCGACCCTTCATTGCACATGTCCTCTTTTTTTCTATCCATGTGTGTGTTTTTCTCTCTTTACCAGTTTTTTGGTTTATTTTTCCCACAAGAGGGAGCTCACAAGGTCCTTCCTGCCTTTCAACAGAAATTATGTGGATAAGACTTCATTTCCCTTTTTCTTTGCCATTCACTTTCTAAAGGCTTGTAAGCCACAAAGCAGCTTTCAAAATCCAGTTGCACTAATATAATATTGAGGGTGTTATCCTTGATTTAAATTTCTTACCTTAAGAATAAAGCTGCTTAATTCTCTTGTCTTCTTAATTCTCTTCTCTTGTACAGTACTATTAAAAGAAACTTCACAATATTACTCTTTTCTTTCAGCTTTATAGGTAACCAAGGATTTTAACAATTTTATCACATAATTGAGCAGTGAAATATAAAAATATTATTTCAGATGAAGGCTTTTTTGGCGATGAAAACTATGGAAGGCCACTCTTATAGATTATAACCATACTAAACAGAAAAGCATATTAAAGTACAGGATCATGTTTATTGTGAAGAGTACAGGCTTTTCTCAAGGACAAATGAATAAAAATGAACAATTTCATAACCAGTATTGATCATCATGACATACAATTTTGTCACAGAAGTTCAGTAAAGATAACATTTTAAAATACCTCAATAGATTTGGACAAATAAATGAAGCAAACTACACTATCAATGAAATAATCTAAATTTAAATACATACTTTTCAATTAAAATACATGGCTAAAATGAAGTTTCTAAATGATAATTAATTTGAATTAAATGCTAACATAGCAAGTGAGTAATAGATTTTATTACTAAACCACAATTATATAAAAACACTGCTTTAATTATGCATTAAATTATTATTAAAATGTTTGATAATATTAGTAATTGATCTATCACTCTCAGAGTTAAGTGCCAATATTTAAATGTCAGACAGTCAGTATAATAATCTACATCCAGTAACTCTTAGCTAGTGGTGGGATTCAAATTTTTTTACTACCACTTCTCTGGGCATGGCTTTGTGGGCGTGGCAGGGGGAGAATAGTGCAAAATCTCCAGTCGGAGGTGGTACTTGCCAGTTCTCCGAAGTACTCAAAATTTCCACTACCGTTTCTCCAGAACTGGTCAGAACCTGCTGAATACCACTTCTGCTCTTAACACATTTTATATTTACTGCTGCTTATAACATGATGCTAGACAAAATTTAGCTACATGCTGTTTTATTTTGGATACAATTTGGAATTATTGAGATCTTTCTCATATATCCTTCCTGTATGGACAAAGTCTTCTATTCTGTGGAATATTCTTATAACTACTTTCAAGAGTTTATCAAGGTATAATCAGTTTATCAGTACATTTTAAGTGGAGCGGAGAATATTGTGTTTGTGTTTATTTCAGGTGCAGATATACTAAGACTTTACAGTCTTCCTTTCCATTTCTGAATCTCCAGCATATCTTCCCTATTTATTTGGGGAGGTCTATCAGCTATTCTTTGTGGATTTGGAGGAGGTTCAAAGGAAAATAGTTGAGACTGTTGGAAAATGGAAAGGGGATACTTGTTTTCATTGGAAGACTGATATAGTTGGGCACAATCCTGAGCAGTAGAAAAGAGTGCCAACTTGGACAATCTTCTCTTTTTAAAGCCCCGGTCCCACTGCACTTACGAATGCAAAGAGGATGTAAAATGTTAAAAAAAGCTTGCCATCTGTTGGAAAACGCTATGCATCCATTGTGTACTCATTCCATACATGTTTCATACGCTCTATCCCTCAAGCATCCGTCCACTGAGATTTCATCCGCGCAAGAAGTTTTGAGCTGCACAAAACTTTGTGAGTGGATGAACTTTCCGCCGCGTACGATGTACATCCGCGACATATACGGGCAACAAACGTTCTATGTCCGTTATCATCCATTAAACGTCCGCTGTATCCTCTCTGCATCCTCTGGCCATCCCCTCAACTCACATCCGCTGCAGCTGAAAACGGAAAGAGGGAGGAAACAAAAGGTACACGAAACATCTACACAGCATTAGTAGCATGGAAATAGAAAGGATGTAAGTGTATGCATCTCTTATATAAAGAATTAAAATGGACAAAACATTTGTATCTGGGATGTATCTCGTATATTTAGGATGTCTAGAGTATGTCTAGAGTATGAAGAAGGATACCTAGCAGACAGCCGATATTTTCTCTAAAAAGGGGGAGAAAATCATCTGGATTGCTGGGATGGTGGACCATACAGTCCCACTATGCTTGCATTGGAGGTTTATCTATCCCACAACTATCCTTATCTATCCCACAAGCATGCAAAGGCTTAACCATTTTCTCAAAGTTTTCACCAACATTTTATTAAGTAAAAAAAATGAACCAACTGTCTTCAGCAAAGATAACCTTTATTAACTTTCTTAGGTCACCTTTATGACTTTATTAAATAAGCAAAATGAACCAAGTAAACTGTATTAAGTGTGTTAAGCAAAGATAACCTTTATTAACTTTCTTAGGTAAACTTTATATGACTTTATTAAAAAAGCAAAATGAACCAAGTAAAGTGTCTTAAGCAAAGATAAACTTAACAAATAAACAACTCAGTCTCTGACACTATTCTCAGTCACTCTGAGTCATGTCCATGGTCTTAGCTGTTAAGTGGGCAGAGACTGTGGAGGTGGCTGTGGCTTGAGTGCTGGTCTGAGGCACCATTGGGGTGCTTGGCCCCGAGGGTACAACAGGGGATGGTGTGTTCAAGAAGCTGTCCAAGAGCTGACTCAGGCCCGTGAGGTTGAGAGGCCCCTCATCAAGGACTTGAGGTGTCAGGCCCAATACTGATGACAGATTGTCCATTGACGGGCTTGGATGTGGGGTGGAAGAAGGAGGAGTGTAGTGGGGCTCTCTGGTCTGCAGCTGGGTGAGGAGTCGTGTCTGTGGCGTGCGATGAACCTGGGCCTGGACTGGGAAGGTCTGTTTTTGCTGTGGGAAGTCCTGGTAGTCGTAGCCTTGCTAGGTGAGGCGCCGTTGAAAGCCGTGGAAGGGCTGTGACATCGCCTGGGGTGGAGGAGCAGACCTGGACTGGATAAGAGCAGGTTCAGCTGGGCCTTGAGGGTTGTGCAGAAGTGCTGTGATCTTCTGCTTCATCACCTGGTACTGGGCCTCGGGCAGGTCCCTCAGGGTCTGGCTCACGTAGGTGATGAAGGTGTTCCGGCCCGAGGATGCTCTGTCCAAGTGGACCAGCTGAGAGAGAAGTTCTGTGCTGGTCTTCATTGTGTCCCTGATCTCCAACAGCACACTGTGGTTCTGGCCCTCCAGTCTGCCTCTCTGCCTGCATCCTCTGGAGCTGGGGGTGGGGGTGGGTTGGCCTCTGGTGGTTGCTGCTTCTTCCTCCATTTGTGACAGCAGGGCGTCATCCTCCACAGGATCCTCCAAGTCTGCCAGCATGGGGAGTGCAGCTGTCGGGGGGGTCTCTGCCGTGGGGCCCTCTGAAGACACCTGCCTGGACAGTGTAGCTGTCTCCTGGCTGGAAGACGACTGGCTGTCTGTGGGCTGTCTGAGGGAGAGGGGTGTCAAAGGGACTGCTCCTCGGTGGTGGATCTCACCCTCCAGGAAACTGCACTTGGCCATGACGTACATCTCCCGGTCAGTGAGCTTGACAGCGGCCTGCCCGGATTTTTTGAGGTGTAGTTTGCCATACCAGGTCTGCGTGCTTCCACCATCCCAGGAGTACATCTGCAGTGTACCCCAGGCTCTCTGCCTTGTCTCTCCAGGCTGCCTGCTTCTTCTTGGTGTCGCAATAGAGTCTGTAGCCCTTTCTCCAGAGGTACTCGTTCTCCCTCAGCCATTCCAGCACCTCATCCTCATGTTTCTCGGAAACGGTGCACTGTTTCCTCTCTCCCTTCTCCTTCCCTTGCCTCTTCCTCTCTCTGGCAGGGGCTTCAGCAGGGCCTTCAGGGCCTTCAGCAGCAGGGCCTTCAGCAGCAGGGCTTTGAGGGCCTTGGGGCTGGTCCACCACAGCAGCAGCAGCAGCAGAAGCAGCAGGTTCAAAGTCAGTGCCAGGGGGTGGGATGGTGGTTCTGTCCTTCTTGCCAGGGCTGGAACGAGTAGGCACGGGCTTCTTCTTCTTGCCTGACCAACGAACCATGGTGTTCCTGCTAAATGTATGTGGCAGCACGTCTTTCCCCTGTATGCTGACTACATGCGTGCTGCATCCTTTTATATCCGTGGAGCTGCTGCAATTCATACTCCCCGCATGCGCAGTGAACGCTTTGCATCCGATATACATCCGCGCGGCATCCGCTTTGTTTCCTATAGGCATCCATGATGCATCCTCTTCATCCGCTATGCATCCGTCCCTTCCGCTCTGCGTCCGCTTCGCAATTCTCCCCCGGAACCCCTTCAGAGGTGTCATCCGCTTCCATCTGCTTTCATCTGCTAGGCTTCCTATGAACATCCGTTTAACATCCCCGCTACATTCTACCCACGTCCGTTCTTTTCCATTTTTTTCCATTCTGTTTATGCAAATTTTCACCACTTTTTGGAGCGGATGACAACGGATGGAGCCACCCCCGAAATTTTGCTCGTCGGCTGTGTCCTTTATGCATACGTTTTGCATCCGTCGGCCAATGGGACCTAGCCTTAACTAATTTTGGTTTTCCAATCAGGTCTGGAGGGTTTAGGAATAATAGGAAAATGCCATTTTGAGTATACATCCCAGGAGAATATAAGTGGATATTTTCATTAGATGATTTCATCTACCTTTTTACCTTCTTCACTAGAGTGCAGAAAAAGATGGTTCCTGAAAAGGTTGGTCTTTCAATCAGCATTTTAAATTCTCCTGATTTATAAAAGCAAATTGAGGATTTAATTAGGCAACAGTTTAAAGGGAAATGACAATTTTATTTCCCTGTATTGAGATTGGATATGAACCTGATATGCTCTGGTGAAATGTACTCTCGAGTCACAGGCGGGAGAGGTTCTTTGCCCTCAGGGAACCACCACCACCCAAAAATAAAAAAAAACTTCAGAATACATTTCACATACACACATGTAGTGATGACAAACCAAACAGTTCTGTTCATCTCAGTTTAATGGAATTTATTTGATCAACAATTGCATTTGTGTTGAAGAATGTTCCCCTTTATTTGGGGCTATACTATAGTAGTGATACAATGATCTCAATGTTCTTTAAGGGCTTGCCAAGAGTATTAGTAAACATTTAAACTGACTTTACAACCTATATAATCAGTGTCTGCTCATTACTTTCTTAAGAGAAATATTTTATGGTACGGCTAGTGGCAGCTTTGATATGGGATGAAGCACTTTTTGTAACATATCTTAACGAAAATTGATTAAATAAGGAACCAGTGAAATAAATGTGCAGACTCTTATTTAATTTTCAGTGCAGAAAGAAGGTAGTATATTTGTTAAGGCTTTTAATATTTTAGATCTGAGTTTTTTAAAAAATATATTTTGAAGCAATAAGGAACATAAATGGATACGCGTATGCAAGTCTTTAAAGTAACAACCTTTCCTGGTATCGTGGGGCAGCTACATAGTACTGGGAAAGATTCGGTTGTTTTAAGGCTTGCAGAGATGATCTGCATTCATGCCCCATGCATTTCCACAGATCTTTTTCACACTGAATCTAAAGAAGTCTACAACTCTAATACAAGACTCCTGTCAACATCAGAGTTATAATGGAAATATAATCCCAGTTGTTTGCTGCCTTGCATAGGGACAAAACCTATCCATAGGCTCTACCATAAAGGAATTTATGGGGTAAAACATCAGCTATAGCTTAGGCAAAGTAAGTTAATGTTCATATACTTAGCTTAAAATAGGAAAAGTAACATCACAATTCAATGTTACAAGTTGTAAATTTCTGAAAAGTACTTTCAACTATTATTCAGGCAAGATTTTCTTTCTAAAACCTTAAACTTGAGATTATCTCAGTAATATGTCACAGTTTACTTGCCTTCTTCTTATGCAGGGAACCTGCCTCATTCCAAAAAGTTAAAAGTCTCCTTTTAAGTCCAGCAGACTTCTCTTTATTCTCTTCTCTTTTCCAGTAGTCACATAAATAATCATGACTGCCTTTTTTCCAATCTTTCCCAACCAAGCTCCCTCTGACAACTTCAGTCCCTATGCATTAAAAATTGTCAGGTTGATAAAAGCTGTTGGTGTCTCTGTACTTAACACTGGGGCATTCTAGAGCTATGAATTTTGCTTAAATCTTCCTTTTGCAACTTAACTGGTTTATGGCAGAGCCTTTAAGTAAGAAATTACAAATTTAACACTGGCACACAAATGCATTTGTTTTGATTTTCCATAATACATCTAAGTCGGTGAAATAGTTTTATGAGCTGCAGTGATTTTTTTCTAGGACCTGGTGGCATTCTGCATTTTTTCCCCCATGCATACATTCCATGGTTTGCGTGACCTAAGTTCTGAGGGTCTCCCCAGACATAAGTAATTCTTTCATATTCCCCCACCCCCAAAGTTCTAAAGCAAACTTTAAACTAAAACCACCTGTTGTTCTCAGCCATTCCAGCAAAACACAATCAGTAGGTAAATCAAGATGACAGTGCCCACCACTCATTGCTGACTTAGTATGCCATATCTTATTTTTATTCAGTGCAGTGATGGGAGAAAATGGGGAGAAAAGAGAAAAAGGTTTAGAAGAATATGTATACACACACACACACACATATATATAGTGTGTGTGTGTGTGTGTGTGTGTGTGTGTGTTTATATATATATATATGTATGTATGTATGTATGTATGTATGTATGTATGTATGTATGTATATATATGCGCTGTTCAGCTTCCTTCGGGTATATCCCACGTCATTGTAGTGCTTTCAAAGTTTCAGCAACATTTCAACAGAATCTCATCTGCCATCATCAGGCTTCTGTATGGATGTGGATCACAGAGCCTCTGGTTTCAAATTTGAGGTTGGCCTACAGAAGCCTGATGATGGCAGATGAGATTCTGCTGAAACGTTGCTACAACTTCGAAAGCGCTACAATGACGTGGGATTATACCCGAAGGAAGCTGAACAGCACACATGTAACTACACATGTAAGTAAGTATATATATATGTTTTCTTAAGCTTTCGCGGGTACTTAACATTTGTGCTGTTCAGCTTCTTTCGGGTATTATCCCACGTCATTGTAGTTGTGCTTTTCAAGTTGTAGCAATGTTTCAGCAGAATCTCATCTGCCATCATCAGGCTTCTGTATGGATGTGGGTCTCACAGCTTTTGGTTTCAAATTCGAGGCTGGCC
>BLBF01000007.1:52757948-52816416 GCA_015471245.1 Laticauda colubrina | reverse complement strand
CCAAGGTTGGAGACCCCTGCCTTGGAGCATTTTACAGCTGGCATTTAAATCTAACATTTAGCCATAAAAATTAGGTATTATACTTACCACAAAGTTTTCTGGAATCCTGACATCTAAGCATAGCCTACAAATTAATATGCTGTATATTAATATTATCCTAGCAATCATAGTGAGGTTAGATGGAGTAAACCATAAAGAGCCAATCAGTACAGAAAGATTATTAATTGCAATTAAAGATAATGTGATTATTTATTTATAAATGTTATAGTTGCTTATCTCACATAGTTACTTTAGGCAGCTCAAATTTAAAATATAAAAATAGCACAGTACATTAAAAAACACAATATTATAACATCACAAAAGCCCCTAGAAACAATCACACACTTATAATCTCTTATGTGGTCTACCTAAATAACAACCAGTCAACACCTCTAGTCTTTAAGACTCTCTGAAATGCAAACAGGTTTAGGGTTGTCAGGATCTTAAGGGCAGGTGCCCCTCCAAAGGGCAGGTGCACAGCAAAGAAGGCATCCTTCCTAGATCTTGCTAGTTGATATTGTTTCAGTGCAGAGGCCTGGATAATGCTTATCTTACTATATTGGTGGGACTCATAGAAATCATTGGGGAGAGCTCCAGAAATAACCTGGTTCTGTGCAATACAGGAATTCATAGGGTTAAACTAGAACTTCTTTTTTCCTATCCTGATTTTCAATGATTGTAGGCATTAGGAAAAACCCTAACAGTACCACATAGATGGACAAGGATGGAAATGTATAGCTAAGATGCCATCAACATACTGGTGGTATTTAACTCTGTATCAGCAAATGATCTCTCTCCCTCCCCCTCCATCTCTCTGTCTCTGTCTCTCTGTCTCTGTCTCTCTCTCTCTCTCTCTCTCTCTCACACACACACACACACACACACACACACACACACACACACACCATTGATTTAGAACAGTGGTTCCCAAACTTTTTCAGTCTACCCCCCCCTTCGTGCTACAAACATATCCTAAATGCCCCTCACCCAGGGGAAGGATTCAGATTTTGGTGGGCATGGCCTAATTAGAGGGTGTGGTTTCCTGGTAACATGACTGAGTGGGTGTGGCTTGCTGGTGACATGACTGGGTGAGCATGGTTTTGTGACTGGCAAATCAAATACAAGTGGTCCTCACTTAGTGGCCGGTTGCTTAGCAAGTGTTCTAATTTATGATTGACCTCCCCAGAACTACTTGACCTGTTTTTGGAGTTTTGAAAGCCATGTACACACATATACACATATTTCCTTCCAACCCTGCTGGAGCAGGTCATTGGATTAGAATTGGCAAAGCATCTCTGATTAGATTCTAGTAGTGAATAAAATCTTATCAGAGATGCTTTGCCGATTCTTGTTGATTTGTTTTATTTGTATTTCTTTATTTTATGTTTCTGAGTTGCATTGACATGTGTGTCCCTTCTTGTGCACAACCCAGAAGCTTTTGTGATTCTTTGCAGCAAAAATTACCGTCCTCTGGCTTTGCTCTACTTTTCAAATGTGCCAGCTCTTCCGCATTCTAGATGCCGGCCCCGCAGGTTCACCCCATTGAGCCCGCTGCATTGGAGGGACCTGCCCAAGTAAGTCCAAGCGGAGCAGTACACCAAATCAATGGAGTGAGCCTGGGAGAGGGAAAGAGAGAGAGAGAAAAGAGAGAAGGAAGAAAAGAAAGAGAAAAGGGAAAGAAAGAAAAAGGGAGGAAGAAAGGAGGAGGGAGGGGGGAGAGAGAGAGAGAAAGAGAGAGAGACCTGATGCATCAGATTGAAATGAGGCCTAGTTTAGAGGCCCTTTTCCACATTGAAACATCTTTCCCAGAATCTTTTCCAGCACATTGAAACATCTTCGGCTTCTATTAATTAAAGTTTTTGTGTATGAAATATGGCCAAGACTATCAGGAAGCTCTCACATTTTGTTGAAGCTTTAAACAGGATCCATTGGACCAGATCTCCACCCAAAAAATTACTTTTCCCCAATATATTACAGTGCCAATTCTGAAGAAGGCAAAACCAAAATGTATTGGTAAATTACGAGAACACACACACACACACTCTTCTAACCCTGCTGGAGCAGGTGACTGGACTGGAATAGATAATTCATTATGTTTCTTCCCCCTCCCTCTCTCCTTTATTTCTTTTTCTTTCTGTCCCTTCCTTCCATCCCCCCTCTTTCTTTGTTCCTCTTTCTTTATTTCTTTTTCTTTCTGTCCCTTCCATCCCCCCTCTTTCTTTGCCCCTTTTTCTTTCTTTCCCTTTTCTCTTTCTCTTTCTCTCTTTTCTCTCTTTCCCTCTCTCAAGCTCACCCCATTGACTTTGTGCACCACTCCGTTTGGACTTGCTTGGGCAGGTGCCTCCGGTGCAAGGGGCTCAATGGGGTGGAACGCAGTGGCGGCGGGATGCTTGTAAAGCATCCCAATGCTCCTTTCCCAATGCTCCTTTCCCAATGCTGTGTTTGGGGCGCCGCCCCGCCACCCCAAACACAGCGATGGGATGTTTGCAATGGAGAGCAAAGCCACTCTGGCTTTCCTCTCCTTTCTCAATGCTGCATTCGGGGCGGAGCTGCTTGCACCAGAGCATGCAAGTCAATGGGGTGATCCTGCGGGGCCTTGCCTCGAACACGGCGGTGGTGGGATTTTTTCTCACCCCTGAATTGTGCCCTGCCACTCACCTGCAGCACCCCACTGCTACCTCTTAGTGCCCCCCTGCCAGCCCCCTTGCCTCTCAGCACCCCCAAGGCATCCCACCAACCTCCAGGGAACAGTACTGCCCACTTTGGGAACCACTGGATTAAACCATCTATCACAACCTTCGCCCAAGCTTCTCTGAAGCAGTACCTGTCCTATGAAATAAGGTTTCCTCCAAGATCCAGACAGTCCCCACCAGCTGTTGTTTGAAAGGGTTTTGAAGGCCTTCACCAAGACTTTTAGCAAGAGTGAGTGAAGCCCCCCCTCCCTTCGAATTATGTGGGTTTGTTTATTTTGTTCCAATTGGGGTTTTTTGTTACTCTTTCCATCTTCATTCTTCTATATGGTACTTTATTTTTACTTATCTATAGCTGTCTAATTAATCATTGGAGTTGGGTGACGTATAATTTTAAATAATAATAACACATCTTTAAATAGTGGTTCTAATTGGGGTTGAGCAGAATATGATGACTATAAGAAGGAGGGGATAGAGTCCAAGATTTGTTACACAAAATAGAAGTGCAAATATTGAAATATGAATGAAGAAAATGGATGAGACTAAAGTCTTGATCCCTTAGAGAAAAACACGGTTGTTTATGAAAATATGTGTGTGTGTGTATGAGAGAGAGGGTTACTTCTGCCAATTTTTTTTCTTTTTGAGAATTTATCTCCCCAATTAATGTATTTGAATGCTATCACTTAACACAGTCAAAATTACATATTTGGGAAATGTTCTACACGACTTAATTTCTCCTGCATTACACTCTGTTTCTAATATTTGATCTGATGTTCAGAATGTAAACAGCGGGTAGGCTATCCATATGGTAAAAGGAAAATGTTTGTAGTTTATGTCTTACTGAAATACAAATAGATCAATGCTATTTAAAATAGTGTGCTACTGTAGAAAATAGGGAATGTTTCTTCATTCTTCTGGAATTTTATTATTTGGTTAACTGGGGTTCTAAAAGATGTTACTATTGAACGCTATGTAAGCTGTAAGAATGCATGTTCACCTTCTCTCACACAGAGCAGATGGATGCTTGACTGGCTGCTAATCCACAGCTGGAATGGTTTCAGCATTTTCCATGTTGCTGAGTTAGAGTGGTTTTCTAGTGGACTGAGAGGGCAGCAGGAGAGGGATATCATTATTCATCTGTATCCCAGTGGGATTTCTGCCAGGAGAGATTAATTTTTTCTCTTATGCTTGTAAAACAAGCTCAGGTGGAGTCTGTAATCCTCAGGGCACGGGTGGCAGATCAAGGAAGATGCTACAAAGCTAGTTAATTTTCAGATTCTAGGGAAACAGAAGCTCTGTTAGATGTATAAATACATGATTGCAAATTTAAGTAGCTCAAATCCAAATGGGATCTTCCCAGACATCTGGTACTGAAATCTCTATTTTTCTTTGTTTTTAATAGAAGTTCTTGCTAGTTCGAATTGCAGCAAAAGTAGCTCTCTTCAGCTACCTTCCTCTTGGCAGATCTATTAAATATGTTTTACAAGTAGTAAATAGGAATGTAAGATGAGTCAAAGTATAGAGATTTATTGAATGTACACACTGCATCCTTTATTACAAAATAGCCAAGTTACATTTTCTGTTTTTACTCTGTATGTTCCCTCTCTCCCAGTCACCAAAATATGAAATAGCATTCGTTTAAAGTCCGTGCCCAACAACTTAAGCAAATTTCTACATAAACATTTAAGGATTACTATTGTTAGGTGTTTTTTTCTTTTCTTTAAAGACAGAGCCATCAGCTAGTATTTAGCCTACTGGCAATATCCCTGCCATTCTGGTCACCAAACTCCAGGCTGGTTTTAAATTATTGAGATTTAGTAAAAAAAAAAATTAGTAAAAAAATGTGTTTTTATCATATGACTTTATATAGTGGCTTCAAACAGCAGCAAGACTCTAGTGCAGAGGAAAAGTTGTTAGCTGGATTACTTACGGATATGGTCTTTCAAGTTTCAATATCTCCTGTAGATCCAGCTCCTTTTATCCCAGAAGTTTTAGAAGATGAGAATTGGCTCAGTGTCATTAGAAGGCTATTGTCACTTAAGGGATTCATAGCCAGAATCCCTTACAGCTCTCCACTATTTAGACAGGAGGGGTTCTTTTATCCAAGGGGATTAAAGCACCTTAGTTAAACCTAGATTCTGTGCAAACACATTGTTCACTTACATCTATACAATATCTTGCAATCCTCGCTGATACAACTCATTGTTCTAACCATTAGATATCTCTTGTATAACATGGGTCCCCATTTGTGGTCCGCATAGAACCGTGATGGTGAACCTATGGCACGCGTGCCACAGGTAGCACGCAGAACCATTTGTGCTGGCACGCGAGCTGCAGGCAAACTTACCTCACAGCATGTGCATGTGTAGGGGGCATGGGGGCATGCGCAATGCCTTCTGGGTGCTGGCATGTAAGCGTGCACACAATTTTTGGCACAGGAGCCCCAAAAGGTTAGCCACCACTGACACAGAATACTCTTCTAAAGCAACTAACATACACACATACATGTATACATCAAGAAAAACATAATGGAACTCTGCTCATAAACTGGGTTTTCCTATCCTTTTTAGATGGCACTTTGGAAAATCTCCCATTATAACAATAACACTTAGACTTATGTATCGCTTTATAGCCCACTCTAAGCGGTTTACAGAATCAGCTTATTGCCCCTAACAATCTGGGTCCTTATTTTACTGACCTCAGAAGGATGGAAGGCTGAGTCAATCTTGAGCTGGTCAGAATCAAACTTTCGAACTGCTGGCAGTCAGCAATCAGCAGAATTAGCCTGCAGTTATGGGATGGGGAAATGGTCAGGGACAAATTGTTCCACTCTTAGCAATTTCCCCTATTCAATTTATTCCATTTAGAAATTTTCCCATTCCTCTACCTGTGTCATGCACAGGCCATACTCACCCCAGCTCCGCGAAGGGGAAAAAAATGTCACAATATATCATGTGACCGCAAGTTTGACGTCTGTGCTTTAGCTATTGGGGATCCAAAGAAGCTCACTTGTAGTTTAAAAGACAACCGTGCTGACTGGAAAGGTATTAAATCAAAGAAGCTTGAGTTGCAATCAGTAGTTAGTTACTTGTTTCTGGGCAGCTGTTCAACAAACATTCTGCTATTTTCACATTGTCATCAATTTGTATAAACCTTACCAAACTAAGAGGTAGAAAATTAAACTTTTTAGAAGAACTCCTGATTACAGTATTTTAAATGTTTCTTAATTTTTTGTCAATGTAAAATAATAGTGAATATAACACTTTGTAATTGGCTATTATGTCTGAGAATATTCATCTCATCCTGGGAACCCTTTTTTGAACTATTATCATCTGGAAGACGGTACAGAATAATAAAAACAAGGACAAATAGGCTGAAAAACAGCTTCTATTCCAGGGCAGTAACTCTTTTGAATTCTGCTTTATATTGCCATGTTGGTGTGGTGTCAGGGGTTTCCGGTTCAATATGTGAAGCGTGAAGGAGGTGTGTTTGTGTTTATTTTCATGATCATGGTCATGATGTGCGCTGAAGATGGTGTTTGATTTCATTGTACGAGGTGTAATGACAATAAAGTAAACTAAACTAAACAAGAATTAATCTAAAGCATCTCTGAGATGCCAGAATATCCCTATCTTTGACTTTATACTTTTCCCCCATGCTGGGCATTTTTTAGAAGGTTCTAAGTCCTTGTCTTCGGGATCACTTAGGCAGAAATGCACTGCTATTGTTATGAAGAATCAATATAAAATTGAATCAATTGGAAATTTGCAGTAAAGAGATACCTTTCATGGATGATTATCCAAGCACCATTCTATACAATTGTCATGCAGATGTCCACATGTTTTACATGTAACACAGTAAGATTGCACCACAGGCTTGATAACCTGTGCTAATATTTTGGAGAACATATTTTGTGTCAGGGCCTAAGAAAATATAACAGTGGTTAATGGGACAATGGAACTTGCGTGGATTTTGATTCTCTTGAAAGACTTTACATACATGTAAGAAATTAATATGATAAACTTGGAAAACAAACAACCCTTAACTTTAGGATTGTTAATTAGCATAGGTGTTATTAGTACTTGGTCTGTTTTGTTTAGGTATCAATGAATATGTATGCTCTCACTGTGCACATTATTTAAAAGTCAGTCTGCAGATATTCTTATGGAAAAAAGGCATCCGTAAATACATTTTTTTAAAGTTGCTTAAGTGACACTAATGTTTTAACATATAAAAGGGATTCTTTTAGTAATGTCTAAAATAGTTCCTGACTTGAAAAAGAATTGATTTTTATCATAAAGCTGCAAAGCTATTGAAAGCCACAAACCACAAACAAAATACTGACAGATACAAGCATTCCATGCTGTGTGCTGGGTTTTTTTGTTGGAAAGGGAAACACAGTTACTTCAAGCTAACAGTAATATTAGATCTGTGAACTTTTGAGAGAAGAGCAAGTTTTGAACCTTTTTGAGGAAGTGCCCTATATGATGGGTAGTGAAAGAAAAAATATAAGTTAGAAAACAAATTAAGAAAATGGTTATATTGTATAGGCTATTGGCTTATTAACTGAGAAATACTCAATTTGACTAGATATTTGAGTATTGAATATTCACATAGATACAAAGTCTGGCCTGGGAATTCCTTTCTCCCAACTTATTCCTCACATCGACTCATCAACATCTTGTCTGGATTTTATTCTTGTTCACCTTCACTCAGCCCAATAGCATATTCAGGCAACATTCAAACTATCAACTGTTTCCTTGGACCTGGATTATAAATAGTAGTAGAGCTGGGATAGTAGAGCATCACCATACTGAAAACTTCAAATTTCATATAGATATTGAATAGCATGAGTGATAGTATATATCAATGGTCCAGAGATTAATTAGTAGGTTCTATCACTATTTTCTGAAAACCATCTAATGTGAAGGACGAAATTATTGTCACAAGATTCAATACAATCAGATGATGCAGAAGGCTTCCATGGTCACTGACTTCCAGTTTCCAATTTAGATATCTGTGAAGGTAACAATAGTAATCCCATTATTAGTATCATACAAATGTCCTTGGATGTACAAAATCCATTCAGTGAAGAGTTCCTTCAAAAGAAACCGTAAAAATTGGACCTAGGAACCACATACCATCTGCATGGAGACTTTGATCAGTAGTCTAAACTTGTCCATTTCCATCCTGATAAGTTTAATCAACCACCTTAGAAGAGTCAACTATATGGACAATTATCATCCAATCTCCAGTTTCACTTGTGGAAAAGTTCTGAATCTCAGTGGAAAACAGTCTATATAAATCCTTCTGAGTCTATCTCTTGTCTCATTGATGAACATCTGGTATGTTGTGACTTTTGAGACTATTGGCCACAATATCATTCTGATGTTCTTGAGAGAATTGAGGGGGGGGGGGGTTGGGAACATTATTCTGAGATTGTCTTGTCCCAATTTTCTGGACACTGTCAGTGGCATTGAAAAAAATCTACTTGGCCCTTTCAGAATTATTCTTGGGGTCCTTTAAGAGCCTGTCTTATTTCTGCCTCGGTTGTTGGATCTACTGTTAGCAGAGCCGTCTTTAATTTGTCATTTCTTTCCCACTGTTCATAAAGAAGAGGACCTGAGCTTATCCACAAATGCTCCATTCAGATGCTCCCCATGAGAGACCACAAGACTGATGGGGGAGACCAGGGAATAAGCCATTTTGCTCCAAAATAGTTGGCACTTTTAAAAGGATACTAAGTTCACATTATGTCCTTTTCTAATCACTTTTTGGAAATTGTTTGTGTCTCCTTTTCAGCTATTAGGAATCTTTGGTTCAACAGATTTTACAGCACAGGATGAATTTCCTTTTATCCTTAGTGCAAGAAGTTTAAATAATAGTTTAAAAGTGTAAAAAAAATCTTTTGGATAAACAGCAAAAGGATGATTGGAATTTAATTTTGGAAAGTTACAAATGGATTAAGGATTTGAAATAACATTTTGGAATTAATTATAAAAATCCTTCTCATGAGAAAGGATGAGCATAAGAAGAACTCATGGAGTTCTCTTTAAAAAAGCTGAATAAGATAAGACTTTAAAGTTCAACACTAGAGGGTACCAGAAGGAACTAAAGATTACAATTAAAAGAGTATTATACTTAAATTTGACTTTTTATGCAGAATGAAGAAAAATATTTTAACATTCAATTTATTGAAGGATATTTTTAACAATTGATCCCAAAATTAATTCTAAGAATACCTGTACAGGTAGACCGATATATTTTTTTCCTCTTTCTTCACTATATTCTTATTTTTTTTCTTTTCCATTTTTCTATTTTTTATTTTCTACTCTTTTTATTTTTTCTCTTTTTTTACTTTTTTAGTTTGTATGAGTTTTTATCTCTATAATTCTGTATTTTAATAAAATTATTGTTTTAAAAGAGCCTATGTTACTTCCATTTTATTTAAAATCTAAACCTGTATGAATTTGGAGACTCATGTATGAATTCGGAGCTAATTCTAATCAGTTCTCTGATGCCAATCAGCTGCACTTTTCCTTTTGTACAAGCTTAGACTTATATGTGGAGTCTTCATAGTAAAGAACTAGATACTGGAAAACAAATTGAAGCTGAATTTTGTATTAGATTAAGATGTTTTTTTCCAAGTATTAGACATCAGGGAAATCAGGGCATGTTTGCACTTTTCTTTAATTGTTATCTTCATACTGTGGGGATCTTCCAGAATTCAGTTTAGTCATATAATTTCAATGGAAGGATGGCCTTTTATAAGGTTTATTCTATAATAAACCTACTGCAAATAAACAAATTGCATACTATCATATTCAAAGTCTTACCTTTGTCTTGCGCCCATATTGTCTGCAGATCTCTTCTGCTACACTTTACCCTAAATTTTTGCTGGTCTCACTATGGTAATGCTTATCATCACCAGCTAATTCTGCTTTTCTGCAATGGGCTCTAGATTATGAAATAGCATAACTGGAATTGAGAGCTGGCAGTTAGAGACTTCTTTCATAGTTTAGAGAGAAGATTAAAAAATAACTTACACCGCTCTCAGATTTTTAGACTTAAAAAGAAAAACTATATTTAAAAAAAATTAAATTGCTGGATTGGTAAGTGATCATTAGTTTGAATGTTACAGGATGTTTGCAAACATAAAATAGGAATAAATCTCTCATTTTTAAAAGAAGATAAATGTGAAGATTCATATTTGAAAGATCTGTTCATATCTAAACTTGTCTGCTGCACACTCTCCTTTACAACACTTCAAAAGTGACGGAAATAATAAAAGTATGTTCTGCACTGAATGTGTTATTTCTCCAGCTATTTTCCAAGGTCACTGAAAGTAATGGAGATTTAAAATAGGGGGTCAGAGAGGTGTTAACTTTCAGATAATGCATGACTGTTTCCCTGACATACCTGAAAGGGAGAAGTGCACTGAAACTATAACATTTGATAGACCAACAGATGAATTGGTATATCATACTTGGATTGATCAGGCCAGAAATAAACAAACAAACAAATACCAACCCTTAAATCATCCTGAAGGTATGAGCAGAATTTTGCCCTTTGTATTCAAAGCAGGAGACAAAAAACAACTCTCACATTTGTCCCTTCAAACCATGTAGCAAATGTCTCTTCAATGCTGACCTGCCTGAAAAAATAAAAATTCATTTGCATTCAAATGAATTTGCATTTAACAACGATCTATCCTATGAAGCTGGTACCACAAACCAAATCTTGTGAAGTAAAAATAAACTTCTAGAAATAGAAATTTGTATAAAAATAAATATCACAAGAGTAAGCTGAACTACAATATTGTTAGGAGCCACTTTAATAGAGGCATTTCCTTGTGCTTGGTTTGCTACTTATAAATCTAGAACTGGCTTAATTCCATCTGTTTGCTAGTAGAAATTGGTGGGGAGAGTTGGTTTGTATATTAGGCTTATAATTACTGTAACTAACCACCCAAGAGCTGAATACTCCCCCATATACACCTACAGCAATAGGTTAAATGACTTGGTGAAAGAAGCAAATTTTTAATGCATATGTTTAACCTTATATCTATAAAAAGCAAATCTGAGCAAATAATTTGGAGAAAATGTGCTTAAAAGTGACTCAGTACAGGGCAAATATTTTTACTAGCCTTAATCTATTTCTTAGCAAGTGTTGCCTTTTCCTTTCATCCAGAGAGCAGTGGGGTTATTTTACTCGTAACTTAGTCAAGGAACATTATATGTTTCTCCATTTATTTTGTGATAAAACAAACTGAACAGAAGAGTTGTAGCAGGATTTTTTCTTTGTACAGGCATCATAGTTACTGCATTGATTTTTTTCTCCATTTTTTCTGTAATCAGAGAACAAGATCAGGATTGGCTTGATAACAAGGATAAATGGAGTTCTATCTCTAGGTTACAATACTTTCACATCTTTTTTCTATCCTACCTCAATTCAAATAAATTTGATTGTAAAGTTGAAGAATGCTCTATTGTCTAAAAATACTGGCATATTGAAGTTGAAAAACATTGTAATACTATAGTCTGACTTTATCACAAACTACAGAAAACAGGTGTTCTAAGGTTACACTTTTGGTGGCAGTAGACTATAGGACATATTTGAGCATCTAATGTCTGAGCATTTTATATCCACTTGTCTTTAGAAGGTGAAATTAAATACATTGAGATCCATATGTAAATGTTTTATTTTATGTTAATCTGCTTTGTTATGCTTAAAAGCATATTAAATATACATAAATGCTTTCAAAATCATTTAAAATAATTTCCTTGATATTGTTCTGAATTTATTTTCCTTAAGATGCTTTCCCTTAAGACTGTTACAGGTTGAAACAGTAAAAAAAAAAGAGATGCCTTTAATGCATCACTAATTGTGGGGTGATGATTCAGGTATGTGCTTTCATACTGATAGAAGTGTATGTTTCTAGATTTTTCTCCCCATAGCAGTTTCTTCATCATCCCCACAATATAGAGATGAGATTAAATGAGGCATAATTCAATGTTAAAGTCAGTATCGTGTAATAGCTAAATTAGATAGAAACCAAGAGACTGTAACTAGCCAGGAGACTGTGAGTCCTCCCATAGGCATAAAAGTAGGCTGGGCAAATTTGAGCTAGTCATTCTCTGTCAGCCCAATTCATAGGTGTGTTCTTGTGAGGAAAATATGAGGTGGGAAAAATATATATATGCACATTTGTATTCATAGTGTATGGAATATGAATACTGGATATTTAGGTGACTTTATCTGAAGATTTGTTTAATTGTTATAGACATCCTTCCATTATATGTGTTGCTCATGAGTGTTAAACAGTTTTGACTGTAAAACATTATTTATAATGCTCTTTGTTTACTGCTCCTGTTTATTCCAATTTCCATGGTGCTTCCAAAATCCTTGTTCAAACTTTTTATTTTCTGTATTTCTAAAACCTTTTATTTATTGATATCTTGTACAGAATTTATAATATGTGCCAATCCCAAAGGTTCTGGGTGGCTAAGTACAAAATAGCCAAAATAGAAACAATGCAAAGAGTTAACTGGAATTGGGGGGGTGGGGGAACCTAGAATAATAGCACAATATTAAAATCTGAAATGGCAATCTATAATCAGCCATAATTGGTATGGCTGAAAGTTGATTGGGACAGTACTGCTTTTAATGTTTCCTAAAACTGAATAATGTTAGCACTGAAGAGACCTCCAGAAAGAGGTTGGGAAGGGGACTACTACAGATAAGGCCGGCCATTTGGTCTACCTCTTATGAACCTTTCAAATAAGGAACCTCCAAGAAATCCTCTCTAAATGACCTCACTAGATTCATTCATCACAACAGTGGCTGACATTTATCAGTGCTGTGCCATTTATGGTTTTAAGGGCCATAAGTAGCATTTTGAACTGAGTCTGGAAGCTTACTGGTAGCCAATGAAGCAACATTAAAATAGAGCCTATTCTACATTGGCAGTGTAGAATAATAAAAAAAAACACTAATAACTTTGCTGCTAAAACTTACAACCATTATAGTTTCCAGGTCATCTCTGAGGCAGCCCCAATATATTACAATAGTTCAACTGAGTCATGTTCAAGGTGCAAGGTAGTGTTGCTGAGCAGCAACTTAGAATTCAAGAGAATACCTAAATTTTAAATCATACCCATTGTTGTTGGAAGTCAGGGAACATAGGAAATTTTAATAATCCACATATGTGGATTATTAAAATTATGTGTGGATCCAAGTAATGTGGCCATTTGCAATTGATAGATGGAAATATTGTCAATGCAGAGATTTTCTAAGTGTCTTCCCAGACTTTTTTGGTATGACACTCAGTGTGCCAATAACTATTCATATTGGCATTATCCTATCCAGAGCAATTACCAGGACCAATTTTCTTAAGATTTCTGTGTTTATGAACAAACAACAGTTTTGACTTGAAAAGATTTAATCTGAGCTTGCTTTGCCTCATTCAAATTGTCACAGCCTCCAGACTTTGACAAATTGTCACAGCCATTCAGGACTTCCAAAGCCTCTCCTTTATTACCTACAGAAATGATATATAGCTAGGTATGTTGATTGGAGACCCCAACCTGATGGATAAATTCTATAAACAGTTCGTGTAACTGTTAAATAACATGAGAGAAAGCACTGGGCTCTGTTGAACTAAAATAGAATACAGGACAAGAAAGTACAAGTTCTTGACCAAAAAGGTTCAATAGAATGAATGAAAAGATTATTATTTAAGGGGATAGGGAAGTTGCTTGGACAGAGTGAAAAGAAAATTATGTTATAGACTATCACAGAATGAATGTATGCGAATACAAAGAATACTTGCTGGAATGATTAAATTAGATGATACAAATGAGAAAAATGTACATTAGAAAATAATTGATGATCACATGCGTGTACATCACCTTTTAAATATTGTCAGAAAAGCCAAATTTACATAATATATTACTAGTGCCTCAAATTCCACATTAAACAAGCTTCCCAGTACAGTGTTGATAAAGAGGACGGTTGCATTTGCAAGCTCGGAATATGAGGGGCTGATTTGGTTTGGTTTAGTTTAATTTAAGACACTTAATGTTACAAATTAATCAGTTTGGCCTGAGAAGTCTACAATTCATTAACTTTAAAGGTTTTGCTATTTCTCATGGTTGAACTTAAGTTTTAACATGAATAAGGCTTTCTTTTGTCACCTGCATTGGCCAAGCTATTCCACATCTCACAACTCTGTCCAATGTATATTTGTTTAGGAGTATTACTGACTTTAATGGCACTTGGTCCTTAGTTATTTTGCACCAGATTGTGATTGTGCTGCAAAATATTATACAGGCTGGCTAGATGTTAGTCTCATTGTATAGAAGACTTAGTGCCTGCATCCTTAAATCATTATAAAATATGTTATTAAAATAAAGTGTACTTGTTTTTTTAATAAATCTAGGAACTGATATACAGTATAAAACTACATTGGAGTGAAGTAATTTTATGCTTAAAATAATTAGTTTTAATTAGGGAATTTAGGTGGGCCTTTATTCGGGACCAGTAAAGTGTCCCTGTTCACTTTTTTATGTTAATGGTACCAGTTCTCCTGAACAAACAAATCTATATCATTATTTCAGCTCTTTGGAACCATTGGTTTTGAACTGCTAGCTAAGGCAAGAGAAAACTCAGAATAAATATTTTCTTAGGCTTTAGTGAAAACTTCAATAACACAGGAAAAGCTTTTGAATTTTGAACTGATTGTTAGGCAAAAGAGTGACTGAATGATTAAATAAAAAAATGCAAAGTGCTTCTAATTTTATCTTTGACACCAAATTGTATAGAAGTATAAAAGGACCATCTTATGATAATCTAAAAATCAATAAATATGATCAGACATAATTTTGGGAGATCAAAGTGTAGATTTAATGCAAATAAAAACTTGTCATTGTGAAAAGTTGTGAAAAATCTCTCAGTCTGAAAACTGAATGTCCATTTACTATTGAAATGTAGAATGAGAATTGAGATGTAGACAGACTCAGTTCTATTTAAAGGCTGCATGATGTTACTTCACGTTATCCATGTTACTTTTGTTCTTCACAATTTAGAAAATAGATTTTTTTATGGCCTGTTGTAGCTCTCTTTCCCAAGAAGTGCTACAACATATATTTTTGAAATTAGGGTTGGTTACTAAATCCTAATAGATGATTTTTCACTTTGTAAAAGCAGAAAGGGGATTCGGAATAAATATTTGTATCATTGCAGCCAAAAACTATTGGGGACTCTATAAATACTTTTTTTTTCAGCTCTTTCACTTTTCTTCCTCATTATTTCCTGGAAACCAGTAAAGAAATTCTATGTTTCTGTCAGAAAGCTTCCAAATCTCTGTGATTTTATGCCTTATATATCAGCAGCTACATTTTTACCATCAGCTCTTGTTGAATTTCCAAATTCATTCAGCTTGTTACAGGCACTTAAGGGAGATGAAGGAACAGTTCATTTGGCATTCTTAATGTTCTTAGTGATGCACCCGTTCTCCAATTTTGAAGTCTTTTTAAAGTGCTGCTGCCAGGCTCTTGTTTTGTTTTGTTGTTCATAAATTGGCATTGTGTAATATGTGGAACTTGCAGGGCAGATTTGTGCTAAAAAGGGAAATGAATGCAGAAAAAACCGAGTGAACAGCAAGGCCACTTTGATTTGATTATGAAGGATGTTTCTTTATTCCGTCTGTCTTCCCTGCAATCTGAAAACAGTAGCAGGGGGTTACAAGCTGAGTTCATCATAGAGTTGTCAATCACTGCCATTTCACATTTGCAGTGGAAGATGTCTTTATTCAAGGACAGCTGGGCAAATCAGAAGCACAGATTTGCAGTTAGTAGCCTGTCCTGCCGATGTTAAGCAAACAGGGACAGGGCAGGCAGACCAGCCTGTCACATAAAAATATAATGGACTAGGCTGACCTTGGTGCCCTACATTCAGCTTCGTTCCCAGATGCATAAAAGCTCCAGTGCTCATTCTCAATTTCCTTTAATTACTTACATGATGTAGATAAGAAAATGAACTTCACTTACAATCATCCATCACACACACATAGGAAATGAAGTAGGCAAAGTGTTTGAAACCAGAGGAGTATTTTGGAAGAAAATAAAACAGCTTGTTGAGGGGGAGAAAGGAGACTTTTTGCTGTTTTCCAGAAATACCTGCTCAGCTGCAGCCATTCTGCTGATCCCACCCCTTAGTCTGTCTCATGGCTAGAGCTACCAAGCCCAAAAAGAAAAATCTCCTTGGTAAATATCCTTCAAAATATTGTTAAGGGATGTGGCTTAAATAAGAGTGAAACAAACATGAAGAATTCTATAGGGCTTAAGATGCCACTGACCCTTTGATTCAGAAAATAAATGACCATGGTTTTCACAAAAGAATGGAAAAGACATCAAGGATTAGGTAGCAGTTGTCTGCAGTCTGTCTTTTTTTAAAAAAAAAAACACTGTTCAAAGACCATGACATTTTTAGAGGTTGCTTAGGTTTTATTTCTAGGGTTTTCTGGATTATTATTCCAGTTCTTTTATCCTTCTGTCTTGAGGCTTTATTTGTCAATTAAAAGGAATCTTTTATCATACAGTACCACATGCACACAAGTAAAACATATCACATGAATTATCATAAACAGCTTTTACACAGTTAATTTTAATTAACCTGCAGTTGGCCAAATTTACAACTCAGAGAACATTTTCTTTTGAAAAGCATTTAAACTTTTGCCAAAAAAAATCACTATATTGTAAATGTAATCCAGCCTTTCTCTAGTGCTTCTTGTACTTATGGATGAGCAATAAATCTGAAAGCTTTAGGTACACTTTAGTAACTTTTTTCCAGTCTGTGCTTTCAACTGTGGCCCTTTGTAGCTACAGAGGCCCATATTTCTGGTGAGTGATTTTATTAGGGACTTGGGTAAAATTTGCCAAAGCAAGCTCCTAGTTGCCTGTATCCCAGTTCTATCCATTTTTTTTACACTAATATTCTCATTCCTTCCCTCCCTCCCTCTCTCTCTCTCTTTTCAGGATGCTGAAGAATATGCAGACCTCCCAGTGAGGCACAATGAGGATCAAATGAATAGCGAACTTGCCAAAAGTCTCCCCATTGAAGTCAACCCACATTCTTTTGACAGCTCACACACCAAATGTCATCTCCTGTTGCAAGCCCACTTTGAACATGCCATGCTTCCATGTCCAGATTATGTCACTGATACCAAGACGGTGTTAGACCAGTCAATCAGAATATGTCAGGTACAATTAATTTTTTTATGCTTAATGGTCTAGTTTGGTATTTTTGACTGCCAGAATCTAGATTTGAAAATGTGCCGGAATTGTTCATATAGATTATTACATCATAGATTAGTCACACATTTTAATGCACAATATTTCATAGGATTTATCTCTTTTTTATTAGTTTATAATATAAAATACAAAAGAAAATAGAGGAGGTAAAAGGGGGGAAAGAAAAGGCTTTGACTTCAAACTCCCTTTTATGCAGTCGAATAAGATAACAACATCAAACCTCAACTTTTTACTTTTACATAATGGTATAAACTAGCCGTTTCTATAACAACAAATCTACTTAATTGGTAAACCCCCAAATCAAAGTTTCATTTTTTACCCACCCCAAGCACAAAGTCTAGAAGTGGTTTCCCAACAGAAACAAAATTAATCGTGTTTTTTTCTTTAATCAAAGCAGTCAATTTAGCCATCTCTGCTAACTCCATTAACTTTTGCAGCCATTCATCCATTGTGGGAATCAAAGTGTCCTTCTATTTCATAGGACTTATCTCATGCATCATTACATCAGTGATATGAGGTAGATGGGCCTTAATTAACAACATATTTTGCCTATTTTATTCAAACAAAATAGATTGGCTTGATATATTGTATTTTCAGAATAGGAGTTTATAAATGCTCAAAAAATACAGGCCTCAGATAATTGCTTCACACCAGTACACACTACAAATCATTTTAGTGTATATACATTTTTAATATTACCATTGTATTGTTGATGTCGGTGCAGGTTCTCACTGCCTGTTTCTGAACAATGTGAAATGAATTGCATGAAAGGTCAAAAGTTAAATAGAAATTTGATAAGCTTTTAATCAATTTTTAAGCCAAGATCATTATGACTGTTTATTATGTATTTCTTTCCCTTCAGACTTGATAAGATACAGTTCCACCTAACACTGATTAAATATGGTTTACCAAAACTGAAGCGTTTCTTCTTACGAAGACTTCACATTACTAGAAATTTAGTATGTCACTTCTGTTATGTCACTTCTGTGACATAAGGCTACCCTTATGATATTCAGCCTTAATCTTTTGAAAAGTATTTACCCTGTATACATTAAGCACATTTCAGCAGTATATCTATGCCTTGAGAGCAGAGTTGTGGCCATATTTTGTTCCGTTCCTAGTAAGGGTTAGGGTTTATATCTTGAATTGCTATGTGTTTTTTGTTTCAAAACCATCCATCTGTTTACACATACAAATATTTATTTTAGTTTTCAGCTTGTGAAAAAGCAAGTTACTTTATTCTGATGGGCGCTTTTATATGAAAAGTTTCATATAGTGGCATTTACATGTTTTTGAAATCTTTTGAATGTTCATTATTTCTGCATAGATAAGACCTAAGACATGATATGTTGTCCACACAAGTTCTAAAATTAGATAAAGAAAACCCAATTAATCAAATGAATCAAAAATTTTATACTTACTCATTTATATGTTTAAGAAAATGATACAAAGCTATATATTTGTGACAGAAGTGTGTGAATCTTTGCTTTATATAAATGGTGTGCCTCCCTTGGCAGCAATAACAGCAACTAAACATTTTTGATAATGTTTATCAATCCTGCATGCCAACTTGGAGAAATTTTAGCCTATCTCTCCTAACAGAACAGCTTTGATTCAGGGATATTGATAGCTATCCACTTCAGGTGCTGGCACAACATTTCTATAGAATTAATTTCAGGATTTTGATCCATGCCTTGTGTGGGGAACAGATGATGTTAATTCATATTTACACAGAAAAGTTGAACATTCAAAATTTCTTTATATAAACTTTTAAGTACCACTGTACCTGTTATTGTATTGGTCTAAAACAAAAAAAATGAGTATGATATTAGAAAATAGTTCTACAATGTAATTTTTTCACTTAGCTGGGGCGGCCTATCTTGATCTATTAAATTCATCCTGCTCATCCTAGCAAGGTTCACAGAAGTTTTGAAGCCTTTTGTTAGCTTCAAGGCTCAAGCATGTGAATTAACTGAAATCCCGTGACTCCTTTATCTCTAAATATACTTTAATTTTACTACATTAAATTTTCAAAAACATAGCCCAAACACTTTATTCTTTATTTTGGCTCCTTAAAAGGCCAAAGACCAAATAACGTTCTTCTAGTACAGAAGTCTCCAGTGTTTGCTGTATTGGCATGATAGTTGCAGCAGCTAATCTGGGTCAGTCACCAGGAACAGAGGTTTTTGTCTTCCTAGCTTTCGGACTCATGTTGGAGTCCTTCTACAGAGAACTTTTCTCTTTGCACAGTATGTGCTGTTTCTGTTCTGTGTAGAGAACTCTGCTAAAGAAAAGTTCTCTGAGGACAGGCTCCAGGATAAGTCTGAAAGCTCAGAAGACAAAACCTCTAGTCCTGGTGAGTGACCCAGGTTGGATCCTGCAATATTTTCCTGGAACACATATATTCTTATTCATTCCTGGCATGACAATTATTGAAAAATCTTCCTTTCCAGTATTCCAGTCCAAAGTGTCAGGATTCTGCAGTGTTGATGTTTCATCTTTTACTGCTATTACTGTTCGCATAACAATTACAAAAAGCAGTGTGCTGAGATATTACACAAGTCCTCAATCTCCAACCACAATCGGAACCGATACTAAAAACAGGATTGTAAAGTGAAACATCAGGTGACTGTGCCCAACTTACAATGTCATTCTTGTACAGTCATTAACTAATCATGCTGTTGTTATTAAGCATTATATCATGTGACCGCAACTTGCAACTACCTGATGATTTCCCCATTGACTTTGCTTTGTATGAAACTGGCTGTGAAGGTCACAAATGGTGTATAGTCATGTGTGACTATGGGATGCTGTGACCATTGTAAATGCATGCCAGTTGCCAAACACTTGAATTGTAATCATGTGACTGCAAGGATGCTGCAATGGCCACAGTTTTGAGGACTCATCATAAATCTCTTTTGTCAGTGCTGTCACAACTCTGGTCACTGAACAAGCAGTTGGTAAGCAAGGACTACTGACTACCTGTATTTGATTCTTGAAGGTGCTTGTGACACTCATTTGTATATGGCCTTAGGGCACTATAAATTTGATTTAATGACACACATTTCATTACATGAAGAAGTCAGTCCATGTAATTTTGAGAAATGCCAAGAAATCTGTGAGGATAGAGTTTATGGAACTTTAAAAAAAATCCTATTGTCAGCACCTCCATTCACTTTATATAAAGCACCTTATATTTAATGGGGTTAATACTCGTTTTGAAGGGAAGATAAATATGAATATTTATCAGTGTAGCATAAACATAAACGAGCATGCCTATGTTGATTACAGCAGTATATAAATAACACTAAAGAAAAAAAAATTAAGCCTCCTTATAGTACTAGTTGAATAGTTTCCACCTGCCCTCAAATGGAGAATTCATTTCCAGTGTTTGTGATTTTTTACATGTTTGTTTTTGAACACTCCAGATAGCCATAAGAACTGTTGCATGGTAATATATTTGCTGACAGTTTGATGATACGGTTCTCCTGAAGTACAATTACTCCTTCCTCCAAAACTCATGACAAACCTTTTTCCCAGTTGGTGCTGGAGGAAATGACTAATGCTTAACCCATTTGTGTGATCAATTCACTTAAGCAGCTACTGTGAAATGTTAATCACAACTTTAATTTGTACTGCATTAGCATTTTGATTAACTTGTAGGCTTGCTAGCATACTTGAAGCACTTTTACTCATAGTTACTGCTCGGAAATGACTTTTTGATTAATTAAGTTTGTTAGATAGCAGCTGAGCTTCCTGAATGCTAACCTTATGGGGCTAAAAGTTCAGCAGAAAGTTACTGTGAACAACTGTTGCCACTCAATAGAATTCTTAAAAATGTACTTTCAGTTCTAAGGTGTTTACACAATATTGAATGTTATGAGAAAATGGACCTTAACCCTCCAAAGAATGCCAATTTATCTGGATAACATAATTCTAAAGTTTTATTTGTACTTTAAAAATCGGGCATGACCTTAGAAATTGATTTGAATTTAGCATCTTTTTAAGTTTATAAAGTCATCTTTTTGTTCTTTACAGAATCATTTTTGGACAATTATATGACATTGTTTTGTAAAATATTTCATAAAATTAATTACCAAATAGTGCATAATTTAGAAAGTATTGCCACACAGAAAATAAAGGATCTATAGTTGTTTCCTCCTTGAACCTTTGTCCCTTCAGAATTCTGGAATTTGAAAGTTTATTTATTTGATTTGTAAATTGCTTACAAGATAATAGGTATAAGGATAAACATAGTTATGAATACAAGAAATGAGTACATATAAGAAAAATAAAATAAAACAATAGGACAGGGACGGTAGGCATTTTGGTGCACTTATGTACACCCCCTATAGACTTCTTAGGAAAAGGGTGTTGGGAAACAATTTGTTTTTTTAGGCTTTCTACAGTACAAATTACATCAAGTAAAGCTATGAATGCTAATAAAAACAAACAAGTAGATCAAGGCCCATCCTGCTTTTACATCTTATACTCCAGATATGCCACTGATGATCTTGCATTCTATATTCCTGTCAAAGTGCTTGAAAATGACAGTATCCTCATTGATCATTTGAGCCACTCAAGATGAGTATTTTTCCATTTCGCATCAATACCAAAGTTTTGTCAGAATAAATACCTAGTTTCTAAGGTTTCCCCTTTCTGTTTTCTTGAAAGTAATTGCTTCCATCCTCTTTCCACTGATCTCTTTCTGATCAGAATCTTGAAAATATTACAGGATTTTGACCAACTGAATCCTTGTTTCAACAACTAAATTTTCCTCCTATGCTGCGTCTTGGTCACTATCCTGATAGTTCAGTTCAGCAGGAGCAGTTGTAAATCTCCATTTTTGATTCACTCCATCTTACAGTTTGGAGAATTTTTTTCCATAAAAAATTCAGCTCAAAATCAAGATAAAATATGTCCACTGGGTTTCTCAGAAACCATCCATAATGGCTTCCTATTCTCTAAGTAGAAAATCTTTGGGAAATTTTTAACATAATGAAAATTGTCGCAGAAATAACCACCATTCGCAATAATCCATTCTTCATATTTTGGCTTTGTTTTTTACACTTGGGGCTGTCTTCCACAAGAGTACATCTTGTAGTCATCTTTTCTTTTTCTCCTTCAAAGGATTGTATCTCCTTTTTTTCTAATTAACTGGAAAAGCACTTCATGGAAAGCTTTGCTTGCCTCTATCTGCCAGTGATTCCATTAGTCCCGACCTAGGTCTTCAGGACTTGGTTCCTGGTAGGATTTCTGTAACAAAAGATTTGGAATGGGCTCTGAAGCAATGCATAATTTGTATGCAAATTTACAGATGATCACTCAAAGAACTTCAATTATAGACAAGAACTAAGTCCTATGGCAAATATTGGGTATTTTCAAAATATACCCATTTATGTAATAAAGTAAAATTGCTGTACTTTCTTAATTAAATGTTTATAGCCTCCTACTGATAGACTCAATGGAAGACAATTCTCTTGTGGAAAACTATATTTCATTCTTTGTTCCTATGTTTTAAAAGTATTTCCTGAATGTATCTTCTGTTTCATCTGAAGCTACCTAGTGGGGTTTAATAGTTAGATTGTACTTTCTTAAAACAAAACTGCAGTAGAAAATTTCATTTTATTTCATTTTCCTAAACTCTTCCACTTTTCACCCAAAATAAATTTAAAGGCTTTATCAAAACTTGAAATAAATCCTGATTAAAATTCAGAATTCGAATTTCTTTGATTTAATTAATCCACCCTAAAAATAATAAAAACTAAGAATTAGCAGCAAGTATTAAGGAGTTGAGCCTTTTCTATGTCAAAGAAAAATGCTTATATTGTGCCTGATCTAGAGTTTATTATTACTATTAAAAATGTGGCATGACATCAGCCAATTCTTCTGATGTTGGCTTTTATACACAAAGAGTTTTTCCCAGGAACCTAGGATGTCATAACGTATTGGCATAATACGTGCGAACACATGAAGTGCAGAGTTTTGTCATTGTAATGGTTGGTCACTCCCTCAGCCAGTTATTTAGACTAGATTTGGCATCTTTATCTACTGTCAAGTCCTTCCCAAGGACCTGGGATAGGCAGATATTCTCGTTTCACGGTGTCACAGAATGTAAGCTATTCCAAGTAAAGCTGTCTTTTGCAGTTGATTGGTGGTGATTTTCTCAGTGCTAATGATGTTCAACTGATGATTCAGGTGTTTTGGGATTGCACCCAAGGCAACTATTACTGTTGGTGCTACTTTTGCTTTCTTTTGCCACAGTCATTCTACCTCTACTTGCAGTTTTTTTTGTATTTTGGGATTTTTTCCAGTTCTTTCCCTTCTAATCTGCTTTCTCCAGGTATTGCCATGTCCACTATACAGGGCGGTGTGTGTGTGTGGGGGGGGGTGTTAGTCTTTCTTATTGACAGTTGTTAAATCTGAGGTAATATGGCAGGTGCTTGTTTGAATTCTAAAGTCCTAGAGCACTTAGTGTCTTCATTTTCTATTATTTTGTCTATTTTATGATCCTACCACTTCTTGCTTGCAAGCAAATGATAATTCTTGCATCTATTCCAATGTACCATTGCTACTCTGTCGTGCCATTGTTTGTAGTCACTCTGTGCAATCTTCTTGCAGTAGATAATTAGGTGGTCCAATGTTTCTCCAACTTCTTTACAAAGGCAGAATTTGCTGTCTGTTGCTGTCTTCTCAATTCTGGCTTTGTATGCATTTATTGTTATTATTAAATTTATATGGCTATCCCTTTCACCATGTTGATTTGGAGTGACTAACAGTTGGCATTACCATTACACAGAGAGTAACTACCTCAATTTTCTTTAATCAATACAAAAATACCATTTGGACCACCATCACAAAGTCTTGGTTAAGTTTTGGTTTATTTCTCCTTCCCTCATTTTTCTGCACTGTGATCTCTCTGCCGCATATTCCAAATTAGTAGCACTATTAAATAACAGGTCAATGGCACTATTGAACAACAATTAAGTAGAAATAGTGAAGAATAAGCCCAACTAGAACTTATATTTCTTGAAGTGTTTGCCACATGAGTGTTTGCATCCCTTTGGAGGGTTTTATTGCTCTTCTCAATTCTTGTGATTGAAGAATGGTTTATACAGTAGTTTCTGCTGCATACAGGGCCACTGTTTTGTTCATCTAATCCAGGGGTAATCAACCTTTTTATCCCTACCGCCCACTTTTGTAACTCTGTTAGTAGTAAATTTTTCTAACCGTCCACCGGTTCCACAGTAATGGTGATTTATAAAGTAGGGGACAAAACTCCTACCGCCCACCATGAAAGCTGGAACGCCGACTAGTGAGTGGTAGGGATCAGGTTGACTATTACTGATCTAATCCTACAAAATGTAACTTAAACATGGCAACTATAGAACAAAAGGAAAGAAAGCAAAGAGAACATTTTATTAAGAGATAACAATGATAATGTCCACAATCATAATGAACAGGATTTTTTTTAACACATAAACACTATTTAACCCTATTATCATGATCACTGCTTAATTAGAACTAGTAATTCCAAAACAAAGATCTTAGATTATTTGCTTCTAGAATACGGTGCATATGAAAATTACTCAATTCACCCCATTGAGTATTTTGTTGGAATTTTCATTTCTGTTGAAGTGTCAAGTATTTGTACTTTCTGCACTTAGTTAATGAATGGAAAATGAAGAGTAGATTTCCAAGCAACAAATGGAAGAACCCAGCCCTTCCATTGATTTGATTTTTACACAAATGTCCCTCTCCTGGATTACACATCAGGATAAAGATGCAAAGAATAAATACGATGGGTGGGTAAGCATAAAATAGGGAGAGGATTAATTTTATTCAGTTTTAGGCACAGGGTGGCACAGATGCTAGTATCTTTGTGTTCTTAATTCAGTATGAATAATCTGCTGTCATTTTCTGCCAAGCTTTGGGGACACCAGAAGACCTAATAAAAATCTTGGTACTTAGTAGAATGCAGAATTGCTTACTCAACTTCCTATATCTTTGTCCCTAAGTCTGCTTCATTGACACCATATAAAAACTGCAGTAGCAAATGACCTATGTTAAGATTTAAGAGCCAACCAGCAATGAAGCTGATGCAACATAGGCTGATGCAATAAGAATGAATCAGCATAGCATAGGTATTTCCCTTTAAGACTGCGGATGAGTTCTATCCCTTTAAGAAGTGTTTGTATAAGGCCGCAATTAGAGGGTGTATTTTCTCTCTCCTTGTGTCCAGTATTCATTGCAGAGTTCTCCGTGTAGAGTTGAGAAGATTAATTGCTTGTAAGGTATTTTGCCTAACACGTATATTTCTGTATATTCTTGTATATTAAAATACAGATACTGTTAAAAGTCTCTGTGTTTTGCTCTTGGGTTGTCTTATAATAGTAGTCATGCTGCAAATACTCTGACAAACTACATTCCTCATCACATGCTACATATTTTTTGTTATTAAGGGTATCATTATATGTAGATTTCTAAATAGGTAATAAATGGAATAATAGCTAACCACAGCAGTAAACATTGAAGGGGGCATAAAAGGGAAAGTGTAGTTTGGGACAAGAGAAAAAATACAAGAACACCTGGATAGTATTGGAAGTATAGCTAGAATATTGTTTTCAAAACATATAGAATATCTGTTGGAAAGTCTATAAGCCTGAAAACCCTGAAATACTAGCCATTCTAAAATTGGGGCACTTTGCTTGGCTGTTGCTGCTCCGGCTCTCGAGACTATCGGGGTTTTGGAGTTGAAAGTGAATTGAGTGATTCTTTGGGAATTGTGACCAGCAAATAGAATTGTATACCAAATGACCCTCAGTCTATATTGGAGTTAGTGATATTTAGCAAGAGAGGAACTATTGATAAAGCTATCCTGGAGAGTCTGAATTGCTTTAAACTGCTTTGGTTGAGGGTTTCAGCAGCAGAAGTGTTGCTGGGTTGCACAGAGGGTGTGAAATCATCACTGCAATGGAAATTTGGTTAAAGCATTCTGTCCTGGATAGTGCTTGGGTGAACTTTCAGCATTTCAGCTTATTTTCTTTTGAAAGTGGGCATCAGAATTTCATTTTTTAAGGTGTCCAGTGTGTTCACAGAAAAGATGACAATAAAGGTTATCTTATATCATCTCACCTCAGCTCATCCTACCCTTCCCTACCTTATCTTATTTATATGGCAGCTGGATGTATTTCTGAACTGTTGAATAACTGCATTTTTGAATGGGCTGCAAGAAAAGAATGTACATGTAAAACTCAATCATGTCTTAACAGAGAATTCATCCCACATGAGCCATGTGATCCATCTGTGGCAGTAAGAAACCTGTTCCATATATATCTGACCCAAAGATGTCAGTCCTGTTGTAGAGAAAAAAAGCCATCTTGCAATATATAACTCTAAAAGCCCAAAGACTGCAGGGACTCAATACAAAGTCTGTGGCATATCAGTGTGTACTCGGTTACCTTTTTGGTTCACCGACCTCTTCTTTCAGGAATTCAAAAATTACTGCTTCCAACCAGTGAACTTCACCTGTTGTACTTAAAGTGCAACTCAAATGCAAGTGGAGAATAGAGTGTCAGCCCCCATCCATCTTAAATCAGATTTGGGGCTGCCCCAAGGGAGGATGAGTGACTGTGGGAATGAAGGTAAAGTGAGAAGGGAGGGTAGCCACAACAACATTCTTTTGCCAAAGCTCAAGGCTGAGTCACTGGAGTTTGGAGGGGACTTGGCGGGAGTTCATCATGCAGGTGGATTGGAGAGTGTGTCTTGATAGTCATTAGTAAGGGGGTTGGATGTGAGTTTAATTTAGCAGAGGAAACATGGGATTTCACATTCGGGTTTTCCCAGATGTGCCAATATGACTTCTCTAATAAATTCTTACTTGGATGGACTTTGAGTGCTGAATTGAGATGGAAAGTTTGGTTGGAACGCTGACATGAACCCAAATCTGAAACCTGCGTAGGGAAATTGGATTGTTGTTTTGGGGGATTTCAGGAAAACAGGAGGGTATCCCACTATCATTTAATAAAATGCATATTTTTTTTCTTTTTTTATGACATGCTTTACATTTAAAGGAAATGTTTTAAAACTGTGTTGAAGATGGATAAGCAGGGAGATATATCTCAACATTTTTATTTTTCCCCTCAATCCAAATAAAAAAGGAAAAGCTATCATTTTTAAACTGTGCCTCTCCCACATAACTGAAACCAGCTTTGTGTACTTTTTTAAACTCTACATTTCTCCAGGATCAGTGTAATTTAATTGAAATAGTGCTGCATGTGTAAACAGCTCCTTTGTTTAAAGAAGATTCCACTGTTTAGTTTGCCTTAAGTAAATGCAGCCTTTTGTTTGTCTGTAAAACATTTGATTAAATGTACAGGCTAATATAGACAGCTAACATTCCTCTAGTGGGCTGTATGAGAAGTTTGAAATACATTCTAGCATCAAACTGCAGACTAAATGCTTCCTTTAAAAACTGAAAAATGAACCACAATCCTAGATTCTTTTATAATTTAAAAAACATTATCTTTTGAGCATTCTTGATGTTCTTACAGTTTTGCAATAATATTTTAATGGTCACTTTTCCAGTCTTGGAAATTTCACTAAGGTCCATCCTTTGCTATTAAAATAGAAATGAGGTGGAATTTGTTGACATGCATATTTTTAGTAGCATTTGTCAAAATTCATCTTTTACAAATATAAAAAAAATATTGAGGGAGAGGTTAATAATTGCAGGAAGCAGAAATGGAGGAGGAAGTTCTCTTTTTTGTCTTCATGTAAGGTGCACAGGGCAGCTTAAAAAATTATCAACAGAAACAACTAAAATACAAGAACACCTATAACCAAAATTGTCACCATCTCCTCTCCTTATTTGCAAGAAAGGAGTTGTAAGGAATTGGCAGGTGCCATGCAATTAATGACTTAAGAATCTTTGATGGATGATGAAAATGAAGTTGCAAGTTGCCATCTGCTACCAGAGAGATTCCACAACTATCAGAGAGATATAGCATTATTGGTTCTTTGGGTGGAATTTCAGATTATAAGGATGGAATGATAACAGAGATAATAAGCATATCACCCAGAACAGAGATTTTAGAGTAAGAATAGATTAGTATCAGATATAGGCAGTTTACACAAAATAATCTCCCAGAAAGTTCACAAATGTTCAGCTCCCATTAGTTAATATTACTCTATAACAAAGGATCTCCATAATGCTAATTCTGTTCTCTCATTTGCATTCAAATGAATTTAGTTTATTTGTATAAAATGACAAGTGTGTATAGAAGCTACTTTCTCACTGATTTCAAGAGCTTTCTCTCATAACCAAGATATAATGTGAAATCACATTATTTTTATTTTTAAAATTAAAATATGCACATATTTTTGTGCTTCTATAAAAGACTCATCATAAACTTTGGCCTAATTCAAATGTTATCAACAATGGAGTATTCCTGGATTGCAATACAGCCCCTAGGTGGGACTGGTAAGGTGTTTATATCTCATGCCAGTGTAGTTCTTCAGTCCTGGGAATCAGAGATGTTAGAATAGAAAATAACTCCTGGTAGGCCCAACTTAATTCAAGTTTACCAAAAGTGTCAATGAAGCCAGAGTGCTGGTAGTTACATTTGAACTAAGACATAATCTCCTGTTACTTACATTAAATAATAATTAAGTTTTCAGTGTTGTATGCACTAAATTGTTCTTGGGGAAGCTGTTAGTAAGTACAATGTTACAGCTCCAAATCCTGAAATAAGTGATAAAATTTTGATTTTCTAACTTGATATAGGAGAATGAAAGAATAGCAGGTTTACCATCAAATATATAAGTTTTGTGTTTTGTAAATAATTATAAAGAACCTTATGCCAAAAAAGCTTCCGTGTATAGCTTTCATCCACAAAGTAAATTTGGCAGTCAAATTGTAAAAGTTATGGGTGAAACCAGAAGTAATGTTCCTTAAATAAATTATAACGATATAGTAAACAAGCTCTTATGTTTGTTTCAGGTTGGAATAAAAAAAAAGGCCTTATCATTTATTGTAACAAGATAGGCAAGGTCAAGGAACAATGGCTTCTCATATAAAGGAAATTAGCCAACCCAAAAGTTTTCTGCCTTTGCCATTTATTTGTTTGCTTACCTGGTTATTATTTAGATTTGTATGACCTCCTTTGCTGTTATATATGACATACTTTATTTCCATCCATACATATTTTAATGTGCTCAACATCATATAACCATTCATAATAATAGAGAAACATGCATCCAGAACCGTAAAACATTGAAATTGAAAACAACTTTGCATGCATTTGTATAATTAATATAGCTTTCTTCTTGATTTAGGCAATGCTGGATGTTGCAGCAAATGAGGGCTGGTTGGTGACTGCACTAAATATTACCAATTTGGTACAGATGCTGATTCAGGGACGATGGATCCATGACTCCTCTTTGCTTACTTTACCTAACATAGAATATCACCATCTTCATCTTTTCAGGTATACATTATTTATAAAGCTGATACTTATGATGCAGGACAATATAATGTTGCTCTCTGTCACTGTCTTCTTGTTGAAACTTGTGATATAACATTAAGATTATTCATATCTCAGCCACTCACATACTTTGAAGATTTTGTCTCTTACTGGCTTCTTATCCTTTTCATGAAACTAGAATCTTCCAATAAAGCTGAATAATCAGAGAGTGAAGAGAAACCAAAGGAAATGCCTCTTTGTTTTATCATACTGATTTTGTACAACCAAGATATATCAAATGTAGCAATGTCTTCCAAATTTTTTATTTGGATATTTTTTAAGAAATTAATCAAACTGAAGTAGAATAAAACTATCAGTGTATAGCAATCATAAGAACTACTCATTACCTAATATGGACACAGATAAGTAATGTCTATGAATAGGTGTGGCTAGAGAATGAGACCAAGAATTGTTTATTATATTCACAATCTGCATATTGGCTTCTCATATAATGTTTATCTTGTTGCCAGATATAAATCAGGCCGTTCACTTCTCATGAGATACCTTCATATTTGTATAAACAAACCTCAACTTACACAATGGATCTTCTTTCATGGATCTCCATGGATTCATTTTGAAATGTCCAGTAGAGCAAATTTAGAAATATATGCTTATCAAAGTTAAAGGAAATAGAAGTAGAGGAAAATAATATATGAGGTAGATAGACAAGGCTGGGCATATCATTGGAGTGTCCTTTGAAAAGCTTTGGTTTGTCATCAAGGAGAGGTTGAGTTGGAGACCATGTGTCCATGAAGTTTCCAGGAATCATGTTTCATTCAGTGGCACTTAACTAATTCTAAGAGAAAGAGAAGACCTTTAAGATTGGTTTCTATTCTAAGGCAAATAGCCAGCATTGGATCAAACTTTAATTTCCATACAATTTGCTGATTATATACAACATTAAAACAAATGTTGCTGTCTTCTGATAATTACATAAGCCTATGGAATGCCAAATCTTTCCATTTTTGTACCTACAATAATCCTGCTTCAGTTATCATGCACAAAAATAAAGTTACTTTACTTGTTTTCAACTGTTTGTCCATCAGTCCCAAAAAGAAAGATATCTGGTCTCAATGTTATATTAATCTTTAAAATCCTCTGAATCAGTGTATTGTGCATTATCCACAATGGAGGAGGTGAAGATGATGGAATTTTGGCCAAAAAAGACAAAGCCCTTATGGACTTTTTTGCGGACAAACAGAAAAATATGAATTTCTGACATATGATTTTGTGGATTTGGCATAACAGAATATAGATAGAAGAGATCCATGTTGTAATCTAAAAGTAAGAGGTAAACGTATAATTATACTTATAAATTGAGTACAGTTCGTTATACTGTGAAGATCTGAAGCCACTTCTTTTTACTTTTTCTGTTTTTCCTTTTTTCTTTTCTTGCATTTTCAGCTTCGTTTCCAATTTCTTTTTAGTTTTATCCTTATTTTATATTAGTTTTTCTTTCTTTTAAAAATTGTAGTTAAAATCATACAAAAAATACACAAGTCTATGAAAGAAATCATCTTATCATTCATTTTAAATTGTAACTTAAACGAGTAATGTTAATCTACATATCGTTAACCCACACAGTTTAAAACAAGAGACAAGTTACAACCTTGAGCTATGGTACAATTGTCAGTGTGGTTTTTTCAGACATGGAGCAGGCAGCATGGTAGTTTTAGAAACAGTATGCCATTTTAACTTTATTAAATCCAAAAATATTATTGTGAAAGGCTAAGACAATCCTGAACTTAAAATAAGTTTTACATTTTTTTTTTCTTTTAAAATGTCTTCATGACTTCATATTCTTATCTTTGACTTTTTTTTAAGGAGGGGATGTTCCCTGAACTGAAAATCTCAATGATTGTACGTTTTCTATTTTATTAGGAAATGGAGTCAAGGGAAAAGAAAAGGTGCTTACCAAGGGCCTGTTGAATGTCTTCCTGAACTGATGGCTGCCTGTGATGGAAAAGAGAATATTTTTGCTTCTATTGTGGATTGTGATTTGACTTCTGCACACATTACACAGGTAATGATTGTCTATCTGTCCCATTTAATTTTACTAAAGAAATAAAGCTGCATGGTATAAATGCAATAATTGATCATCTTTCTTAGAACTGTAGAACTTAGATTTGTAGTAGCTCAGTTCAGTCTGTTCTACAGCATAAATTTCCTCCTGCCTAACCATTCTTCCTCCCTCCAAACTCTGCATTGCTGGAGCCCAAATTTACTGGTCAAAGCCAGACATAATTGCTTTGGACCAAAAGTTCACACACACTCACTTGTAGGTGGGTTGCAAAGATACCCATTAACTATTTGTGTATGTCATGCTATGCAATCGCTGTAAAGTTAAAGAAGTCATTGAGTTGTTCATGCTAATCCAGTACAGCATACTCACTGGGATGCGGGATGATGTTTTATTTATAGACCCATTATCTGACCAGCTCTCTTTTATTTCATTTTATGCATTAAAAATGTAATGTCATTTATCTTTTAAAAAAACATATTCTACCATAATTTATTGCTTTTTTCACAGTTCCTGCCATTTCCCAAGATATAATTCATCATTTAAAA
This sequence comes from Laticauda colubrina, assembly GCA_015471245.1. Lineage (NCBI taxonomy): Eukaryota > Metazoa > Chordata > Lepidosauria > Squamata > Elapidae > Laticauda > Laticauda colubrina. The sequence goes on along the minus strand of BLBF01000007.1, from coordinate 52,784,283 downwards.
AGGATTAAAAATAGCATACAATATTTCGCTCATCAGCAAAGAATCTTTGCTTATAATAGATATTGAGTTCCTTGCCATTTTAGAGCCACAAAGATACACTACGAGTGGCTGGTGTATTATCCACTTAGTCCACAATTGTCATGTATGGTTCATCACAAGAAATGAGTTTCATATTGCCATATAATAATACCTGCCTATATAGTATTTAAACTGTATTTTGCATGCCTTGATTGCTTTTTATACACCAGAAATTACTGGAAATAAGATGATACAGTGGTCTTGCTGTAGAATTTCTTTAGAAAATCAAATTAATATTCTCCCTTTAAATTCTGAGAAAATGAAACTATGATGAAAATGAAATGTATAGATACATAACACCCCTCACATTGATCATAACAGTGAAAAATATTTAAATAAAAACAAAACCATTATTATCAGAAATTTCAAATGTAATATATGTTGACTTCAGTCCAAGTTATGGATGTGTTGAAAAATTAGAACATTGTTATAATTAGTTCAGGGAAAACTCAGAAGTAAACTAACTTAATTTATTTGCATAAATTGCCGTTCTGTTATCTTTAAAACCAAATGCAAATTGTCTCCATCTGATACGATGATGGTTATTTGGCTCAAAAGTGCTTCAATTTGCGTAGCAATCTGGTGTCGTCTCTGCAGTGAGACGATCTCAGGTAACATACAAATCCTGAATTATTCCAGAAATTAGTATGTTTAAAGCATCAATTTAAGTGCTAATTGCAGTAGTAATGAGAAAAAGCAGTACTACTGTGAGATTTGCATCTACTTCCCCATCAGTATGCCTGGAACAGCGGCTGACTGGCAGAGGATTTGGCTGCTAATTAAATAATTGTATGCATGGTAGTGTTCGCGTCTGATTCAATAGATGAAGATTAATCCTCAGATAAATATGTTTGGCTGGTATTGAAATGTCTTAGCAGTTTCTTCAAAAAAAGCTTTTGTGTATGGGGCGCGTCCATCTCTTTCATGTGTCTTTTTAATATGTCAATAACATAAACTGCTTAAACCACACATCTAGATGCATGTAACTGTAAATAAAAATAAATTCTGCTACAACATAAAAGAAACCAGTCAAATGTCTTGGCAAGGAAAATGAGCACTAAGGAAACCTTTTATTGTACTTTGCTCTTAAATCTTACTACTCTGCTACATGTGTATATCTACCACATACTTTTAAAAGGAAATCTATAGTAGAAATATGTTGCTGGGATTAATTGGGCTCAGTTTTTCATATACTTCTTTCTAAAACTACCACTAATCCAATGAAATAAAATATCTGTAGACAGTGCAAATCACTTTGTTGATTAGGAATCTAATCAATGTTTCCAATAAGGACCACATCCACCAGCAAAAGAGTCCAAAACAAGAGACTTCTTATCCCTTATGCTGCCTGCCATTGTATACAGTCAAGCAATATGAGAACTGGCAGCCTCTAGATCACGGGTGTCAAACTCGTCATGTCATGTTGCCATCATATGATGCTTTGTGTCATTTTTCCCATTCGCAGAACTGGGGTGGGTGTGGCCTGCACATAATGCATCCGGCCCGCAGGCTACCAATTTGTCACCCCTGCTCTAGATGTTGGATTTGAGATTGAGTGTTCTACATGCATTCACACACCTTTTACTCCCTGACCAGATCTGTATAATACCAAAACAAGAAACAGGCTGACCACCCAAAAGACATGGTTCACTGTATCACTCAGCAAGGGAAAAAAATAGTGAGCTAAGGTGTTGGATTGGCACTGCAGAGATCTAGGTTCAGAACTGTCCTTAGCCTAAGAAGCTCTATGAAGAAAAGTTGGAGGAGGAAGTGCTGTGCACACCACTTTGAAGTCCTGAAAAGGGTAGATGAGATAGAAACTATGAATAAGTGTTTGCATTTGATACTGTCATAATGGTTTTGTAGGTGTCTATAACAATTGAATTCTGTCAATGGTTTTGTAGGTGTCTACAACAAACAAACTTGCCTGAGATTCTGGTTCCTTGAATTGATTGCATTGCATTGCATTAGCAGCTAAGGGAAACCCATCACTAGCGCTTTACAGAATATTTGAAAGAAATGAATTTTTCCCAGATTTCAGAAACAAAATATTTATTTAATTTTTATATTATAATTTGGAGACTCATTTCATTGTTGAAAGAGTCCATTTTACTTTTTTGTTGATATTTAAGTTTCACAACAAACAATGAATCATTAATTCCTAACTAGGGGGAGAAATGAACAGCTAAAAAGTGTATATGCTACAATAAGTGAGAATATTCATGTTGTAAGGATGTGATCAGCTCATAGAGATGTCCAGTGTTGAGTTTAAATAGTCCTCTCTGTTGAAGCAGTGCTAAAGTTTTGGGTGAACAAGATTTTTGCAGTTATGCTGAATAATAGATTCAAAGACTAGAAAATCTCTAATTTTATCCAAAGCAAGAGAAAAATCCAGTGTCTTTGTTTTAGAACCAGAGAATCCACCAGTGCTCCCTTGTCCAAGAAAACTAGGTATAATATGAGACCTACAATGCTGAGCCATGAACCAGATTACATTCCCCATCTTCAGTCTAATTTCTAAGCTTAGTCTTACAATAAGTAGCTTAGTTTTTTTGTATTCTACTTCCTTTCTGCTTCATTCCTTTTTCTACAATCTAACCCCAAGGTCTATATCTCTGGGGATGATAGGCAAATGTTCAGTTATTTAGATGCTGACCCAAAATGGCTGCTAGATAACTTGCCTATCCCCAAATACTATGGGAGTACAGAATAAGTTTATCAGAATGCTGCTTTATCTTCTGCTCCTTTTTTCAAATAATTCTCCCAGCCTCTCATACTTAAGTTGGTTCTTTTTAGAACAGGAAGGAGGTCACACTTTTTTTACAAAGCTTTGGGCCATAAACACCCTTAATTTTATTTTCTGAGAAAAGTTTTGGAATACATTTGAATATAAAAGGTATTTCTTAGAATAGAGGTTATACTGGAGGTTTTACATTGCTTCCTTAGCTTGCCAGATTCTATATTGCAACTAAAAAGGGGGAGTGGGGCAGGGAGGACCCCTGGGAAGCACTAGAGAAATGCCAGCAGGCCTGTTGAAATCCAATGAGCCATTTTGGAGGATTCAGGATCTTGTTAGTCTTGTCATTTTTTCTGGGCCAATGATAGCCTAACATTATTGTTACATATTTCAACAACACGGGTCTGTCACCTTGGTATCTGAAAATAATTTGTCAATGAAAATATGGGGAAGCTTCTATATACAGTAGCTTCTTTCACTACAAGAATTGGAAGTACAAGAAGCAGACTTCTTAAGAACACCTTCTTAAATGAGAAAATGCATACAAGACTTCAGTACCAGAATTTCAATGGAGCCTGGAAGATAACTAGTAACTTGAGGATCAATACGATAACTATAAAATGTATGACTATTGTTGTTACCCTGATTGCAGTTTGGAGGGAAATTGTTTGCATGCTGCTATCCCTTTTTCCTGTTGGTAGTGAAAATAATAAGAGAAAGTCTGACTATATATTCATCTTGCATTCTTTTTCTATTCTCTGAAAACCAAATGAGCATTAAAGGAAATCGAGCAGCTTAAAAAACGGTCATTTTCACAAAATTTGTTTTGGTATACATGGTGCAGAGATAGTTGGATCCTCTATGTCAGGGGGTTCAAACTGGCAGCCCACGGGCCAGATGTGTCACATGCAGATCATGCCCACCCCAGCTCCGCGAAAGAAAAAAACATCACGCTACATCACGTGATAGCAACATGACGCCACAAGTTTGACATCTATGCTCTATGGGATCTATAAGTATGGACATTAAATTATCAAATAGCCAATGTTAGAGGAAGTTGGGACTGGGATGGTAATCCCTAAGCGATGCAGTCATAAAGTTCGTGTCACATGACTGCATTGCTTAGCAATTGGCACTGTAGCCTATAGACCAGACAGATTGTTCAACAGGAAAAGTGGAAATCCCAGGCAAGGAGCAGTGAGGCATGGGTACTATGGACAGGCCTCGGGAGAGTAGACGGGCAGGCCTTGGGAGAGTAGACAAACAGGTGAAGGCCATCCGTAGGCTCTAGAGAATTTATCATTAATCAGTGTTTCATTCATAGAGTGTGTTGGGGAAAATTAAGGTAAGATAATTTCTAAAGAATTTACTATAAAGTAATCTTCGTAAATCATATATTGTACCCTTGAAAAGTTTCATACTTACTTGGATAGAAGTAGCCAAATCACAGAATATTGATTTTAATTATTTGAGTTGTTTTGTCAAAGTACTAGACTTTTGTGTAAGTATAAGGAAATCTTACTTATATGTAATTCTCCCAAGAAAGTATTTCTAAATTATCTACATTCCATTGTCTCTGCTTTTTTCTATGTAACTTTCATGATCTATCAAGCTCGATCTTTGGAGGAGAGGCTCAATTTCATATGATATTCTAATAAAGTTGGAATAACTGGAAAAGTTTATCTTCTTGCTCTTTGTTCTTCTCACAGGCTTGGCATTACTTGTCCCACTTGCCAGTTATAGACATTAGTATGATTATTAAAGGTTGTTGGGATGACACAGTTCATCAGCAGAAGGAAATGATAGTTCCAATGTTGTCAATGAACATTAGGGATGATAAAAAATGGATGAAATTGCATGCAGATCAAGAATATGTTCTCCAGATTAACTTGCATAGATTGCGTATTGGTTTCACCAAGGTAAGATATTCTAGAGTATCACCTAATACCCATTCTTATTTTTTTCCAATGTAGTGTATGTTTTAGAGACATGAAAGTAGACTTTTAGCAAATCAGTTTTATATTGTTTATATTTTGCTGTTATATAAATTTTTTTCTATTAACAACTTTAGTTTTTATCAAAAGGTGATAAAGTGAGTCCTATTTTACTCTATCTGGTTCCATTCTTTCATACTGTTTTGAAAAAAAATTGTGTCAAAAATGTACACCATGTGAATAAATCAGTACTTGGATCACTATGTATTTTTAAAAATAATGTTCAGTGTTTAAAAAAAACAAAGCAAATTAGGACAGTAATACATACAGACCCACAAATTAATTAGTTATTAAATTAGAATAACAAAACAAACAAAAGAAAAATATAAACCTCTAAAATGATATAATAAATTGACATAAAACAACTAAACCTATTACATATTTATTTAAAAACAATAAATCTAATTATGCATATAAATTATCTATTTTTCTGAAATACTATGAAATCGATGCTGATAGTAATACTATCATTTTTATGAGTAAAAATAATTAGCTTTTTTCAAAAAGTGACTTTACATACAGTATTTCTTTGATTCAGGCTTTAATAACTGAATTAAGAGACCTAGCCTCAGTATCATTTGTCTATTTGTCATATCAGAAATATGAAGAACAGCCATTTCTGTATTTTATACTTTAATATGGAGAACACATTTATATAAGTCTTAAATTATATTTTTTCTTTAGGGCAAACAGGACACAAAAGCAATTGCACCTCGATTCCCTAAAGTCAAGGATGAGGGATGGTTTATGATCCTAGGAGAAGTGGACAAAAAAGAACTGGTAGCTCTGAAAAGAGTGGGCTATGTCAGAAATCAGAATGTGATCTCAGTTGCTTTTTATACCCCAGAAATTCCTGGAAGGTCAGATGGTGTAGCTTTCTAAATTATTGTTTTGAAAGAAGAGTTATTTGGATATGAAAACCAATGTCCTTTCCTCTCTTCCAGATATATCTACACATTGTATCTTATGAGTGACAGTTACCTCGGAATTGACCAACAGTACGACATTTTTCTGAACGTCTTACCAACTAGCACTTCAGCACAGGTCAACACTGAAATCTCTGATACTTTTAATGACTTGGGCTTGAAATAGTATGCCATATGGACTTTTCCTTTTCTAGCATTTTCACTCGGGGAATAGGGAAGTATGTTTGCCTTAGTGCAATCAGCATCCAGCTTCAACACCAGAAAATTGAAAAAGACTGCTGTATTGATTCTGATGACAGAGTTAGCCTCAGTGGCCTTTTTGACCTGATAAACCAGTTGCATTTTTAAACATTAGTTTTGTAGCCTTGTAAAAGCGGATCGGTTTTTCTATTGATATAAATGCCACCATTCCTTCCAGACAGATTGTATTTGTCAGGAATAGACATTTTAATTGGCAAGAACTAATTTTTTCCATTATTTGTCAGGAAGTCATGACTGCAACCGCTTCTTGAGATCCAAAGATATAATTTGTATAAAGGAGCTACCTGTACAACTGGAGAAGCCACTACAGTAGCTATTACTCCAAAAAAGATGAGCTGATAACATCACAAGATCGTTTTAGTAATGTGGACATGGCCAGTGGATTTCACTCACAGCCATTTGGTACATCTCACAGTTTTCTTTGTGAAATATGTATGACATGGAAATAAAGTTCAGCACTTAAGAACATTGTGTGTTTGCAGAGTCAGTATATATCTTATGAACTCTGATTTTTCAGATGTGTTAAAAGAATAAAGCTGATATGGGGAGTATAAAAAAAATCAAGTATATCTTATTAAGCATTTAAAGGGTTTCTGGCCCACACATGGCATCAAAAAGCTTATTTTTGAAAAAAACTAAAACTATTGTAAAAACACTAAAAAAGAAATATCCAAAGTGATTAATTAAATCCTGCAATAAATACAAAATGTTAGAGAATAAATTGCAATGCAATTCTTGCAATACGCACAAATTGGTACACATAGGTATGTGGAATTCTCTATGTGAGTCTTGGAATATTTGTCTAATAGATATTTTTAGAGGGAAATAATTTATTGTTTGAACAAAGTTATCAGTAGTGGTAAGGCTTTTAGTAGTAAAAGCTGGTTATTCTACTTGAGTGAATTTTTGGGAGGCCTGAATAAAAGTCAAATGCAGTTCAGACTCTTCTCTGAATTACCACCTAATTAGTAGCAGTGGCAAGCAGCTAATTTTATAATTAAAGTAAGATATATAACATAGTACATAGCATTAAGTTTTCTGACTTTTAACAGAAGATTCCTCATTCTTTCCTGTGTTACTGCATATCCTTTGACATTATTTTTACAGTAATCAGAAAATAAATATTTTGTTGCAAGTTTTCCAGTTGTAAGAAATTATTCCAAACAACATGTAGCACAAAAACCACGTTATCTTATTTTGTTCTAAGCTCAGAATATTCAAAGTTGGTCTTTCATACTTATTTATGCCCATACTTATTTATGCCCAAATATGAATATTTTATGCCCAACTTATTATAGTCAGTTGCAAAGTCAGCCAGATGTTTAGACTGGATTTGGCACTCTTATCCCACTTACTGAGTCTTTTCCAAGGACCTGGGATAGGCAGATGTTCTCGTTTGATGGTATTAAAGGTGTCATCAGCAGGATGCAAGTTGTTCCAAGTAATGCTGCCTTTTGCAATTGACTGTTTTTGTCAATGCCAATGATATTTAAGTACTATTCCAGATGTTTTGGGATTGCACCCACGCCACCTATTGCTACTGGTGCTATCTTTGCTTTCTTCTGCTACATACATTTTACTTGTAGGTCTTTGAATTTTGTGTTTTTCTCCAGTTCTTTCTCTTCTATTCTGTTGTCAGGTACTTCCATTTCCATTATCCAAACTTGTTTTGTCTTTCTTAGCAGTTGTTAAACCTGGGTGTTGTGTGGCAGATGGTTGTCTGTTTGAACTCTAAGATCCCAGAACACTTTAGCTTCCTCATTTTTTATCTATTTCTACCTGTCTATTTTGTGGTCCCACCAGTTCCTTGCTTGCAGGCAAATGATATTTCATCCACATCTTCCAATGCACCATTGTTGCTACTTTGTCATGCCATTTTTTGTAGTCTCTCTTTGCAATCTTCTTGCAGCAGTTAACCAGGTGATCTACTGTTTCTTCAGCCTGTTTGCAGATATGGTATTTGCTGTCTGTTGCTTTCTTCTCACTTCTAGCTTTGTATGCATTTAAGGCTTGGTCTTGTGCAGCCAGAACTATCCCCCTGTCTCTTTCTTAAACTATCCTGCTCTTAATCATTTCCAGGTTTTGTTGTGCTTATCGGCTTTGTGTGCTAATTTTGTACTGCCTGTGTAATACTTTGCTTTGCCATGTCTTTCTTGTGAGCCAGTTTGATGTTACTAGCATTAGTATTATTATTTAAATTTGTATGCCGCCCAATTCCCAACAACTAATTCTTATATTCTGCTTGCACCTAATTCAAATGTTAAGTATACCAGTTTAACTGTGTACTTATCAGAACACTAATAGAATTATAGTACATATAATTAATACTGTACTATTATTAGTGTAATATAGGAATATTATAGTATAGTATTTTGTTCACAACCACAGTGCAATAAGGGTGTGAGGCAACGTATTAAAAACTGAACTTATCAGAAAGGTATTATTAGAATTTATCTTAATCTTCATTTTTGAAGAGTGTTCCATTCTACTTAGATGCAATATTTAAGTGGCTCAAACAATTAATTACTCTGCAAGGTTGTTATCAAGATTGATTCTCACATACTGTCTTTAATTCACTCATCTCTGAACAAGCTGGATTTTATCCAGATTTGCTTATCTCCAAATAAAAGGGGTTTTTCCCTTTACAAAAAGGGTCACTATCCAAGATAAATTCTTGTTGCAGAAGGGTTAAGATGACATTCATGCTCCTGCAGTCAAGCATGTCAAGGCCTACAGCTGATTTACAAAAGCTTCTGAAACAGGCTTTTAACTGGCAACAGCAATGCTGGCAGTCCCAGGTGCCATCCTAATCCAAGGACCAGGCAGATTATTAAATGAGGACCTCAAGTGTTCCTCAAGACTTCCAATTTCCTGCTGGTTTCCTCATTGCCTTTGCTTGTAGAAAACCAGCAGAGGACATCAGAAACTGCAATCATGATCATTGTTCAATGCAATATAATCACAAGCCAGGTGGCAAACACCCACATTGCAGTCACTTGACCACAGAATCACTGAAACAGTCAGACTTATAAGGTCATAAGTACCATTCATTCTGCACGCTGTTATTTTGAACGGTTGTTGAGTGAATAGTCATAGCCCTACAACTGCCTGTAAACAAGAAACACCATCTTTTCTCTGTTCCTCTCCCATCCCATTCCACTCTTCCCTATCGAAGAGAGAATTCTCTAAGCAAAGTGTTACATTTTAATCTCAGTTCCTGAATAAATCAAATACTTTGAATATAAAGGGGTTTTGACTTTTGTACCTAAAGGCAACAAATTGCCTATTTATATGCTTCTGAATATTTAGATGGTCATTGCCTGTTTTCATATTACTGTCTTGCCACCTCTGATTCTCAAATGGCAATAATTTGGTGAATATTGCTTGTTAATGCATCAGATTTAATTCTACCAAAAAAAGGTGCTTTGGAGCACAGAGGAATATGACTATGCTGACAGTAACATCTATCTGCTACCCTTTAAAGCACTATATCTTTGGGGGCACCATGCAGCTGGTTGAATGAATTGCAAACAGCTGCTACATTTGGGTCCCCATGCATTCCAAAGCAACTGTATGGAATTGGATTTGAAGCACTGCATCATTGTACTTGCTGGCTTTCATTGTGAATTGGTCTATATTTTGTTTGGGGGTAATATTTTCAATTTAAAATAAAAGATTACATGAGCAGCTCAGGCAATGCTACAAAAATAACAAACTAGGAGAAGTAATAGAATGATTAATTCCAGATGAGCTAAAAAAATAGTAGGTTACAGAAACATTTTAACAGTGTTACCAATGGGGGGAAGGGGTGTTAAATTATGTTTTTAAGGATCGCTGAGCCAGGCTACCTCTTGGGTTTTCTTGAAGGAGATTTATATAAATGCAATTTATAAAATGTGCATGGGGTATAATTTTTTTTTAATGAAAACAAGAGATGCTTCTTCAACAAACTCAAATCGAAATATCAGTGTTGCAAAATACCAGAGTGGACTAATCAATGCTCAACTTACTTAATTAGTTTCAATTTATCTCTGTTTAATATAATGAGTATTTCTGCCTGATTATTATACATTATTACATTATTTTACATGTTTTACTTGTGATATTCTACTAGGTCTTAGTGAAGATAATGTAAATTGATGATCTTCAGTTTTAGTTAACATTTTGGATTTTATAGATCTGAAAAGATGACTGGCAGCAATATGAATTTATACAAATTTGATTTTAGAATGAGCGAGTATAATTTTTGGATTTCTGGATTATTTTGAGAAAGATGTCTTAAAAATGTACTACTTAGATATCTTTGTTACTTATTCTGTAGGAAAAAAAAATACTCCAAAGAGGAAATAATTTCTTTACATGATAGATTCTCCACAGAGATCATATTGCATAACAAATATATTTTCTAAGAATCTTAGTTCTGTGAAGTTTCAAATTTTTCGTAGTAACTTGATTCTTCTGTTCTCTAAATTGATGGGTCCTCTTAATGAACCATTTATCTGTGGAAAATTACAATCTTCTCTGCTAATGGTAATTGAAGGAAGTTCTAATTTATTTTTGCAGTTTATATGGCATACTAGTAGAACTCCTTTAGAGCTGCCTTATGAAATACATTTAGAAACAGTAGATCATATTTTAAGAAATCTCCATGTAATTTTAAAATTCTGTCCATTTATTTATCTGCAATTGAAATCGTCTAAATGTGAAAATCACTGAAGGACCTACAATTTTTTGTAGATATATGCATTGTATTTTTAAAGAAACATAATGGCATTTTATTAAACAATATAACATAGTGTTTTACTTCAAGTACTTCAAATTTCTATGGGGGTATGACTGATTCATTTTCCCCCTTGTAGTAATGCTTTATACTCCCCTTTATAATCTCATAAACTGTCGTAGTATTTTCTGATATGCTCAATTTAATTTTAAAATACAGCTCCAGACATATTAGAATCAATTCACCATCTCCTTCTACCATTATAATAAGGCCTTCAAAACTACCCCAGAATCCGATGCCTCTGGAATAAACTTAAGACATACATTAAGTGGTGATAAGAAAAGGACAAAGGAGAATGAAGAAAGGCAAGCTCATTCCCATTGATGTTACATAATGCTATCCAATTATTTAGAATAAAACACAAAAAGTTGAACCCCACATTTAGAAGAAAGCAGATAAATTCAGAATGGAAATCAAATTTTGAAAGTATATTTACATATATTTCCATATATTCCATGTCATGAACCATTCTCTTCATGCTCTTTCAGTGAAGCACTGACTGGTCTTACTTTATCACTTATTAACAAATTATAAACTATTCCTGTAAGATTCTTTTGATTTTTAAAGTACTTGTGCATTAAACAAAAATAAGCATGTTTAACAGGTAGGTAGCATTAACGTAGGGAAAATCTTTCACACTAGGCACCTTCCTTACCATTAAGTGTTAATCTCTTCTGTTCCAAGCATGTTTCAGATGCCAATAACAGTTGGAGAAAGGATCGTGAGATTTTTTTTCATGCAACTTTATTTGACAGCAGATCTATATCATTAGGGACTAATTACTCTGTGTAATATTGCTGCCAGGGTCAATTTCTGACAAATGTTCATTTGTTGTCTTTTCAAGAATGTTAAAAATTAAGTTTTACTGAAATCATTACTTTGGAATCCAAATGTGAATATTCTTCCATTTGATTCAAGAGAAGATGTTTGTATAGGAGAGTGTCTTTCTGTTGAAACGTTTCACTCTTCTTGTTCCAAGTGTTTAACATTTTCAAACAAGTATTTTTCTAAAAGCCATTAAGTATCCTTCGGGACCACATCTCAGTGGCAGAATATATAGTTTGTAGGTTCCTGGTATTACCAGAGTTTGTCTTTTTAAAAAATGCTTTCTGGTAGCAGTGGAAGGTTTATTGAATGATCTGGGAGAGCTGTTGCCACTTAAAAATAGAAAAGTTTGAAAGAATTGTTTGCATCTACAATGGAGAAAGATGCAAACAGTAAGCTCCTATACAGAAACTGAGTATTGAATCAACTTTATCTGCAAAACAGAGGTAAGTAGTGATGGCAGTATGGAAGGTTAAAAAAAAATTTCTTTGTGTAGAAAGTTTCCTTTTAAGAATGCTTGAGAAACTCCAATGTCAAATGACTGGTCTAACAAAACAAATAAATGTATAGCAAATCCTAAAAGTTGACCTCTTCTAGAAGACTGTATTCCAGGTGGTCAATGCTGCATTATCTTTAAGAGGCCTTCTTAAGTAAAGAACTTAAATTATTGCGAGTTTTTGCAGACCTGTTAAAAAAATAAAATGGAGCCCAAACGCAGAGCATGTCTGCTTTAAAGAGTCTTTTCATGCTATGATGCTAAGCTGCCCTTTTCAGATGCCATGCAATTCTGGGGAAAGACCTAGAAAAGTTCACATTTGCATTATTTTCTCTTCCAAAGCAGTTTTAGAATTAAATCCAAAGCAATGGAGACCCACAAAATTTTGTAAAGTAGGATTAGGTGACATGGTAGCAGTGTCCCAATATCTAAAGGGGGGGGGGGCAACCTATTCTCCAATTCACCTGAGGGCAGGACAAGAAGCAATGGATGGAAACTAATCAGGGAGAGAACCAACCTGGAACCAAGGAGAAATTTCCTGACAGTTTAAAACAATCAGTGGAATGACTGTGGATGCTCCAACACTGGAAGTTTTTAAGGAAAGATAGTAAAGAAAAGATAGTATTATTTTTGTCTGAAATAGTAAAGGGTTTCCTGCCTGAGAGGGGATTGGACTAGAAGATCTCCAATTCCCTTCCAACTGTGTTATTCAGTTATATAACAGAGCAGGTCGTGCTGACAAAAATCAAATACACCCCAGTTTTTTTGTTTGTTTCATGTCCTTTCCCATTTTTTTCAGTACAAATAAAGCCAGGAATGATCCTGTATATCCAATATATTGAGACTTTCAAAGTTTTTGGAACAAAATCCCTTTCAAAATACTCTTGAGAAAATTTAGAAATGAAAAAGTACAAAGGTGGATTATTACAATCCTTAATAAGACTTAAATGAATACTTGTCAGAATATAAACATTTGAGATATGAGCCTAAATATTTATATTCAGATTTTTACTTTGTAACTTGATTTAGGGATGGGTAAATACTAACAAGTTAGCAAGATACTTTAGGAGCATTTCATGAAGTAGAAATAAAGACAAATAAATATGTAAACACTACTAGCAGGTTCACTAATCCTAACATGATTGCAGGTAAAAGGGATATTGAAACTATACTTGATAGTTCAAAGTTAGTCCAGGGCAAGGAGACCAAACATGAAAGAGCTAATTTATCCATCAAGATTTATACAAATAATATTTTGCAACCATATCTGCAATATTCTGTACCATTGTGTTTGCTGCAGAATTGTAGATGGTGGAAGGAAGGAAAGAAAGGAAGGAAGGAAGGAAGGAAGGAAGGAAGGAAGGAAGGAAGGAAAGGAAGGAAAGGAAAGGAAAGGAAGAGAGAAAGAGAGAGAATCCATAATAATCAGAAGCAAGAGGAATGCCCTAATGAGAAAACTTTGGACTTGATTTTAGGGGGGGGAAGGAGTGATTGAGGAAAAAATAATGATTTACAAATATATATTTGCATATAGTAAATTGCTGGAATCTTTTCACCACCGAATGATCAGAACCAGGATCAATTAATTAATTTCATGTTTATCCTGCCTTTCTTACTTTATAAGTTATTCAAGGCAGTGAACATACCTTATACTCCTTTCTCCCCCTATTTTCCCCACAACAGCCAACCTTGTGTTGAGAGACAATAACTGCCTTAAAGCCCCCCTCCCCCCAAAAAGCTGGCTTTCATGCCTAAAACAGGACTAGAACTCAGTCTTCTGGTTTCTAGGGTAGCATCTTAACTACATCAAACATAGAACTGGGATTCTAAAAAATTTAACATGAATCCTAGAAAAATACTTTTAACCAATTATTGTTAAAGCTGCTGTTGCAGAGGTTCACAAATTGAAATAATTTTAAAGAACAGGTTTTAAAATCATGAAGGAAAATATAATCTACATTATTGGACATGATGTTTTATTACCCTTACATCCCACTTGTGCATTAGGCACAATATCCGATTGATTGTGATCTTGGACTACACAGTAGCCTGAAAAAATGATGAAGACGATGATGCGTCCAATATATTTTCAAAGGCTAATGCAGCCCTAATACATCTTATGTAGATGTCACATTATTAATGAAGTTCATCTAGTGGATTTAGATCAATTAAATTTTGTCCACACTAAATCATATATCAATGAATTCCATCAGGTGGCAATAAGAATCTAGCGTACAATTCAAAGGAGCATTATTGGATTATGCTTGTTGAACCTACTGCATTTCATTTTTTGGCAGATCATATTAAACTGGAGAAGCTAAGTACCATTTCTATGAAAAATATTACAACAAAATTATTATTGTTGGGATTTGTTTTCCTTTCAGATTAAAAGATAAGACCATCTTTTAAGGGCCACATACATTGGACAGGCCAATGGAAGAATAAGTACCCTCCTGGATGAACACAAAAATACAGTAAAAAAGCTGGAACACACCTCCTCACTAGTCCAACACATGAAAGCCACAGGTCACAACATCAACTTCAATGGCACCAAAACCCTGGCCACTATAGAAAACCCCAGCCACAGAATCATCAGAGAAGCCATAGAGATTGAAAAAAGACCTGAAAGCATGAATAGAAGAGATGATTCCAGAAGACTGTCAATCATTTGGAAGCCTGCACTCTCAAATAGAAAGATCTCCACACCCCAAGCCAGGCAAACACCTGAGCACAAACAGACTCCCTCTGATGCCTCCAGCTCAAACACACCCCAACCAGGCACCCAGATGAAACCTAGATTCCTAACAAATGATAGCCATCCATTTACTTGGAGCCAAGCTGCACTAAAAGCCTCCAATACAGGAAACACAATGTTGCCAGCCAATCAAGACAAAAAAAGCCACAAAACAGACAGAAGATATTAGAAACACTAATCAAGCAGAACACAGCAAATTCCAAGACCAATAAACACAGACCAAGACTCCCAACCAATCAGGATGAAGAAAAAACCATTCTGGCACAGCGTAGGCTAGCCCCAAATTTAAAATTGAAACGGCTGTGAAAGTCAGACTTTCACAGACGAACTCAATACAGAAGCTTGATGATGGCAGATGAGATTCTGCCGAAACGTTGCTACAACGTTTTAAAAGCACAACTATAATGACGTGGGACTTTTAATATCTGGAAAAGGCTTTAAGGCTGGGAAAGGTGGAAAGAAAGAAAAGAGGATGACCAGCAGTAAGTAAGATGGATGAATTCAGTCACAGTGGAGATGAGTGGACCATTGGGACACTTGAAAGAACAGGTTTAGGATAGATCTGATTGGTTAAAAAAAACTGTGTATGGTTGATAAGATTAAAAAATAAGTTGATGCCACATAATCAAATCTCTTTTGAAACAATGAATGCAGGGATAAAGAAACCAGGGAAGCCTCCATTTTGTACAATTAAGAGCTCAAGTTGTGATGAACCAATACGCAGTGTCCCAAAAAATCTTTTAAAAATAAGTTCTTTGCCACTTCCTTTGTCAAATAATACAAGAACAAAAAAAATGTGCATTAATTTATACTTGTAAGATGAGGTGCTGCGCTGCCTCTGATCCCTGGGTTTTGGCAGAGAATTGGCAGAGCAGACTGGCAATCTTGGTCTGTGCTTAGAAGACCCAAGTTATTTTCTCTTGAGATTTCCGTTTTGAAAAAAAGCAAATGGGCTGGCCGACGGTAGGCTCATTTTCTGCACCAGGGGTTGTATTCCCAGTTCAAATGAGAATATGTGGTTCAAGATTCATGTATGGTAAATCTTTCTCAACTCTCTTCTTTCCCCTAGCTACGAAAGCCCACCCATTCATTCTGGTTAAGCGCAGGCATTTTCCTCCTTTTTACCTTTTTTTACTTTTTCAAACCACAGAGCTATATATAAAAGAAAAACCAAATGCAGGTTTGACAGGCAGACAGGAGCCTGTGTATTTTTTTCAGAAGTGGACACTTCATGCTTATTCATGCACAGGATATAGAATTCTTAGCATCTTTGACTTGAAATAAGGAAACCACCCCACAATAAAGACCTGATCTTGGGAAGACAGCCATGCAGGCAATTTCCAACACAGAGGATTGCTATTTGGTGTCATGGGGAGTCAGGAGTTGCCATGGAATCCATTTGCTTCTAAACCAGCTCCTCCTGCTGGAATATTTTCTCATTATCATTTCTGCCAGGAGCATTAAAAAGAGCCAAGTGGAAGAAATGCTGGGGTAAAGCAAAGTCACTCATACATCTGGAATGAGTCTAGAAATCTAAAATCTACATTCAGAGCTAGTTCCCAGCTCCAGGTCAGAAGAATGCAAATGGTAAATGTCCTTTGAAGTATTTTAAAATTGTTATTCCAAAACTTATAATAATGCAAAGCATAAACAATAGATTATGCCAGATGCAATATTCATTTTCTCAAGAGAATCTCCTCTTCGATGGCCTTTTGTTCCCATTTTAGAGCTGGGGAACTAAGGTTAGAAAGCAATGGAAAAAACACCATGGTAAGAACTTAAGTTTCTCCTATTTGTGGTTGATTGTATTAATTGCATTGTTCATTAATACAATTGATGCTTAGTGTAAGCTCTGCACTCAGGCAAGTGTTGTTTAACCATAATTAGATAGTGAAATAGCATACTATCGAATAGTCTGTCACATTTATCTGTGTAATAGCCATAAGAAAAAGAATGCACTGTCTGTGATTGGGTTAAAATCTCCCAATAAAATAAAGCCAGGTTTCTTCAGTTTCCACTAAGCAATATTTTCCATTCCAAGGAGCAACTTAAAGATGCTTTTTTATTATTATCATCCCTCTGGGCAATTTACGCAATTAAAATTCTTTAGCTTTAGCACTGAAATTAGATCCCAGCTTCTTGAACTTGGAGACATTAGGAGTATAATTCAGAAAAGATCAGGTACTTTAAAATGCTATACTATTAAAGCCACTGGGACCTGAACACAGTTTTGGATAGTTTAATGTCCTCAAAGATTATAAAGTATAATTAAAATGGGGTTCCAAGTTAGACACTTATTGAGGAGGAGAAGGATTACATCCTAGGCTTATGGTCTAGATACTCAGGGATCACGCCAAGCTGTGGACATCTTCCAGAGTTGTTCCATCAAGGAATGATAAAAACATACTATTTGTCATTTCTCCATTCATGGGGGGAGTGGGGTTTAAAGCAACCTTTATTCTGAAAATCCACATGGTTATATGTTATATATACTGCATGTTGGAAATATTCAGAAGTACTTTCCAAGGACCAGTTTATTTTCTTCCGAATATTTCAAGCCATGTTTTCATCCCTATGTTGTATGTTGTGCTCATTTTTAAGGTTTAATTGGAATGCCAAAAATAGCAGCTGCTGATGCTATCTATATCTTTCTTCATTTTGACACTTTCTCAGAAAATGCTAACCTTCAGAGGTAAATACAATGAAATCCCTCATATTTGTCTATAGTCATTTATTGCCAGTTAGATTTGTTATTGTGCATTTGTTAGGGAAGTCAACACCCCTTCCCTTGCAATATCGACTCTTAGCTTCTCTTAGTTGTTTACTCTCTTATTGGCTAAACTCACACACTACTTTTTATAATCACACTGTTAGAATATTTAGCAGTACATGTCATATTGCTTCACGTAACTTCTCTTTCTGTCCCATTCACACATCTATTCACTGCCCACAAGTAACTATTACCATTGCAATATGCCCTGAATAAAAGATAGTTTTGCAAAGCAATTAGGCATATGACAATTACAACCATAAAAAGAGAAATATTTCTAATAATAATGTATTTAATCATTGTGAATCACTCAAAGCCATTAGAAAACAGGAGGTATACAATCATTATCCTCATCTCAGGAAGACACAAAAGCCTTGTTACAGTGCTCAGATTTGTGTAAATTTCTCACTACCTAATAAAAAGAAGGGTAACAATGCTGGAGAAGAGTGTTTTAGCATATCTAACAGGGAAGGCAACACATTCACAAGAAATGTGACAACCCCAAGATGGACTCAATGCTGCAGAAACCACATTTATAACAACAATCTCTTTGAGGAAGCATGAATAGTACTTAAGTCAAGAGTGGGGGATGTGGTCTGAACCTTTAGTTCAGTGGGGCTTATTATTAGGAAAGGGGTGCCTATCAGGATTGTAATCCGGCAGTGCAATTTTATACACATCAAATCAAAATATCATTCCACAGAATTCAACCTATTTCTTGGTAAATGGGAAAAAGAACTCCAGTCAACATTTGAATCATCATCACATACCCAAAGCTTGTGCTTAAATAAATGAGTATTTGGATCCCAAATCCCTTCTCACTTTGATAGTATTTCCAAAGGACCCATCTTGTGCAATGTGTTGGCAAACACACATCTTTCAAGTTCCTATCTTTCAAACATAAGAAAACTATATTTTCTTTTACTTGTGGTTTTATTAGAGTTGTAGAATTGTTATGAATTGCTTTCTATTCAATCAGAAGAATGAGCTATATATTTTATAAGTACAGTAAAACGGGAGAGTCCATTTCTAAAAGGGATTAGAATGAGGTTCCTCAATAGACTGTAATAGAAATATTCCACTTTATTTACAATACTATACAAAGACTCTAGAAAAAGTCTAAACATCCTGGTATCTTCCAAGTATTATTTATATCTGTGTGTGTGTGCATTTATATATATAAATGAAGTGATGGGAGGGGAGAGATTGTTGGGTGTGCTCCCATAATTTTTCAAGATCAGCAAAGGTTGCTCAAGTTCTGCCAACTACATGAGTTGTCCTGAGTTGTTAGATAGGAAATATGTTCAAATTCACTTTGCTGGGGCATTCTTTGTATATAGAGCTCACCATAACAAAACACATAGTCTGGAGTCCAGCATAGGTAACTGAGCCCACAACAGATGAGGATGAATCCAGAATATTCTCAGATATTTCCTTTCAACTCAATTCTTCCATTTGTGAAAGTGTGTTTTGTGCATGTTAGCTTGTCATATGAAGATACGTCCCACTTTACTTCAACAAGTTGGCCTAAGTGGTTCAACTCCAATGCTAAATCCTGCATCCGGACATTCTGTAATTTGCCCTTGCTCCAAATCAAGTCCCAAAAGAACAGAATGGAGGGAGGATTTCCAGTTCCTCAAGATACCTGTAGGCTACAGTTTAAGTTTCACACTGGGTCCAAATCTTGGTATGAATCATTTGATGAACTGCATGGATTTCTCTGACAGGGTGACAGGGAAAATAAGCTTGTCCTGGCATGGTTAGTAGTTAAGTGTGAAGAATTTAACTAAGATAACTCCTGGAGGACTCTGGGCTAGCAGAACCCAGGCCAATAGTTTGTTGATCATATAGGACTTAGTTTACAGGATCAAGAAAGATGGGAGAGCAATTCAAAACCAACAATGATTTTCCTTCCTACAATTCCTCCTCCTTAGCCAGGAATACCCCAAAACCTGAAAAGCAATTAGGATAGGAGAAGGGTCACAGAGACTCAGTTTATAACCCAACCAATTTCTGTCTTCAAAGGTGGTCCCCCAGTGGTGAATAAGCCTCTGGTTCTCTTCTTGCCCAGATAGGCATTTTGTATTCAAAGACCCAGTGCCCATTTTGCAGCTAATGCCACCATCCCCTTCATGGAGCTGACCCCGAAAACTTGCAACTACAATTCCCATTGGCCCCTGAGAACACTGCGGGGCTTGTTCCCTCATCACAGCCTTAATGGATAGGTGCTGCAAACCTATAGCCCCTTCACCTGGGTGCGCCTCCCTTGGCTCTTGCTCCTTCCTGCCACTCTCAGGCTTCCCAGAAGCCAAAGGAAACCGCTTTAATTTCGCACAAACCGCTTTAATTTCGCACAAACCCCGTTTCCGCCTTTCCTTCAGAGCCGGCAATGGCGGCGGGGCCTTCATCGCCGCGGCGGGAAATTTTCCAACGGCCATTTGGGATCCCCTACTGCCAACAGGCTTGGAAACAAGGCCGACCCGTCGGCCTCGGAGACATTTTTAAGCGCTGTGTTTTACTTCAGGATAAACGTATTCTCGGCCGCTTTGCACCTGCAGATTTCTTCCGTGGCTGAGTGGCGCTCAGGGTGCCACTGAAGGGGGTGGGGGGGGGAAGAAACCTCGCTGTTGTCGGACGATATCTGGGCACAACGGCCGGCTGTGGGAACGCTAGAGAAATCCCACGTGGGGCACGGGCGTCTGAGGCACCGACCCACCCGGCGTCTTTCAGGACCTGCTTCTCGCTCCCCCGCGTGTCTGTCATGTTTTTCCTTCGCGGTTCCACCCCCCCCCCCCCCCCCCCCCCCGTGTGTTTGCCGAGAGAAGGACTCCGGCCTGACCTGCGGCTTCTTAGATCGGGAGAGGCAGTTTTACTTCTAGGGAGGCCCGACGTTGTTGAGAGTTTTGTCCCTTTTCCCTCCGGTTCCTCTGCCCTCAAGCCTCTCCCTTGACTTGGGAGGACATCGGCCGTTGGGCAATTTTGGAGGTGTTTCGACGCCGGGACTTGCCCGGTTTCTCCATCGGGATTCAGAATCAGATGGCAGGCAGATCGGGACGGGACAACGTTACTCCGGCCCCGCCGTTCTCCCGTTTCTGACACACCACTTGGTTCTGCTCTCCTGATCGTTTCATTTTTGCAGCGGTGTGTTTTATTTTTATTTTTTTAAAAAAAGAGGTTGCTAACGGACTGAGCGTGGCAGAGATTTGTTTACATTTAGCGTGGGCCGTAAACTGCCAAGATCCTGTCAGATGCTAATCGTGTATTTACTTCCTGCATTTGTGTTTCGGATTTGCTTCCGAGAGGCTCGAGAGACCCGACCGAAGGGTCTCCCTTCATTTTATTCGCACAAAGGGGTTTTGGAAGTCAGCTCTGGTGTCCACTATGTGTGTGTTTGTTTGTTTTTTAAATAAATTTAAAACAAAAAACAAACCGGTCTCTCCGATCCAGATCCAACGCTGCAATATACTGACTCGTTAACTGTGCTGTTAGAAATCTCGTAAAGGCAAACGGGATTACAAACATGCATTAGGATTGTATGCCGATGGAAAAATCGGACTTTCGAATAACCGGCGCTAAAATCCAGCCATCCGTACCTTAAAAATGAAAAAAAGAAGAATCACGTTTGAAGGAATTGGTTGACAGACTGGGCGGGAACTGCTTTCGACTTGGGCGTAGGGACACTTGTTACATCGACATGATGGCATTCTGACTTCAGATCTTTGAAAAAACCATGAATGTCACAGCGGAAGTTGGTAGGGAGCATCTTTCATATACTTCTTCGGCTTTTAACTTCTCTCCAAAGACTCGCACCAGTATCGCTTCGGAAAAGGAACCCCCAATCTTACATATCCATCATTGACACGATCTGACGTTCAACGCACTTGGGTTTTTACCGTGGATGCTTGAATAAGTCACATTTCCTTGGGTTCACATCGCACGGTGAGCCACAAATCACAGGTCTGGGTTTCATAAAATATCTTCAGCCGAAACAAAACATTACGGCTTAATGTGGGTGTAAAGCAGATCCTAGACGGGCGCGCCCACGCAAACACACAGTTTCCTCGTGTTCACGAGCGAGCTGGGCCGAATGGGAACCTTCGCTTCCCGTTCTCACTTAATGGGATATAATCTTACTTGGCGCTGGTCAACACCAACGCATTCGGAAAACATCTGCACCTCACCTCAGAAGGCATCCTTCCGCAATTTCTAAATCTATCAGAATGTTGTGCATAACCCCGGAGTAAGGGGAAGGGATACCTTTTGAAGCTACTCTGCGTGGTAAGCTGACCCCCATCTATTCAAGATGGCTCTCATCAAGAACCTAGATCCTTGAGGCCGGCGCAAAACTCACGTGGGTTTTGAGCCTTTCAAACCTCCTTGGACCGGGGCCTGCGGCCGTCCGTTCCCTCCAAAACCCCAACAGATATGTTGAATTCACACATCTGACAGGAGGCTGCAGGGGATAAAACTCGCAGCTATGTTCAGCGTGAGGTTTGCATTCGGAGACGCTGAATTTCCTTACGATCGAGGCGATCCTGTATCCATGCAGGGGAGCATACGAAGATTCAGGGTCGGCCACAAGACAATGCACTCTATGCGCGCGTATGTACGAGGGTACACTGGTCTTTGGAAATGTGTGTTGTTGTTTTTAACAATTCGAGCGAGATTTGAGCGGACGAAAGCCAAGGAGCATTTTGAGAGATCTGCAGCGTTGCAAAAGCGAAACGATTAGATGTTTGCAATCTTGCCGTTTGAAAAAGGAAAATCGGATTGAAACCCTGCATACTTCGCGGGAATCGACCGCTATTCGATTCAGTGGGGTTTTTTTTTTTTTTTCCTCCGGGAACTAGCAGCTCTCGCGACTTGGCTCAGATTCTGTCTCCACCTTTCCAATACATTTCTTTCGAGCCCGGATCGCTACCTTCCTATCTTCTGCTTTTAAAGAGGGATAAAGTGTGTATGAAAGAATTTGGCTGTTCTGTTAGACTGAACCCCAGTTTCTGCCAACAGATTTTTCGTTTTATTACACCTTCAAGCCTGGTGGAATTAACCACCCGACTGTGGGTGGGACTGTTCCTGAAACAGAGAAGAGAGGCTTTTAATCGGTGCGTTGGGAAAGGTCGAGTTGTAAGATAGCCAAAACAATTCCTGTTGTATTCCCTATTCCCCGAAGAAGCAAGTTAAGTACCTCAAATCTAAATTCAGCTAATAAATAGAAAGCTGTTCTGCAAAAAAATTCTAACGACGTATTTCCAATATTCTGGAATTCATTTCCAAATACTTAATTAGGATCGGATTCGTTAGAACAGCTCGAGCTGCGGAACTAATCTCTGGGTTGCAATCTCTCCATTTTGTCAGTTGAACAAAATAACTTTTAAGACCTCAGATTTCAAGTCAGCTAATTCCTACATTAATATAGGTTGGTTTTTTTCTGGGTTTTTTTTTTAAAAACCTGGTAAGGTATAAGACCTTGCAAAGGAATGGCTTTCCACCACCAAATATATTTAAACACCGGGCTCCGCGATTACTTATATTACACGTGTGCATTCTTTCCCCAGCGGTAAGTGACGTCGCCTGATCTGCAAGACCTAATGGAAACTCGTTATTTACTCGCGGGGAAGCTGTAGAAAAAAAAAAGTCTTTGCTCCAAATTTTCCCCGTCCCCTCTTGCCAGAAGTAAAGGCCTTTTTTTTTTTTTTTAAACCGAGCAGTGCCTTGCGGGAGAGAACAGAAAGACCCACTTGTTCCCGGTTTGCTCCGTTTCCCGGGACCGGAGCAGCAACGGCTCGTCCCCTCCCGCCCATGGGTGCTTTCCTTATCCTCTCTCTGGGACTCCGCTGGAGAAGCGAGCCGGGCGTCCTTTCCCGCCTCCGCTCGGGAGCCGAAGGGTCACAAAGTGGACGCGGCCCCGGTGCTTTCAGGCCCGCACAAGGGTAAAAAGGGGTGGGCCCAGAAACGGGTGACGTAACTCCGCCGCTCAACCAGTAAGAGGCCGGCCTTTCGGAGTTCTCTTCCAATAGGAAGCCATCTTGCCGTGTGAGTGGCGTTAAGGCCGGGCAGACTGAAGCAGGGCTGAGAAATGAAGTTGGGTAAAAAGCCCTTTTGGCTATCCAGAAGTTTATTAGGCATTTCTCAGCCTGAAAATTAAGGATTCCTCATTAACTGTCGCTTCCTCCTGATTACAATCCTGGGCGAGCCGGACAGCAACGCTAGAGGATGAGAAGGCACAGATCCCCCTTCCCACCCGTGGCAGAAGAACTTTTCCACTTTTGACGGATCCTCCCTGATGATCTTTAATAGTCTCGCTCGCCACCGTCACCTTGGGCTTGGGGAGTGCAGGTAGGTGGAGGGGGCGGCAGCTTGGGGGAGGGAGAAACAGGAGACACCCGGAGGCTGCTGCGGTGGGAGGGGGGGGGACTGGGCGGGCGAGGAAAAGTAACTCTTGTCTTTGGCTCGGCAAGGAGTCACCCCCGTTCTTCCCACGGGCGGTTTGTCTAGCTGAAAAGATGCGCTTTGGGGCTCTGCGTATCTCTGCCCAAGGGGAAAGGAGGGAGGGAAGGCACGCGGGGACCGTTTTAAAAACTTCCATGCCGCAAAAGAGCGATTTCGAAAGGGGGGTGAATGGAAAACGCCGAGCGGTAAGCGATCACTTTGCGCTGTGCTTCGACTTCTCCGGGGTAGCGGGGGCGTGAGAGGGACGGGAGGAAAAGAGGCCAGCTCCTGTTGATCCTGCAGCCGGTATTATTTACCGTAGGGATCGCCATCCTCGAGTCGTTTTAAGTGGGACCTCCGGGTTTAAGTTGGAGCTCGGGATAATGACTTCCAAAGGGGACTTTGGCCAAGGCGTAAGAAAGTTGTCCTGATGATCAAGTCAGACGCAAGACGTTTGTGGATGGAGAGCTTATAAGGAAGCGGCTGGCTTGTAGCTTAGCTGAACGAAGCCAACCGTCCCCTCAAAGAAGGAGTGGCTGCGAGAAGGAAATGGGGAAATTAGAAATTGGTATCTGAGCGTTTTATATGAACAGACGCGCGTGGTCATTCGGATGGGCCGCTTGTCTCCTTATAACTCCTTTACATATAAATTACATATCGCACGAATTAACATGGAGAAAGTCCAGAGAGAGGGTGTTGTCCTCAAGACTTACTGCTGTAAACATTCCTTTCAAAACTCTGGAGCGAAGCTGAAAATTATTTGGAATCGGCCAGATCCGAAACCGCAGGGGGCAGATACCGCATTTTCCGACCGGTATCAATTCCTTTCGGCATTTCCGTACTAAGAGCCTCCAAGGGCCTTTAAATCCCCTCAACTCTATTCCTTTCCAACCGTTGCTTAAAAGCAACAACAGTCTCTCCCGGTCTCCCCTTCGCAGCTTTGAGCTGCGTCTATAGCAGAATCCTACGCTGAATTCTTCCAAAGTCGCCCTAATGTATTCGTGTGCTTCATTCATGGGCGAAAGGATTCCCGCTTCGCAGATTTGATCAAAAGAGGAGCCTTGTCAGAATATTAACCTTTGACTTTTTCTGTCTCCCCGTCCCGCCCGCTGTTGTCTTCACAGCTGCTTGAAAAGAAGAAGAGGGCCTGGGTCGGCCGATTGCCAAAGGCCTGCGCCCTGATCCTTGGGGATCCTGAGAAAGAGGAAGGATGCCCAAAAGAGAAGCGCTATGAGGTCTCCTGGGCGGAGGAGTTACTTTGGCCAACAAAAAAGGAAGAGAAGCGCCAGGGTCCTGGGCTAAATTTCTGAGAGTCAGTCCACGCCTTTGGGGTTCCTTCCCTCTGGATTCCTCACTTGATGGGTTCTCCGCGGCTTTGTTGAAATTGAGGGTTTCATAATGTTGCTCCTCAGCTGGTAAGGCCGCTCTGCGCTCGCCTCCTCACCACTTGAACCCCAGCCGTTGGAGGTTTTGGCGAGATGGCTTAGACTAGGGACGCCTAGCCGAGCCAAGCGGAGCTGGCGATGCTTTGCTGGGAGTGACCTTTCTTCTTGGATGCATCTGCGGAGCTGGCCTGGTCGCAGAGAAGAAAAAAGAAAGCACCATGAAAGAGAAATCCAAAAATGCTGCCCGAACTCGGCGGGAGAAAGAAAACAGCGAATTCTACGAACTGGCCAAGCTTCTGCCTTTGCCTTCGGCTATCACCTCGCAACTGGACAAGGCCTCCATCATTCGCCTCACTACCAGCTACTTAAAAATGAGGGTGGTCTTCCCGGAAGGTAAGTAGCACCCCTCCTGAGCCTTTCATCACTCTAATGCCTTAGGGAGAGTGGAACCAATAGGGTTATTCTTCCTGGCGGGGCCAACCTTGACTTCCACCTCTTTTATCTGCTCAAGAGAACTTCCAGAGTGACTGGCTAAGCAGTACAGTGAAAAACTACTTATTCTTAGGGCAGAAGTTGTGTGGATTCTGCAGAAAGTTCTCTGGAGACTTTCCTCTTTTGTCTGCTGCTACTTCCTCCTCCTCCTCCTCCTCCTCCTCTCCCCCCACCCCAACTCTTTCGTTGTCTTTGGTACATAGAACCTGTTTGGCTGTGGGAACCAGAGGCACCTTTGTCAACACAATGAAGCTGGGAGCTCAGCTGCCTCTTCCAGTGACTAAAACAAACAAACCATCCCACTAACTCCTCTCTCTGGTCAAGCCACGTGGATTGCCCCAGCGGGTACCTAACTCACTCTCTCTCTCTCTCTCTCTCTCTCTCTCTCTCTCTCTCTCTCTCTC
>BLBF01000007.1:52692885-52757938 GCA_015471245.1 Laticauda colubrina | reverse complement strand
TCTCTCTCTCTCTCTCTCTCTCTCTCTCTCTCTCTCTCTCTCTCTCTGGTATTTACGATAGAAAAATTTGGGAGGCGGGAGAAGGAAGGAAAGAAATTAATACCAAGTTAAATATTGATCAAGATCCTAAGCCCTGGTTTCTATTGTGTGAACCAAGGTGGCACAACTCCAAGGGAGGGAAGAAATAGAGGTACACAAGAAAGTGAATATGTATGAATGTGGGCACATCTGGATTGAATATCCATGATCCCCGTTTGGAGACCAAGTAGAAATCATGTGCCTGGGTTCTGGGTCCAGGTGGTTAGGGAAATAAAACCCTTCCTCGGAACAAGGCCTCTTTGGCTAGGAAAATCATATTTCATCCCCCATCCCAGATGAACATATTCTTATCTTTAGGGTGGGAAAACACTGTTGTCATGCCTGGCACAGGATGGAAATCAAAATCAGAGTGAGAAAGAGTCAGTGAACTCCACACTGAAGAAAATGAGCCTAGAAATTGGAATATGAGGCTGTTTTGGGTCTCTGGCCCTGCCTTTAAAGAAAAAACAAATCCTTACAAGTAGATACAAGTCTAATGAGTTTTTCTAGCAAAATGTGAGCAAGAGAATTTTCTTCTGTGGAGACCAAATTCTAGCTACCTCTATAACTGTTACAGTTTCCTAAAGTAAAGGTCCTGGGTAGTTCTGTAAAACTAAAGACAAAGGCGTTCAGAATTTATCCATATCTGGAATAGTCTTATGAGACAATCTCTATGTAGATTTATCAGGAAAATTGATGTAGGATTCACATAAATTTATTCTCTGTGGATTTAAATTTTTCAAAGGGATTTGTTTTGTGTATTGGGATATGTAACTACTTTAAAATTTTATTCTAGCCAGGGATTGGAAAAAGTCAGCAAAGATGGGCTGGCCATTGAGGTTTGCAGTTTTTCCAGTGGAATTTAAGGGCACATGTAATATTATACAAAAATGTTGTCCTTATGAACCAGAGTAAGAAAACAGAAGAGAGAGATTTGTATTTGCACGTCTGTTAATGAAAGTGAATTTACAATTTGTCAAGTTAGAATTTAATAGAAACTGAATTTTTATCCTATTGCCTTTGAAATTTTTACAGATCCTTTAAAATGGAATTTCTTTCCAAGTAAGCTTGTGATGTAAACATAGAACATATGTATACATTTCGGATCAGAACAACAAAGTAACTAAATTTGGGACAGGGATTTTAGCTGTTTCCCCTTTGACAATGCCCAATACAGTGTATTACCACACTAGAGTGTACACATTACAGTGTACAACCACACTAAAAGGGGGGGGGGGAGGGAGGGCACAAGAGCTTGATTTGGGCTGGATCGTGACCAGCGAAAGATAATTGAAAGGGCTATTATTGCCATAGGTTTACTATGCACTGGGACGCTTTGAAATAAGCTTTAAATACTAAGTAGCCAAAGATTTCGAGAATTACGTGTATTTATGGAGGTTTACAGCGCAGGGATCAGCGGGATATAAAAAAAAACCATTTGTTCGTAACAAAGCCCTCTTTGCTTTCAATGGAAATTGTCTGCGGGTACCTTTGGGCGCAAAGAAAATGGGCTACCTGTTGCTTGCACCCAGAGCCCAAAACCCGCTCTGCGGTGACCGAACTGTGCTGTCACCTTGGGAAAGCCGTGCAAAGTAAGGTGGCGTTTTAAAAAGACAGCCTGGGGAGTTTTAGCGTTAGGAAATCCCTCTGACCGGGAAACCCCTTTGAAAGAAAACGGAGGCAAAAAGGCATTCCAGATTTAATTTTTAAATATATCTGCATCTCTTCGGAGAGCTTTGCTGGAGGTCACCTTACATTCCGGTGAATGTAAGCGGGGTACGATTGTTGTGACGATTGTTCTCCTTGTCGTGGTTCGTCGCACAAGCCAGCCAGGCTGGTTTTGGCATTTTTCTCGAGGGGGAACGGATGGAAAGGAGCCAACGGGTAAAAAAGATCCGGTGCAGCTTCTCCAAGATCAATAGCCGCGCTTTTTTCCCACCGCTTCGATCTCGGCGGGCTACCTCGGGTTCGTGCTTCGCGGCGGATCTGCTCAATTACTCGCACCTCCCTGGCGGGCTTGTTCGATCAGAAGAAGCATATGGTGTGGCTTGTGGCCTGCGAGTAATCAGAGCGGCCGGAGGAGAAGGGGGTCTCCCGTCCCAGCATCTCCTGACTTGGAAAGCCGCCGAATATCTGGGCTGGAAGGGGGTGAAACGGGCTGGGGAGGAGAGGTTAAGCCTCTGGGGAGTTAGCGCCGGCTAAGTACGAGCCGGTGGAAGCCGCTGGACTCCAACAGCACGTGGGGAGGGAGCGGTCGGACATGGGGCAGCCGGAGAGCTGCTTGAAGGCGCTTGGTGGGACGAGGGACTAATTTTCTAAGAGGGCGTGTTGTCTACGCAGTCGAGTTTTCGGAAAGCGGCTCCGGCTTTTAAAGCGTTCGAATCCCCTGAAATCTATCCCGGCCTTAAATCAGTCCCTTGGCTCGGAAAGCAATTGCTGGGGGTGGCTTGTATTTCCCTTCCAGGTAGTTGTGGCGCCTTCTTTAATGCACGCTTTTCTGCGGCATGCCTCCCTTCTGATATTTCTTCCGGGCCGACCGCGGTTCGATCCCGCATTTCTCTTGTTCGCGGCAATCCTCTCCTTCGCACTCGCCGAACCTTCCTCACAGGGCAGGCTTGTTAAAACCTCCACAAATCCCAGACTAAGCCATCCCCGGCTGTCAATCCAGAGCATTCGCCCGAAAAAAACGTCGAGGAGTAGAGAAGAAAAGGCGGCGGGCTGGGTCGGCGGGCAGAAGCTTCGGTTGCCTGTGTAAAGGAATCGATACGAGCCAAAATTGAGCGGAGAAAAAGCGACACTGAATATTGGATTCTAAACACGCACACCTGGATCTAAATCCCATTGATTCCCAGGCAGCTTCCTTGCTTTTCACCAAAAGCGGGTAGGATCCCCACCTTACAGACTGAGCTTTCCAATATTTGCTCATCGATTTCAGTGAAGCCTATTTATTTCCAAGGAGGATCTGAGTGGCAGCTGCCTTCCTGCTTGTTTGTAAGGGCCTCACCTATTTGCCTATGAAGTAAACCCCCTCGCTTTGAACCTACTTTAGGGGATAGAGCAAGCCCCACACACTGTATGAGAAGGAGAGGATCTCGTGGGTGGGGGTAGTGGGGGAAGGGGGAGTTCGGCGCCAATATAACGTTACAGATGGTCTAAGAAGAGGCGGCGGCAATTTTGGTTCAAAAGTTTCAGATTCACTCTTTGGAGGACAGTTTCGCCTTTTCACTCCTACTTCAATCGCTAGGCGATTCAACCGAGCGATTGGAAAGCCAACCATTGTTCTTCGCTCTTTGTTAAGCCCCCACTTTATAAAAGACAGCAAGGAAGCGGGCGCAGGGGTGGGCGATGTCGTTTTCTCGGGTTTGGACTCACCTGAAATGGAGGAGAAACTTTAAGGTTTCTGGTCGGGAAAGGGTGTGTGTGGGGGGGGAGATGTTCTAGAGCGAACAATGGAAGATTGCAGTTACTCATAAGTATCTTTTCTTTCATGATCCCCACTGCCAGCCCAATTGGGATTTTTACGTCGTCTCTAATACGGGTTGACGTTTCCTGCTCTGAGGTTCCTCTTGGTTGGCCTCCTGATTATATTATGCGGGGCGGGAAAAACAAAAGGGTGGTGGTGGTTTCCTAAGGGCCTTTGAATTTGATTTTGAACGGCCACCGGTGTTGGAGTCAGAGGGAAATCGGTCCCCCCGCATTCTCCCCGACGATGCATAGGCGAGGAGGTAAATCCTTTGAAGGAATCGGTTGAGAAGGGCTGTCAAGCTTTCCAACGAAAAGCTGAGGCTGGAAGGTCGGGGTGGGTATCACAGGTCAGACCAGGCTTTGCCGCAAAGGCCGAGCTGAGTTCACTTCTCTCGCCAGCTCCTGACTCGGGCGGGGCCTGCTTACCAAACTACCCTGGGGGTTAGTTTGGTAGAGAGTTCTCCGCTCGTTGGCACTGGAAAAGGGAGATTTGAAAGGAGTAAACTGCAGCGGAACCGACAGTTCTCTTGAATTAGAAAGTCACCTCATTCTGTTCTAGTCTCCTCCTCCTTTTCCTCCTCCTCCTCCCCCCCCCCCCCCCCCCCAGAAAGAAACTGTGGTTCCTTTCAAGACTTCCACTTTTATTTTGCCACAATCTTCCAGTTTGTTCAATATAATTGCTATGCCCAATCGGTAGATATACCCGTTTTCTGCAAATGCGCAGCATCCATTGTGCCGGGAACGGGGCCCTAGAATTTTCTGCTACCGTTTTAGTCATTTCTCTATTTTTTTTCAAGGAAGACAAGTCAGCCGTTGCGCTGAAACCGCATTTCTGTACCCCTTTGCCTACTAGGAAGGCGTGGTTTAATACTGGCAGGTATGCATGTAGAATCCCTGGGTTGTGCTTTTCTAAAACTTAAAACGTGACGACCCAACGCAGAAAGTTATTAATCTGGTTCCATGGAAGGTTCAGACTCCTCTCTTACACAACCCCGGGTAGATATAAAGACGAGAGTTAGCGGCAACTCTTCCTCGTTTATCACAAAGTCAGAGAACAGGCTTCCTCAATCTGCTTTCGTGCAAATGTGCGTGGAGAGGGCGGTGGTTCATGCACCAGTTGGGGACGATGGGAAGGGATCCAGATCGAAAAAGGGTGAGGTGGTGCGCACAGTGGTCTGTGATAAGCCTCCTCTTCTCCCCCCCCCTCCCACCATTTGGGTGATAACCCCGAGGGAACGGGGAGGTGGAGGGAGGGATGGAAGGAAAGATCGGCCGTCGGTTGGCTGTGGAAAAGAAGTAGACAGAGAGAGACCGGGGGGGGGGGCACTTTATTTTCACTGCTGGACTGAGGAGGGGGAGTTAAAATGCTGTTTTCTGGGGGAGGAGGCGCCCCTCAAATGTTTAGATTTTGCATCCGGCCTGCTGCTTGCACTGAGGAGAGAGCTACAGAGAGAGCTAACAAAAACGCCCTTTGGAGATCCGGAAAGTTTTCGAAACCAAGCAGGAGGAGGAAGCCGGGAGGCGGTTGGTGGTGGTGGTGGTGGTGGGGAAATCCTGGACATGCAACCGCGGTAGGAGAAGAGCCCTCTCCCAAATCAAATCGCTCCCTAAAACCGAGACCGCTGGTTCCTCCAAAGGGAACTTTTGCTTTCCGAGAGCGGATATAAACACCTACAGAAAGCGGACAAAGGTGTGCGAGTCGATGCAATCTAGCCAGGGGGGAGGAAGAAAGGAGGAAAGTGTCCCCGGTTCGGCTGCTTGGGGCGAGCAAAGCCTGAGCAGGCAGGGACAGGGAACCGCTCCCTTTTTCGTCCCGGTGCTGGGACTCAAACGGCAGCGCCCGATTTCCCCCCCCCCCCCTCGCCCTTCCCTTCTTTCCAAGTGAAGTGCAAGAAGTGACAGTAACAACAATGTAGAGTCCGCTAGCCTGACTTTCCTCCAGACTGCTGAGGAAATTATTCGTGGGATTACTTTTGGGAGTTGTTGTTGTTGTTTTTAAAGAAACACAAAGCTCGATTTATGGTGAAATAACAAACTCCTGAAGATACTTTCCGTGCGATTTTCAATGAATATCGCCGAGTTCCCATTTAAATCAAATGGGCGATTGGATTTCTGTTTTTGATTCCTTTTTGCAATTGTGATGTCCTTCATCCCAATTATTATTTATTATTATTATCATCTTATTATTTCCTTAATAAGAAAATAAATAAGACAACTTTGCCAAAATCATTCTGTCCTCTCGGAAAACAGAGAATAATTAAACTGGCAGATGATACCAGTTTAATTACTGTTTTTTTTCAAAAGAAGAAATAAAATTGCAGTAGACTTTACTTGATTCCTTAAGTAACTGACCAGGGTAGCATATTTCAACTGCACATCTGCTCAGAAATAAATCTCAAATAAGTTCTTATTTATCTCTTTGCTCACTTAAGTGTAGGCCATTTAAAATTGTTTTCTGAAATTGAATAAATGAAAGCGGCTTAGATTTTCAATTCTAAAGGCAGGGTTATTTTCAGAGACAGAAGAAAGGGGAAGAAATCTTCCGTTTCCCACATGAGTGATTGAATGTTGTTTTTCTTGCTGCTCAAAGAAAGGGCTTGAGCTTCGGGTTTCAGTGTTTATTTTCTTACAGGCGTTTTTCTCATTTAAGCTAACCTTTGTTTAATTCCAGTTTTGATCTGGACTTGAAATATGAAGTGCAGAACGAAAGTCCTCGC
This sequence comes from Laticauda colubrina, assembly GCA_015471245.1. Lineage (NCBI taxonomy): Eukaryota > Metazoa > Chordata > Lepidosauria > Squamata > Elapidae > Laticauda > Laticauda colubrina. The sequence continues at coordinate 52,751,678 of BLBF01000007.1, read as the reverse complement.
ATAGATCTACAGAAGTAGATTTCAGGCAGAGGAAAACAGAGATCAGACTGATTGGCAAAGTGTGTGGCTGTGTATGTGTAGGGAAGGACTGAATCTGTCTTTTGCCAGAATAAGCATTTAAAATTATAATATATTCATTATATTCATGATCAAGGTAGCAGATCATCGGTCTTGTGAAAGATCCTACATATAATGCCTTTGCTTTTGTTTTTCCCTTGATGGATGTTTGTCTGAAATACGAAAAATGTCTTTTCCTTTGGTGCTGTTTGCATAAAAAATTTGACTAGCATTTTACAGTCCAATAAAACCTGTTTATGCATTGCCCTGGTAAAATATGATTCTGTTCTCTAAATAACAAACCCATGATTTTACTCACAGCAGTCTTTATTTGGAGAAAGCTGCTTTTTCACAACCTGCTTCTGTTTTTCCTTTCACCAGACACCATAAACCATGGTGCTCATCAGATTTCTGCATAAGAAAAATCAAACTGGATTATTTGTATAATTACTGATAAGTAAAAGTAAATTACTTGTTTTATAGATCTATGCTGGAGAGCCTAGCTAATTATTTACAATTAGAATTGTAATAAATATTTTGTAATTTAATTGATTGCTTAAATAATTTACATTTGTTTGTTTTGGGGGAAAATGGGCAGATTTTCTCTGCTACAGCAGCCAGGTGATATGAGCATTGGATAAGGAATTAAATTACAGGACAGGGAATTAACAGAAAGATATTTGGTTTGGCAATCCCCACTTTCAAAGAGGTAGGGACTTTAAAAGCCCCCCCTTCCTTTTTTTAAGGCCACTGTTCATTTATGGATGTGAAGGCTATTTTCAAACTAAAGTAAAAAACACATTTAACTAAGTAAACAACCAAAAAGGAATCAATTGAGGAGGCATAAGCCTTGCTTAGGGAGATTAGTTTTCATTTCAGTCCAGATCTGGCTACTTCCCCTAAGATTTAAGGGAGATCCTTTTTCTCCATCTATTTTCCTGCCCACACTTCAGTGGAGATAGGTACCAGAGGACCAGGGAAGCTCACAGAGCCTGGTCAAAAAAGTCAAGATGGCAGGTACAACAGTGTGCGCAGGTAAATCATAGGCGGAACTGCCATTTTTGATCCTCCTAGGCAGACAGACACTCCTGCTGATGGTGCTTGTGAGCTCATATGCTCCTGTCAAACCAACCGAGCTCTTGCCCTGAAAAGAAAGAAAGGGTCACTGAGTGTTTGAGGTTTGGTCCTACTAGGTGCAGAGGGCTGGGGTCAAGGACATCTGTAAGAGGTAGCAAGTGGCATGGGTGGGCAAATGAGAAGAATTAGGCCATCTGCTTCCTCTGAAGGTGAAGCATTTAGAACTTGTGCCAGATGTTTGTAGCTGTGCATCCAGAAACGGATTGGGTCTGAGAGCTTTATGGGAAGGAAGCTACACTTGAGTTTTCCAGTTGAACCAATTCATTTTGTTCAAAAACAAGTCACCAATTTCTCTTCTTTCACCTGGGAAGAAAGCCTGAAATCTTTGTGGGCCAAATAAGAATTAAGAGGAAAGGTCAGTGAGAGGGAGGGTTTCCTCATTAGCAATTTATAGCCTCACCCAGTTCTCCTCCTGGCAATATAAACCCTGTCTGCATTAATGATAGATTGCCAGGGCCATGACTGGACCACACTATAAATCTGGTGTGGAAATCCTCCAGTTGCCTACCAGGTCTTTAAAAGAAAAGCTTCCATGATTTCAGGCTGGAAGGACTGCACAGAAGTGACCCAACTGTGAAGTTTCCTCAGTGGGCTATGAAAACACCTGACTGGAGGGGTATAAGTGAGATAAAAGGTGCAGGCCTCTCCAGAGCCTGGCCAGAGATAACTCCATCCCTTTCATTTAAGCCTATTTAGAAAAGTGAATAGGATCAGGTGGTGTCAAATATATCTTTCCAAGCTTTAATGGAGGAAGATGGAATATCTTAGACATGCAGAGTGCTTTTGTCTGTTTTCCTTAAGGTGATCCAAAATCTTCAGGCATACTAACAAGCAGCATGTGGCCTGGCATTTGTAGAGCCTCTTCAATAAAAGCTCTCCAGTTCCTCTGCAATCAATACGCCCAGGGCTATTTTAACCATTTTATCACTGCCAAAGATAGGCCAGTTCTCTGTGAATTTGTTTAAACCCTTGAAAACCCCACTCTGATCTTCACTGATGCTTTATGGACTACAAAAGAATCTCAATGGTCAAGTAGAATCCAGTCTTTATTTTTAGGAGAACAAGCAGATTCTGACTTCAGCAAGAGATTAGACTAGTTGACCTCTTAAGGTTTCCAAAGATGTGATTTAGGAAGTGGTACTAAAAGAGTTCAGAAAACATGTTTTAAAGACATTTGTATTGGATTCCATATGAAAGGAAACTTGTCATGCCACAAACAACTTTGTGGAGTGGACCTTCTTGGACATCCTACTGTATGAGTGATCACATCCTGCTGTATGAGTGATAACAGTCTTCAGAAAGTTGAAGAGTTGTCCCATAAAGGGGTGAGGGGATTTTCTAGTGCCACAGAAGACAGGACCAGAAAACAGGGCTTAAAACTACTAGGGTAAATGTCAGGAGGCACTTCCTGAACATATGAGTCATTCAGGTGAAGGGCTTCCATTCCACCATTCTAGAGGAAACAGCTGCCAAACAAAATGAGTTCTCTTTTGTTGAAGTCATTAAACAGTTGCTGGGTGGCCGTCCATCAAAGATACTCCAGTCCAGAGGATCCTGCATCTAGCAAGAGGTGGACCACCAGATGACTTCTAAGATTTCTTTCCACTTGTGCTTCTATAATCAGGCCATTTCCACTCTAGGATTTCTCCAGCCTATATATGAACATATTAATTTTGCCTATCTTCATTATTGAGGCATCAGACCATAGAACTGGCTGCTTCTATAAGACCAGGTGAATCAGGGATGGGAGATAGGGTGTAGTTTACCCTGTGAATCCTTCTATGGACAACATTCCAGCTGAGAAAATCAGGGCTGTCAAAAAAAATCTTCCAGATACTTCTCAGTTTGTTTAACTTTGTCCCAGGCACTAGGAGCAGATTTTTTGCTTCAGCTAGAAGTGGGTGAACCTGGTTGAAAGCCTCCAGCAGGTTAGTTGGACTCTCAGGGAAAGGAACCAAGAGTGAAACTGTCACTTGATGCATACCTCTCTTAAGTTGAAGTCATCAGAAACGATGGTGAAAATGCCATCATCTTTGAGCAAAAAATTGTGATAGTAGTTATGTGATTGGTAGGAGAAGCAAAGGTGCTATTTCAGAATTCATACAGAGTCAAAGATCAGATCAAGTGAGAGCCTTTAGCTACATTAAATGCATGGGATTTTATCTTTAATTATACAATACGAAGCATGTCCATAATCAGTTAATTCAATAGAGGAGGTTTGTTTCTCACTGAAGTGCCGCAGTTCCCCATCAGGCTTGTCCAATTAGGGATTGTCCTGTCTTCTTTTTTACTTAGAGGAAACCTTCTCTGCCTAAAGAAAACATAGCTCTCCTTTCCTTCCTTGATACTAAAAGTTTTCTAGCTGAAGATAAGTTTTGTTAATTATTATATGAGAATCTGAAATGGATAGCTCCAGTCTCTTTTATCACTTCTTGGAAACCAATCCTAAATATTAAAGAGGCTGAATTTCTACATCTCACTAATCCAAATCTTATTTAACTATAAATTATTGAATAAACCACCATTGTCTTGATTCACACAATATGCCTAGCCAAAATTAAACCATATTGATGTGTGAATTCAGCCCACGATCCCTTCTAAAACCTTTAACAGGTGAAAAAAAAATAGAATACAAACAATCAAATACTATAGCTTAAGGGGAAGTTTTCAAAGAAAATATTTGTTGAATAATTTCTGCTTGAAGTGACAGATTGATGACCGTGAATAGCAATTCCAGTTGTACCCAGCCTTCTCGGCAGCCTTAGGGGTTTCTGTTAAATTCACATTTCATATGCTTGACTCTGCAAAATTCTGTGGTTGGCCTCAAAAGAAAAATGACCCATCTTTCATTGCTTCTTTCCAGATGGATTTCAAAGCAATTACCATAACTTGGAATTCTGGGAGTTGTAGTCTCCCCACACAGAGAAGGGGCCATCTTGGGGAAGATTGAGGTATGGAAGCATTTCTCAATTTCAGCAACTTTAAGTTGGTGGAATTCAAGTTGAGGTGAACACATCTTGAAGTTGCTCAGGTTGAGAAACACTGCTGTACAGGATAATTTAGATTAGAAGCTTTTTTGTGGCTAGAGTGTTTTATTTTATGCTAAATTCTTTTAAGAATTAGATACACCAATAGCATTCTACCACTCCAAGAATATGTAATACTGATTATATACAAGTACATTGGATGAAATTAATATAGGAGAATCCAATTGAAGGCAAAAATTTAGGAAGATGCAAGAGAGGGGACAGAAGATCCTACCATCATGGGGAGATCTGCAAAATCTCTGGTTGAATTCGGATTGCAGGCTAGGTTGAAACCACTTGGCTGGCTGTAACTTCAATGTCTCATGGGATGTTCCCCCCTCTGACCTTTCTTCTGAAGAAGAAAAGGATGGAAATTCATCTATCTGCATACATTAGGTAGCCTTCCTCCATGCTGGCTGTTCCTGAAGCATCTTTTGAAAGACTCACTAGCACTTTGGACAGAGCAAAAGCACTACAGAAATGCAAAAGGAGCTGATCTTCAAAAATGCCTCAAATACCTAAGACTCAAGGCCCACTCCTTTAATTACATTTGGTCTTAACTGCTTACCCTTTAAATGTTATCCCCTGCAAGTCCTTGGGTGTTCCCCTCCCTCTTTTTTATCATGTTTTAATACTGTTTAATAGAACACAAATAGTTGTTCTATTTTTGTACAAAACAACTCTTGAAAAGGCTGACTGCTTTCTAGGTCAACAGCTACATCTCTTGCAAGTTCATCCAGAAGTAAGTTGTTGCGTTCAATAGAGGCTATTCCGATGATTGTGACTGTAGTATTAGATTCTTTCAGAGCAGGTTTTTCTTCCAGGCCTCCTGTGAAAGAAGAGAAGAGTCAGACATCTACAAAGCCTTCAGAACTGATTTAGTTTATTGGAGAACTGTGTCCTCAAGGCATGCTTCACGGTGATGTACTTACCCATGATTTTATCAATTAACCTTACTTTCTGGCTTCTTTAGACACCACAGACCAGGGGTATCAAACTCGATTCCATTAAGGGCTGCATCAGGGTTGTGTTTAACCTGGGAGGGAGGTGGGTGTGGGTGTGACAAGGGTGGACGTGGCCAGCTCCACATTACTTGTATTGGGGGGCGCCTGCGGCCTGTGGGGGTGCGTGTGGTGGCCCGAGTGCTCCCAGAGAAAAAGGGCTCTTGAGCTCTGTTTCCGGCTGTGATGGCCTTGTGCAGCCCTCCCAAGCTCTGTTTTCACTGGCAGAGGCACTGCGGCAGGGGTGGGTATCCACCAGTTCTGTCCACCTCTGTAGAAACGGTAGCTCTGAAGAGCAGCAGACATAGAACCGGTTCACACAGTGGGGGAAGGGGATACACTGGAGTAAAATCAATCCTATCCTCCTTTTCTACCAGGGTAGCTTCCTCTTAAATGAAATCTTGAATATTGATTTGAGGAGGTTAGAATTAGAATGATCTTTTTTAACAAAAATCTGAACACCTGAAAAATGCTAATTGCCCACTCAGTTTAGTTTTGTCTTGTTCAGAATCAAGTTTCCTTTAATGGGCATTGTAGGAAGAAAGTCATCTTACTGTATGGTATCAAAAAATCAGGACTCTGGTAGCACTTTTTTAGATTAAAATGTTATTAAAAGGCATTAAGCTTTTGTGAAGCTTCTGAAAAGGTGGTAGCAAACTATTTATTTTGGTAATAGTAGTTCTGGCCCAATGTATCCAAGATATAAGATTTTAGGAAGGGTGTATTATGCGCTGTAGCAAAAATTAACCAGATCTATGGACACAGAAAATGGCATTATATAGTATTGTTTCATAACCCACCTAAGATCACTCTGGGAAAGATTTGCTCCATTTTCCACTTAGTATGAGTGTTTCCTAGCAGCTTGCAGTGGGACAACTCAAAATTCAGTTGATAGCTTTGTGTGATTAAGCAAAATCATTTGTGTGAAATGTCCTGAAAATATCCCTGCAGGAGACACTGAGATATTTGAGTTTTTCCTCATTAGTAGAGTCCACATGATCCATTCCTCCCTGCAGCATATTGATAAAAAGAACCGTAGCCAGAAATTGGATTGTTCGGATGGCGATTTTCATTGTCTGGCCAACCAATGCCTCATCCTCTTGGGGGTCCATATTTTCAAGGCTGGCAAACTGGTCAATGTCTGTTCAGTGGGTGGACATTCCACCAGCTGGGAGAGGGCGAACCCCGGGAAGAGGTTGCAGCTACTACGCCTCGACAAAGGCTCAAAAACACATGTCTGATTCCTTCTGAACAGGTCACCTGCCTTCCCTTCTCGCTTCTCTCCAAAATGAGCAGTGAGGAATCCATTCATCTGTTTTCCAGAACCAGAACAGGCAAGATGATTTCTATGGAGATTCTCAGTCATCCAGGTCATGGTTGTCCCAAAGGTGTTTTTTTTTTTTTTTTTCCCCCCCAGAGGTAACAGGACTTGCTTGTTTTTTCATTCCGCTTCTCATCCAAGAAATTTCTTCAGCTCTGGCTCCATTTCCCACCATCCAGTCAGAGCCAAAGAAGCTTCTCGGATGAGAAGCGAAACGTCTTCAAAGAAAAAAGAAGAAAGTCCAGTTGCCTCCTGAAAACAAAAAAAAAAAACCAAAAAAAAAAAAAAACCCAATACCTTTCGGACAATTGAGCAAGATAAGGCCCACCCAGGGCGGCCTAGGAGAAGAAGGGCGACTGCAGTGGTCGGGACCGGTTGCTCTTGCAAGCGAGAAGACAAAAGCGAGGGATCCATCCCGCTTATTTATTTGGCGGGATCCATAGCTGAGCACAGCACGGCCTTCAGTCCTGGGATTGCGCGCGCAGGACCACGTGGCCTGGTGGGAAGTCCGAGCTCAGAGATTGCTGGGAAATGTGTTGATCCGGCGGGACGGCCTGCTTTAAGCCCTCAAGAGATCCAGCCTTCCCCGACGGGAGAGCGTCCCTTCTCAGCCTCTCCGCGCTAAGACGGCTGCTCTTGACAGCCGCCGGTCGCGCGAGAGGGAGGCGGGGGGCGGCCTGCTGCTCCCCGCCTGCCTTGTTCAAGCGGCCGCCGATGAGGCGACCTCCCTCGGAGTGGCTCTCTTCCGCCTCACTTGCTGACGAATTGGGGTCTTGCTTTCGCAATCGAAATGTCGTTTTCGGGGAAGAAACAACGGCTCCGTCGGCAGGCCGAGGAGATAATCCGGTGCTTTGGAAGAAAAGCAGCCACGGGCGTCTCTTTAGATCCGTCATAGACACCTCCTCCGCAGGACCGGCTCTCTCCCTACCCTCCACTCCCCCTTATTATAAATATGACAAGAAAGTGAGGCGTGAAAAGATTTCCCCCCCCCCCCCAAAAAAAAACCCCCCCCCCGGAAAAAAAAAAAAAAAAAAAAAAAAAACCCCCCCTCCCCCCCTCAAAAAAAAAAAAAAAACCCCGAAAAAGAAAATTTAACATAGCGCAGCTTGAAAATTTTCTAAAAGAGATTAGGTTTGCTTTTGTGTGTGTGTGTGTGTGTGTGTACTACTTTAGCCTGGAAAATCCCCCTTCAGATTATAAATCCCGGAGTGATTTTTATTTTATTTTATTTTTTGCTTTTCCTTTCTCCATCTCTGGGGCTCACCTAAAGACAAGAGAAAGCTTTAGATTTCTGGGTTTTTATCACCCCTGCTTCTTCCTTTTAAAAGACAGTTAGGAGGTTTGTAAAAAAATAAATAAAAATGCTATGGTAAAAAGGAAAGTAAAACGTTGGTACTTCAGTTAAAAAAAAATCCTTAAGAAAAATCCTTGAGAAACAAGCTTTTAAAAATGAAAATAAAGCAGAAGATGTTGGAGCCAGGAATTCTACTTGCATTGATAGGACAGTAAGTTTTATTTCATTTAGTGTATACTATTCTGTAAATCTGAATACATTGGAATTAATCTTATCCTATAGATTTGTACACCCATCTCCATTTTCTTTTAGATGATGATATTTATCAACATTTGTAATGTATAAAGCATGCCTACTCAGAAGAAAACTCCTATATTCAGAGTTGCATAATCCAGTCGAGGAAAATGGCATAAGATTACTTGAAAAAAAATTACACACTTTTAAAAATCTCAACTGAATAAAAAAAAATGGGAATTACTCCAAGCATTCCTGATGAAATTAAAATGCGTGCTAATTTACTTCAGAGTAAATGTCTACTGCCTTGTTTCCAAATAAAACAAGGCTGCTGTTAGGTGCAACCAAGTAGATCTACACATGTAAGGGTCAAATTATTTGCTTTATTGTATTCTGCTTATAGTATAGCAATCTCCCCAGATTGCTTGCTTTCCCTTGGAAACAGACACGGTTCCATGGAGCTTGTGGGAGGAGGGTTTCAGAGTGGTGTGCAGTCTTGGGTGGCTGTGTAATGATTCTAAACTAATTCCCTACTTGATTCCTCCTTCCTGTCTGATCATTTTCCAACAGCTTTGACATAATCATACTTGATATTGCCTGAATCCTGTTATTTTGTGTTTACTTCTGAGTAAGCAAGTATAATAATTATAGGCACCAAACAACTTCAGCTGCCCATATTTGGCCTTCTTTGAGAAAGCAACTTTAAAAACTGTGCAGCTAAGTAAGTATTTGTACAGCAAGATGAGACTCACTCAGGCCAGATTGAAGTACAGAATTTAAAAATAACAAAAATATTTCCCAGTCAATGAATTCAAAAAAGTTGATTGGTACATTTCTGGCAAAATTCCTATCCAGATTTTCAAGTAGTTTAGGAAACAAACAACTGAGAAAGCAATGGGGTTATTTCTTATTATTTGGCTTTGTGACATGTTGTTTATGAACATGAAAGCATTAGTTCACCAGAGCTTTCTTCAACTTAAGGTCTCCCAGAAATATTGGACTCCAACTCCCATCTCCCTCTTAGCCAAGAGGAGGGTGAAAGCTGACTAATAGGTAGTCAATTTGGAAAATATTAACTTGACTTGATTAGGTAGGAAGGAAAATGGCATCTGTAGTAGGAAAAAAACAGTCCAATTGCAAGAATACAAGTGACAGAGTTAATTTCTGCCCCAAAGTTAACCTGTAAATGTAGATGGCTATTCAACCTGTAAATGCAGGTGGCTATTCATTAACCTATGCAGGTAGAGGTCAATTTCTCCTTTTTCAGGGGCCTAAGGAGAAAGCCCACTCAATTCCAGTCTTGGGAGCACTCCTGTTTTTGGTTTAATCAACAACTGACAAAAGCTTCCAGGGCAGTGTAGAATAGAAGTCCCTGTATCGTCCACATTCTGCTAAAATATCAGGGAGCAATGATTTTCAAAACACACCAGGCCTTAATGTGGATTTCCTGTTTATAGTTTAGCATGTTCACTGAACCCAGATAAGGGTGGTTTAGTCAATAAACCATTTAAGAAAACCATGCATTAGTGCACTGTGTGATTACAGCCCAGGTAAATGTCTATTTGGACTTATAGTCAAGATACAAAAGAAAAGGGCTGTTCATATATCACATCCTAATGTAGTTTGTTTGCTTTTGGCATGGGCTGTTGTGCATACCTATTTATTTCGATTTGCAAATCACAGCGTAGAGGTTAGCATTATATGTGTCTTTGGTTATTTGGAAGACTATGACTAAAACCAAGCCATGGCTTAGTAGGACATTGTGAACTCATGGTGTATTTTACATTAGTGATTTACAGCATCACCCAGTTTTTGGTGTGATGATTCCAAGTTTATATTCATTAGCATGCTGCACCATAACACCAATTTGTGTTAACTCCAAACCATAGCTGAGGCAGTCTAAGTTTGCATTTATCTAATCTGATGTTGTGTTGATTTTCATTTTCTCTGATGTGAGATTTAACTGTTTGCAGCGTTTATGGTGCTTCAGCAGTGATCATCTGGTGACACGGTCAAGGACTAAGAGCTACCCAATTCCTACTGGCCAGGTCTAATTACAGCATATATGGTCACAAATCATTGTTTTTCTTTGCCATTTTGATCTCTGCTGCCTGGAGTGATATGGCATCAATTATAAAATCAATAGTGAAGCCAATAGATATCTCTAAATCCCATCCTCTAAGAACTGCTTTGAAGCAGCAATTACAAAGACCAACAATTGGACAACTTGCAAGATGGCACGGGGAATGTATTTATTTGTTTTCCAAACTTTTCACAGTACAAGAGCTGCTGGTGGAAGACAGTGGTCTCTAATGAGCAGACTCCCATTGCCCCATCCCACCCACTGGGTTAAGGAGTGTAATTGATGGTTGATTTTCCTATCTAACATATGGGAGTGGGAATTCTAGCAGGAAAAGAAACTGAGCTACAGATAGGCACATTTTAATCAGCCCTGTATTAAATTCTGGGGGCACCCATACACTGGCTATGTTTTGGAGGCAGAATTGAGAGCAAAGATAGTGGCATCAGTTTGTGCTGCCCTACAAACAGAATAAAAGTGTATTAAAGATGATACTAAAATTCTGCCCATAGTAAGATAGGATCCCTACCAGTGACTTAGCATTGTCTACCATCATTGTAATGAAGACAGGTGTACACTGCCACAATGACTGGGTCATGTTAGAAGATGTTATAAAGTCATCAGTTGGGTGTCAAATTATGATAATCCTGTAGCCCTGTAGCAATATGCAGTATTACTTGTGAATATTCCTGCTATCATAGCTGATTCACTCAATATTAAAAAAAAAAAGCAGGTAGTGCCAATAAGTATAAATTGTCAGAGAACTAGTTGATTTGTTTTTCTTCCCAGTATTTTTCTCCATAATGCAGGGTCCACTTATTTATTGTTGATCAGGGGTACCAAACTCGATTTCATTGAGGGCTACATCAGGGTTGATGTAGGTTGAGTTTGACCTGGGACGAATGGGCATGGCCGGGGTGGGCATGACCAGCTCGACATCACAGCTGAAAACTGAGCCCAGGAGGGCCGTGCGCAGCCCTCCTGAGCTCCATTTTCACTGGTAGAATCACCCACAGGCCAGTCTTTTGCTGTTTCCAGGATGGCCCCGCAGGTCAGATCTAAGCCGGTTCTGGCCCACAGGCCTTGAATTTGACATCCCTGTTGTTGATGATCCATTGGTTGTGTTGATCCATTGGTTGTGACAAGAATTCATAGGCTGATAATGACTCCCAAAGTCACCCAGCTGGTTTCCATGCATAAGGTTAGATTTGAACCCACAGTCTACTGGTTTCAAGCCTTAACCACTAAAAAAAAAGGTCCTCTGAGAATAAGTTGACATTGTAAACATTATGATTAGGAAGATCATGGTCTTGACAATATATACCTTTGTTGTCACTGTGATGATTCTGCCCTTCAAAATATTGCCTAAACATTTACCTTCCTACGCTCAAAATTTGACAGGGAAGGTTGCTAGTTAAGAGAAACACTATGCTCATTTTAGACAATATTTTGAAGGGCAGAAACATCACTGCAACAACAAAGGTACATATTGTCAAGATCAAGGTCTTCCCAATCATAATGTTTACAATGGTGAAAGCTGGAGAATCATAGAGATGGAATTAAGACAAAAATTATGGTTTTGGATTCCAGTGCTGGAGAAAATAGTTGAATATGTTGTGAACCAGAGAAAGAACAAATTGTTCGGTACAAAATAAAATCAAACCAGACTGTTCCTTGGAAGCATAATACTAAAGCTAAAGCTAAAATATTTTGAACATGTAATGTGAAGGCAAGAATCATTGGACAAGACACAAATGTTTAAAAATAATTGGAGACAATTGAAAAAGTGGCTTATAGAAGATACATATGACACAGGGTTGAGTTTATAAGAACTTAAAGAAGCAGTTACTGCTAGAACAACCGGACAGAATTATAGCCACCAGGTTGTAATAGATAGAAGTGCCTGAAAACCAGTGTCACAGCTTTGGCTGTGGCAAAGAAGGCCTATCTTCGTTAGCAATACTGTGCTACAGCTATGATTACATCATGCCATAAAGATATTAAAAATCACTCTATGGGTTAAGCAATAACAATAAATAAGGGTGCCTTGTTGTTCTTTTTGGAAAAGATAGGATGTGACTGAAGGTATACTGAGAATTACCCAAAGATCTAATTATGAGATTGAACATAATTTCTGTATGTCCCTGCTGTGCATGGCTTCAATCATCTTCTAAGGATCTCAAAGAATAAGCTTAACTGAGACAGAAGTAGGGCCCAAGGCGAGGCAAAAATAAGCATTTGGTCAAAGTCCAAGGTTGGAGAGAGCCCAAATTTAGACACTTGTATTTGTTTCTTTGGATTTGATAAATGTATATGCTGATTTCCATGAAAGAGTTCAAGGCAACTTTAAGTAGGAATTTTAAGATCCTAGATGGGGCTGAAGAAGACCTGTTTGAAACGTTAGAGAAAAGTTATCACTAAATTGTGAAAACATCCTGAATCCCAAACAGCTAATCACAATTTAACCTACAGTTCTGGATAATTCTAGCCTCTGTTTATGATACAGAGTGTTATGTAAAGAAAGTATGGATTAAGACGCATATCATTTGGAGTTTATTCACTTACTTTCTTATCCGCTATTACCTTTTCTTCATAACTGACTCAAACTATAGTATTAATTCCTGGCCCTTCAACTGGAAGAAAATATGCCTGCATAAATTATGCCCTCCCTATAACTGGTTTCTATTTTGTGACAGTAATGAGGTTAGTGACTGACCCTGACCTTACCTGGCAATTGCAAGTTAAATGAAGGAAAGGAATAAATGGATTTCTCAATCCCCCTAATCTGAGATGTTTACAATGTCAGATTAGGCGTCTGTTGAGCTTCCTGACTAATGGATGAAGTGAGAGGGAGCTTTTTGTTATTCACATTCTTTCCTCTGGGTCTGTTTGGCTATTTCTGAGCAAAGCTTTAACATTCTTCTGGAAGAGAGCCAAGCTTATGGTCAAAATGACAAATCCCAGGCACAGAGGGGCTCTACTCTAGGAATAAACAAGGAAAGAATACCGAAGACAACTATTGACTAGCTGTTGCTATTGAACTATTGACCAGTGCTGCAAAGGAGCAGGGATGCTGGGAGTGAGTGACCAATACATTCATTTCTGATCTTGTGGCTGGCAAGCCAGGAAGTACTGGTGGGAAACCCTGGAGAACACACATACACATTTCTGATTTACACAATTACAGTTAGGCTGCGCAGTTATCTACATGGTGCTCAGTGCCACCAAAGCTGGAATGGACATACAGTAAGTAACTGTGATGTATTGCATAAAGAGCTGAACTGTAGACCCTGCAACTTGAATGAGTCTAGTTCCAGGAGAGTTGGCTGGTCAGGGAGACATTTTTTAGAGGCTTTTTACAGGTCTTCAGACACCACCTTTTCTGTCTTCTGCACAGTGGCGGATTTTTAAGCTGTGCAGATGCAGATAGATAAACTCAACAAGATGTCCATAACAAAGTACATTCATTGGTTCATCAGGTATCCTCATAACTCACATTTGTGATGAAGTTCTTCTTTAATGACCAATTCTTTGTATATCTGCCTTGTAGTAAAAGATGATTATTTCCTAACCCATCTCGTAGCAATAGAAAGCAGCTGCCATGAGTTAGGCAGTTCAGGCAAAAGTGAGGAAAAACTCCCCCAACCCATGGAGCATCAAATTAGTGACCAATCAGGATTACAGATGTGGCCACGTGACATGAACTACATTTCCCAGGATACCTTTAACTACATTTACCGTGATGCATTCCCTTAAGGGGACAGCTTATAATTCCTAGATAACTATCCAATTCCCGTAGACTGGCTGGGACAGCACACTCCCCGCCTGGAATTGTAAATTCCACTATTAAGAGAAGAGAGGGAAAAAATTAACTATAAGATAAGCAGTAAAGAGTAATACTATGAACAGCAGATAACTATAACTAAGAGAAACAGTAAATATTAATAAAGCATCAAACAAAACAAAGCATTCAAAGCTTGAGGCTCAATCTTCAAGTTCAGCCTCTTAGTGCAAACCTCTGTCGGCCTTTTAGGGTGTACAGGTACTCTTGGTAGCAAAAGTGAAAGTCTGGTCACCTTTGGTGGCCTTTTAGAGTGTACAGGTACTCTTGGCGACAAAGGTGAAAGTCTGGTGGTCGCTTCTGGCAGCCTTTTAGGATTGGAATGGTACTCTTGCTTCCACAGTGTCAAAGAGCATCGGGAAGCTGTTGGAAAGGGTGTTGCTGAGGCATATGCCCATGTAGAGCGTCTTAGTGAACGTCTGGTGATTGTTGGTGGCCGTTTCGGGTGTCCTAGTGAAAGTGTACTGATGGAATGTATCCTTTTAGGCTGGAACGTCATTCTTGTTTTCAATGGTGCTAAAGGGCATCAGAAGGCTGTTGGAATGGATGGTGCTAAAGCATTTGCCTGGTTGGGGCCTGCATCCAATCAACACTGACAATTCCTATGACTCCCCATTCTAGTGAAGATTTGATGGCTACAGGGCCGTCTACAGGGCCACCAACTGACTCGGAGAAGAGAAAGGCAAGAGTAGGATCTCAGCCTCCAGATCTAGAGTGGGAAAATGATGAGCCAGTTGCTGTAGGTGAGGCATGCTACTTATGACCTCAGGTGTTGCGATCTGACTGCGGTCATTCAGTACCCCATCACATTCAAATACAGGCGGTAGTGGGAATCGGAAACTTCCATCCAATGACTCTATGCAGGGTCCAGTCACTCTCCTCGCCGTAATTCTTGGTCCATGGCGCGTTGATACAATGAAGTGAAATTCGTTCTGTTGCACCTCAAAGAGGTCAAAGAATGTGGGTCTGGGCAGGGTGCAGGTGCTTTGAGTGTCTATCTGCATGTATATTTTCACGACATCTTCAGAGTGTCCTTCAGGGTACACTTTGGCTAAACAGATGGGAAGACACGAACAAGGACATGGTGAGTCGGTGCACAATGCTGTGCAGTTGACACTCATCCTTGGTTTTGGTTGAGTTTTGGCAATCTGCCAAGGAGCCCTGCATGCTTCTGTGTTACGTTGAGGCTCCTTGTCTGAAGGAGGGTAACGAGATAACTGCAGTGGCAGCTCGGAGTCTGGATGCAGCATGGTCGAGTGCTGGTCACTATTGCATAAGTTGCATTGCACCTTGGCTGTGCAGTACTTGGACAGATGTTTGGATTCGCAACACTTGCAGCAGTATTGGTACTCCCTTAACAACTCTTTTCGTTGAGTCAGTGATTTCACTACAAACCCAGTGCAGCTGTTCAGTGAGTGACGAGTGTGGTGCATAGGACAAAACAGTATTCTCCTTGTGTTTGGAGATCTAAATTGGGTTGTATCTGATGAGTCCTCTCCCCAACTGTGTGTGGATGAGGAGTCGATCTCAGTGTTATGGACAACCATGAAGGGTCTTTCCCTGGTAGTGTGCATAGGGCCTGAGGGCGATATATGGTTGCTATTGTATCTTCTGTCATTAGGAGGACTAGCAGCTCTGAGTCCATGGGCCCAGTGTGTGTTGCACACTGTCGCCTGGTGGGACACAAATTCTTCAAGAAGTGTGAAGGGTATAAAGTGGTGGCAACCCTTGGCCATGAAGGTGTCAGATAACTGGAGCCACTTTTCAAGTAGCACCTGTGGAAATTTTCAAACAATTTTCTTCTGCGTGTCGACGTGATAGAGACAGGCGAGTCCCGGTAAGTTGGGATACCATTGTGCTGTTCTCAGCTGGACAAGTATGTTAGCAAGGTCTATGATCTGGCGAAGCTTCTCGATAGGAATTTTAGGAAAACTGTTGAGG
Source organism: Laticauda colubrina (assembly GCA_015471245.1). Taxonomy (NCBI): domain Eukaryota; kingdom Metazoa; phylum Chordata; class Lepidosauria; order Squamata; family Elapidae; genus Laticauda; species Laticauda colubrina. The sequence goes on along the minus strand of BLBF01000007.1, from coordinate 52,735,746 downwards.
CTATCCAAGAGTTGCTTCTACATCCTCGGAAGCGCCACACAGTTCATCAGGCCTTTTCAATGATAATCGTAGGATAGCAGCTGGGTCATCTAAGCGGGATGCATAAAATGTCCTCTGTATTTTGGCAGACTGTGGCCCTAGCCATGCTACCAAGTATCCGATTATTTCATCAGGGTTCAGGCATGCCACCTGAATGGGGCGCAGGAAAAGTTTCTTCCATACTAGATACTCACTGCCTGGCTTGTCAGAGAATTTGTGAACTCCATTGGCATGCAAATTTAGCTTTCCACTCAGTACAGCCAAGTTTCTCCAGTAATCTTCAGCATTTGCTGAGTTGGGGGGAAGTATTGACATATGGGGTTCTCCCCCTGGATTCTCATAGGGTGGGTTCGAGTTGTAAGTCAACGATGGGTTGTAGTCTTCCTCCTAGTACTTACAGAGGATGTCGGTCTCCCATACTGGGGACGATGGTTGAGCATCACACTGCTGTGTAGGCTGGGCGTGGTTACCTTGTGGTGCCTGGGAGCTGGAGTGGTATTGAGGTTGTGGCAGGAATGCTGCTGCCTGTGGATTGAGTGTGGCAGTTGTCGTTGATGGCATGTTGACTTGTTGAGAAGTCGGTGTAAGCACTGGTAGGCTAAATTGCTCAGCCAGCATGACGTGAGACGTTGCGGAAGTGTTGCTGGTGCTGGGAAAAAAATATTGGACCTTAGTACGTACAACATCAGTTGGGGAAGGTTTGCTGTTGGTGAGAAGTGAATCTCGTACTTTAGGTCGTACAGCATCAGTTGCGTAACAACTAACAACTGTGGTTGAGATTCATCCCTGTGCTTCCCTGGTTGTGGGAAACTGTTAGGCAACTGAGGTGGTTGCACCTGCTTGTTGTGGAGCGAGTGCTGCTCATTCACGTAGGTTTTTATCCATGTATCTGGGCTCTGTTTTCCCAACTCTTCGAGGTTGAATTGGAGGGAGGTTGTCAGCCATTTTCCGCAATGCTGCGGCCCGTGCAGTTTTTGTTGTGGCGTCTCTTTGCCGTTTGGCCAACTCCAATTTGGCCTGTTGAGCCGCTGTGGCCGCCTTTTGCCATGTTACCTCTTCTGTGGTGCGTAGCTCTGTGTCTACTACTGCAGCTTCTACTTCAGCTTCTGCAGCCCGTTCGGCGTAACTTGCTGCTTTGGAGGTCTTAGATGCACTGCTACAACAGGAGGATGTTCTGGAAGGATGAGAGCCAGCAGCAGAGAATTGGTGCGAGACATTAGAACCTACGGTTTGGGATGGAGGGAGGAGTTTTTCTTTGAGTGGTGGGAAGAAGCTGCTTGTGATTGAAGACCTCTGTCGGATGTGGACTTTTCCCTCGCCCCTTGTTGCTTTTGAAGCGCATTGAAGATCATGGCCAGGAGGAAGCTTCTGCCTTCCCAAACACTGTCTTCGCATTCTTTGTTCTCCTCCTTGAAGCAATGAATGTGTTCCCAGAACTCTGGATTTTCCAGGTTCAACTGTATCTATTTAAGCTTATTTTTACTGTCTTTCCACCATGCGAGACTGCTTCTCTAACTCCTTCTGCATCAGGAAGAGGCTCTCGAGGGGCAACTTGCTTTTGGGGGTGTCACAGATCTTGAACAGCTGTGTCCATGCACCTCCATGATGGAGATACTGCCTTTTCCAATCCTCTCTGAAGAGTGTCACTGCAGGTGAGGTAAGCTTCTATGCCGTCTGAGGTTGTAGGCTTTCTGAGGTATCGCGGCTTCTCCAGAGGGTTGGACATCTAAAGGCAGTTGTTGGGAACCAGGTTTTACAACATTTACAACAAGGGTGGGTGGAGGATTCGGGTCTTGTGATACATCATAGACATCTGTCATGGCTGAGGAAGTTGCCATGCTTCAAATTGGTAAAAGGTGACTTTTGGAAAATTTAGTGAGTTTCCATGCTATTCCCTTTTTTGTACTAGGGTGTCCTGCAAGCAGGTAGCAGAAAGTAGAATTTCTGCTGAATTTAGTACTTGAGCATGTAGGTGGTGCTGCAGAGTCTGGGCGATGCTTGTAGAGCACACAGTATGGCTGTTTCTAGGGTTTGTTGTGAGCTTGCTCCACAAGGAGGCACTAGAGGTTGTGTTGCAAAGTGTAGAGACTTGAGGGCTGAATGCAGAAATTTGGCTGTCAGTGTTGCTTGCTACACAAGAGGGCACTAGAGGGTCTGGCAGAAGCTGTTGCTACACCCATGTTTGGTTGCAGGTACTCTTGGGACCTTTGAATTAAATTGATTAAATTGTGCACAATAGTTGCAAAAGGGGATTGTCATTGGATAAACACTCTGGTCAAATTTAAGAAACTGTAAAAAAAAAAATCAAACTCTGGGAAATTTCTCCTTGAGTCCCAGATGTTGCTGTGGGCTGCTTTGCTTAGGTCTGTTGGGTTGCAATTAATCTTGGAACATTTGAATTAAATTGATTAAATTGTCCACAATAGTTTCAAAAAGGGATTATCATGCAAACACATATTGGAAAACTCAGGGAGATTTTGCTTTGAGCCCCAGAAGTTGCTGTGGGCTACTTTAAGATTCAGGAAATCCCCTTTCTGGAGAGTAAGCATTAACAAGTCAGCAGAGATAACTCAAGAAAGAAAGGATGTAATCCTCTGTAATCCAAACAGATTGTATAACTTTAAATGGAGCAAGGCTTCCTGAACCTCTGGTTGGATAGAGAAAGAGGGGGAATTCCTTGGGCTGCTTTGCTTAGGTCTCACTTCCTTGTTGAAAAGAAAAAGAGGGGGAATTCCTTGCCCAACATCAAAGGGGCCTTTTAAAATATATGTTGCACAGATAAAAAGAAAAAGAAGATCAAATTCCTTTGGGAGGAGAAAGGAAGTCACTGTAGGTTTTTTCAAGTGAAGGAACGCTTTCAGCATTTGTATAGAGTTTTGAAACAAAGGGGTCTGCCTCATGGCAGGCCGTTTCCATGGTGACGAGGAATGCAAGGTATCTTTATTAGTCACTTCCTGCTGAACATAGGAACAGAAAGAGATAGAAAAAAAAAGCAAACCTTCTCCAACTGTTGAGAATTGTAGCTTCATCTGCGTTTGAAAAAAAATTGTAGGTAGTAACTGGGGAGAAGCAGGGCAGATAGGTAAAAACTGGCTCCTCCCTTTGTTTTACAAATTGACTCTTCCCAGTTAGGAGTTGTAATTTGAGACAGAGCACTTCTTTCGCTGAAGAGAAAAGGAGGGGGAATTTGCCCCTTCCTGGCTTCATACAAAGACAAAGGAACCCTGGCAAATTTGATAGTCTTTGAAAGCCAGAGTGTAGGATATTTGGAAAGTCTCTTGCGTAAAAGGATTCTTGCCCCTCCCTGCAATTCAAACTGAGGCACAGAGTTTAGCATTCTACATTCACTCCTGACTTCAACATTACTTTGCTTTGTCACAAATCCAAATTAACAGTCTTTATCCTGATGGGCTTCAGGACTTCAAATTTTAAATCATCTTTTTACTTTTTAATCCTCTTTTGGCATCAGGAATTCAAATTAAGCAATCCTTTTACTTTTTTGGGGCTTCAGGAATACAAAAACCATCTTTTACTTTTCTGTCTTCTGCATAGTAGTGGATTTTTAAGATGTGCAGATGCAGATAGATAAACTCAACAAGATGTCCATAGCAAAGTACATTTATTGGTTCATCAAGTATCCTCATAACTCACATTTGTGACAAAGTTCTTTAACGACCAATCCTTTGTATACCTGCCTGCCAAATATGGTTATCTCCTAACCCATCTTATAGCGATAGAAAGCAGCTGCCATGAGTTAAGAAGTTCAGGCAAAAGTGAGGAAAAACTCCCCCAACCCATCGAGCGTCAAATTAGTGACCAATCTGGATTACAGATGTGGCCACGTGACATGAACTACATTTCCCAGGATACCTTTAACTACATTTACCGTGATGCATTCCCTTAAGGGGACAGCTCATAATTCTCATAGACTGGCTGGGACAGCACACCGTCACAACAAGAATGTGGCTGTGTGAAACCTGTTTTCAGCAGAAGAGGAAAACTTGTAATGAATCCAGTAGAGACAGAATTGGCAACATGCAGCTACAGAACCCATATCTCACAATTTACACTGATCTTTTGTGAGATCTTTCAGAAAAGACCAAATCCTAGTTAAGAATGCCTATCATTCTTACAATAGTGCACTAGACTCATGTTTGTATAGGGCCAGCATAAGATCAGACAAGCACTGGCAGGTGTTTCTTGGGGATCTCAGAATGCTCCTGCAGCTCTACCAAGAGGGTTTCCAGTTTCTAAGAAATTGAGGCACTTGCAAAAACTTAAAGAAGACAGTTGGTGAATCATGCCAGATCATATCAATTGCGAGAATGATGTCAGGATAAGAAGGAAAGCACAACCTTAAAAGTACAGCAGCTCCTTCCTTCAGATTTTAGACTTCAGACTGCCTCAGTTTCAGGCTGGAGATGAGACAAAGGCAAGGTCAATGAGGTTGGCAGAAAAAAGATGGACAAGGCATGTCCATACTGTGGTAAGGGCAAGTATGGAAGGAAAACCTCAATCTTGGTTTTTTACATTCACATGTCTTATTTCTAAGAAATCCAAAGTAACACACATTGTCCTTCCATGTTAGCCTTTTTTCACACCAAACCTTTGAGATAGGTGAGGTTGAGCTAAAGCAAGTGTCTCGATTCCCCCACAGTGCTTTAGGGCTCAGGAGGGTCTCTGTTCAATAGTTCAACCAATATGTCATGTTTTCTTGTCCTTCCCTGCCTGATAAATGGAAAATGGTAATGGACATCTAGTACTTCAGTGATTCATCTTGCTTTCCTGTCTGACATATGTCAAGTCAGAAAATGTACCCATTGTTTTAGGCCTGCTCTTAATCTATTTTCTGCTGTTTCAAGGTTTTTCTTCTGGGGGAAAGGAGGATGAATCAACCCAGTGGGAACATCATCCAGAAATGGTCAAAACCAGAGCTGCTGCTGAAGGTTTTTTTTAGGCTTTAGCAAGTTCTAAGTGGGATCTAACACTAGCATTTGGAGACCATTTAAAAAGGCATTTTTGATTTAAGAAGCCTTGATTGCATAGCTCAGTCCAGGATTTTAAAACATCTATTGGGATGTCTAGATAATAATCATGGATCATGGGATAAAGAGCAAAATTCTGTCCATGCTTACCTAGAACTGAGTTCCATTGACCAATTGCCAGGAAAATGGATGCAGATTTGCAAACTGAAACTTCCTCAGGAGGTGGCTAGTAGGTCTGCAAGATACCTCAGATCCAAGTTCACTGGGATGGACAGGATTGCAGACTAGGCTGTTCTGAAGGGACAATAGAGCAAATTCGTCCCACACTGGTACCTGAGGAAGTAGATGGAAGAGGAGAAACTTTGGGAGTCCCAAAGTTGCTTTTTCAAGAGGAAACTGGACTTTATGGTTTTTCTTTGAAGGCATTTTGCTTCTCATCCAAGAAGCTTCTTAGCTCTGAAGCTGAAGAAAGTCCAGTTGCCCCTGAAAAAGACCTTTTGGGACAACCATGATCTGGATGACTGAGAATCTCCATAGACATTTAGAAACAGGAATATTCACCAAGCATGGATTTTAAAAAAATCAATAGGTGACTGCAACAGTCTGAACAAAGTTGGTAAGCAATACAGAGGTGGTATTCAGCAGGTTCTGACCAGTTCTGGAGAAGCGGTAGCGGAAATTTTGAGTAGTTCGAGAGAACTGCCAAATACCACCTCTGACTGGCCCCACCCCTATCTATTATCTGCCACCCAAGTCCCAGCTGATCGGCTGGGTCTTCTTTTGTTGCCCTGCACAGGAGAACAGAACTGGAAAGCAGGTTAGTGGGGTGGGGAGGGAATGGGATTTTGCAGTAACCTTCCCTTGCCATGCTCACCAAGCCACATCCACAGAACCCGTAGTACAATTTTTTGAATCCCACCACTGAAGCAATAAATATTTTTTAAAAACATGCAAAGTTTTATTCACACACTTTTTAAAACTTTTGTTTGCTGACACCCTTAAGTAAAAGTATGCAAAGTGAAGGAGAAAGTTATACACATATTAATGTGTTTTAGAAATATGTGCGTGTGTGTGTGTACGTATGCATGTGTGTATTTATTTATTTATTTATACAATTTGTTTGCTGGCTTACAATATATTTTCCAAGGTGTAGCCTTTCCCATACCTTTCATGAACAGCGAGACAACACCAGACCAATATTTCAAACACCCACATTGTAGACTTCAGAATCTCAGAGAAAGAAATGAAAAGAGTAGTGTCTTGGAATGGTGAGCCACTAACGGTGGAGATGCTGCACATGGGTGAGAAGAGTTGAGAAGAAGAAGAGACAGAAAGTGGCAGCTGGTAGGAATGCCTGGCCTTCTTCCAGAGAGATCAACTTGCGTAGGCAAGAAGGGAAAGCGCAGATCTTGGCATGGCGCTGCTTTCAAAAAAATGAAGGCGAGATGCAGATTGGAGGAGGAGGAGGCGGCAGTGGCAGTGAAAAGAAGTGTGGCAAAGCAAGATTGCCGTCTCCTTGTCCAGGCCTGTCCTAGGCGGCATGGTCTTTAAGCTCCCTCTTTCCTGCGATGTTCATCAAACATAGCCATTTCCTCCATCCATTTCTCCTTTGCCCTTGTCCCCTAGTAGTAGTGGAAAATTAGTTCTTTTGTCTTTGGGGAACGGTTTTATTGATTGAAATGGCTTCGGAGTCAGTCACATTTAGGTTCTGTCCAAGTCCCTCGGTTAAAGTCGGTCAGTCGAAAAGGCGTCACTCAAAGCTCCGTTTTTGGTTTCACACCTCGCCTAGAGAAGGCGAAGAAAGGAGACCATGTGAGGACAGGGACCGATGTCACGTCTGATCTGGTAGTGGATATTGCAGGTGTGTGTGTGCAATTTTGTTTGTGAAATAATCAGGAGATAGAGGGCAGACAGAAGGGTGAAAAAAATTAAAAGAGTCCTTTTTCTTTTTAATTGATTGAGACAGGCCCCTGCAGTTTTCTCTGTTCTGCCATTGCTTATTTCCTCGAGTTGAGAGAGAGAGTGACTATAACTCAGGGGTCTCCAACCATGGCAATTTTAAGGACTTGTGGATTTCAACTCCCAGAGTTCCTCAGCCATTCTGGGAATTGAAGTCCACAAGTCTTAAAGTTGCCAGGGTTGGAGACTCCTGACCTAACTCACTTTGTGCCCAAAGCTGGACTAGAACTCACCATCTCCTGGTTTCTAGCCTGGTGTCTTATCACGACACCAAAGCAACTCTTTCGTTGTATTGGGTGGGGTGGAGTTGGGGAACGTGCTATCCTGTGAGTCAAAAGGTCTCCCGAATCATCCCACCCCCATCGGCCAGGCAGACTGGATTTCACTCCTGAAGATGGAATAGTTGAAAGTTTTTGCACCAAATATTTCCAGATTGAAAACAATTGTAAAAAAAATAAAAAAAAAAGTTGTATTTTTATGTCTTGCCCCACCGTGACTCTAGTGAAATAACCGATTTGGTTCACGGAAAGAGGTCAGGCAAAAACCGACGACCATTTTAGAGGCTTCTAAGGCCACAAAGTTTGAGAACCTGAGCACCAAGGCTGGAGGGCGTCTTGGATTCTTACGTGGCGCTCGGCGAAGACCAAACAAGCGCTCATTCGGTAGGGTTCGCACCACGCAAGGCACCCCTTGAAAGGAGGTTGGGCGGAACTGTGGGAACGGAGCCAAAGGCTTTGTTGAGATGTGACCCTCTTCTGCTGGCCGCTCAACAAAGGAAACTAAAAATCAATAATGGGGGGTGGGTGGGTGGGTGGGTGGGTGAGAGAGGGCACGATCGTATAGGAAAGACTGCCCCGCTTATCTGTCGCGAGGGTGAGGGGTGGGGGGTTAGAGTCGAAGAATTATTTCTTTCTTGCATCCGAGAGGACCGCTTTTAATCTGAAGCAAAAACAATGGGATCAGGGATTTGAGGAAATCGCTGGTCGGCTCTCCGGAGTTAGGAAACAAGGAATCAGCAGTGCATTTACCAAGCCGATCCTGGCTGGCGTTGCCTGGGCATAAAAGACTGAACAAGGTGGGACTAACGAAGGTAGAATCTCAGGTGTGGGTCCCACTAGGAACTCACTAGATATCTCCAGAAGAAAGCAATGACATCCGGCCTCCTCCTTAACTCTTCGCGAATTCCCCAGGAGCTTCACTCAGCGGAGAAGTCCATCCCCCCCAAATAAAGTTCTGTCAAGCAACGGGACAGGAGGGAGCTTTCAAAAAGTGACTTTTCTTATTGTCAGCATCTTATTGCTTATTGCTCCGCCGTCACTAATGGGCGTATTATTAGCCTCTGGGCGGCCGAATTCCCCCGAGTTTGAACGCGAAAGCTTGGGATTTGTTACGGTTAGACTATTCTGCGCGTTTAAACTGAAGGCTTTGCTGCGGACCAGCGGTACTTGCCGGGTCTCTGGGTCGCCACGTAGCTTGCTTGCTACAGTTTCGGCCATCCTAATTTTGGGAGTCCCAGAGATTCGGTTGGAGATTAGGGAGCGGGAAAGACTTCAGGCCTCAAATGGCCAAGTCGCTGAGTTTCGCTTCTTTGAAATATTAATCAATTCTAGTCTTTGGAGGGAAATTCTTCTTCGATCTTGGGTTGATTGAGCGAACGATACAGTAAATAGGGCAATAGACTGCCTGAATTTCAAAGTAGCGGTTTGGGTGGGACGGTCTGCTCTTTTGTAGATTGAGGTGGTGGAAGAAGGATTGCAGTTTAATAGGATGATACTCGTCGGAAACGCTGTTTTCCTAATCCCATACACGGAAAGGACGACAATCCCCATCGCTCCCAGCTATCGCTCTGTCTGCGGACGACGGAAGTTGTCTCTTCGATCATTCCGGGTCCGCTAATTTAAGAAACACTCTCATAAATTACGACGACCAGGAGACCTGTGACACCTAGAAGACTGAAGCGTTTATTAGCGCATCCGTTGCTGAGGATTACGGGTCTCCTCAGATATTCGGGGCAGCCTGAGAGAGGAATACCACAAAAATACGCTGAGTAGTGTGTGTGTGTGTATTGGGCGGCGGAGGGGGGGGGAGGGGTGATCAAGAGGGAGGGAGGGAGGGGCAGAGAGTTGCTGCCGTAAAATACAGTCCCTAGAAAAATGCTGATACCATTCTCGCGATTCCTTTCCCTGCCAGCCCAACCCTTGGTGTTTAGGGCCCGGCAAAGGCAGCAAATATCTCGGGCTCCCTCTCTCGCTCTCCCTCTCTCTCCTTTCCCTCGCCCCCCCCCCCTCTCTCTTTTTGACGCATTTTGTCTCGACAGGACTCGGGGAGGCCTGGGGCCACACAAGTCGAACCAGCACTCTGGATAACGTCGGTCGCGAGCTGGGGTCCCACCTGCTTCAGGTAGGAATGCGGCGGGCGGGCACCTCTTTCCTGCCAGGCTTCAGGGTGCGTGGGACAAAGCCTGAAGGACAGACTTTTAGCACCGAAGGAGCAGTGACTTGGACTGGAGGCTTTCATAAACTTAGACAAGCGAGGTCAGTTCGGCCCGGTAACGTTTCAGATGGCCTCGTGTAAAAAGGAAAGCTGCAGTACATTTCCAACCGTGTTGGCTTCAGCTCCCATCATTCCCTACCACGGTGGCTTTTCTGAATCCTGAAGCCCAAGCCACCTGGAGACATCCGGTGACAAAACAGCGCCGGCTCGAACTCCTATCGTGTAAAATGATTGTATGCATTTTATAAAACGTTTATACAACGCCGTCACGGCCCCAGAAGAGCTATACAAGGAATTCAGAAACTCCCGAGAAATGAAAGATTCATAGACCAATAGTTATTACATGGGTGCATGAAAGATATAGTGCTCTAAGGCGGGGGGTTTTCTTGGGGGGGGGGGGTATTGTCTGATTTGGTTAAAAATTTAAAGGGGGGGGTATAATTTAATTTTTAAAAGGAGAGAGAGAGGAAAAAAAAAAACACCTTACTCCATGAACCTTGTTTATGGTAAGTTTGATGCGTTCTAGATATTTTGGGCTCTACTCTCGATCATTCCCATGATGATGCTGGGGTTAAGGAACGATGGAAGCTGGGGTCCATTCAGACAAAAGGAGAACCAGGCTTCTGAGGACTAGAGCAGGGGTCACCAAACTTGGCAACTTTAAGACTTGTGGACTTTAACTCCCAGAATTCCAGAGAATTCTGGAAGTTGAAGTCCACAAGTCTTAAAGTTGCCAAGTTTGGAGACCTCTGGACTGGAGCGTAACATTGCAGCCCTTTCCCTCGGAAGTTGAGGGCTGCAGTTGCAGTCTAGGTGGTTAGGATTTGGCTTGGCAAGGAGAAGGCGCGTCACTTGACTTTCCTAGAAAGAACTCTTTCTTGAGCCTCTACTTTGTGGGCGTCCTTAGCTGTGTTTTATACGCTACCCAACCGTCCTTTTTCTCTTGCTGGCTCGCTCGCTCTCCGGGTTCAGCCGTGTCCGATTCTCAGAGACCTCCGGGAAAAGTACTTCTTGGCAAGGTTTTCAGAAGTACTTTGATCCCAAGGGCCGAGAGAAAGTGACTAACTCAAGGTTACCCAGCTGGCTCTGTGCCTTAGGCGGGATCAGAACTCACAGTCTCCCGATCTCTAGACTAATGGCTTAGCCACTCCAAAATCGTTCCATATTTGCAATTTTTTGAGCCATCCAGCCACTATTGGGACAAGACATGAGGAACATAGGAAAAAAGTCTAGTTGCCTCTTGGAAAAGCAGCTTTGGGAGAGACAGCTTTTATACGTCCGCATCACACGGATTGGGGCGGGGGCAGTGCCGACAAGAACTGAAATCTCCAGGCAGGAAGTGGTTAAAAATGGAGCTTGCAGTTCTCCACTTTTTGTTAACGGAGCCAGGAGCAGGACTTTATCCGGGGTCGGAGAAAATCGCTCTTTGATCGCTCTTTGCTCTCTCTTTCTTCTAGACTTTGGACGGTTTCATTTTCGTGGTAGCTCCTGATGGCAAGATCATGTATATCTCGGAGACCGCCTCAGTGCACTTGGGTTTATCGCAGGTACGTTGATGATCCCAGTGGAATCGATCTCAATGGAGGCCACCAATATTATTATTATTATTATTTGCAGCATTCAAAGTTAGGTTGAACAACGTTTTGAAGTTCATTTTTCCCCCCTTTTAAATGCTCCATCTTGAACATTCAGTGATCAAATCAACCCTGGGAGGAGCACCCATTAAAAACGTGGCCATTCGGTATTCTAAAGCAGGGGTCTCCAACCTTGGCCGCTTTAAGCCTGTTGGAGTTCAACTCGCAGAATTCCCCAGCCAGCAAAGCTGGGGAATTCTGGGAGTTGAAGTCCACCAGGCTTAAAGTGGTCAAGGTTGGAGACCTCTGTTCTAAAGAGATAGGGTGGGGGTTTTTTCCCCCCACCCCTTTAGTTCAGTGGACAAGACTCTGAAAGTCCTTCCTAGGAAGCTGCATTTTCTAAATGCCTTGAATCCATCCGATTCCAAATGAAGAACCTGTTTTCAAATCCACTTGAAGGCAACTCCAGTGGAGTGCAGTGAGGCCCTCAGGGGCGACTTCAGGTCTTCTCACGATGACCAGAAGGGCACCAAGAGCAATAAGGGATAAGCTGCCATTATGGGGGACCTCTTTGGAATAAAGCAGGTGATCGAAATTATTATGCCTCGATTTCCAACTTTAGTCTCTTTTCACTGTGCTGCCCTAACAGTCTGCTCCAATTTGGAAGCTGCCTTGGAGTCAATGGTAGTTATTCCAGGGAACTATAGAGAATTGAAACGTCAGGGGTGCATTCCATTCCACTCACTGGGATTTGCTGGTTTTGATTAAACAGTTAAATTGCAGCCTCAAGAGTGGTGCTACTCTGGCCTTCTCAAGTCCCACTGACTTGCAGTGAAACTGGATTAGAACTCCTCGACCCTCTTGCTTATATCCACATAGAAAACCTGATATAAGGAAAAATCTTTGAGCCCAGCCTTGTTTTCCTTGCCTTCTGAGTGAAAGGATACTTTTGTTTTCCCACAGGAAGCAGAGGAATGTCAAGATTAGTTATTTCATCTAATGGTTTACCCTGGGATAAATTCCCATTTAAGGTTCTGTCCAACATCTTCAGCCTAGGGCAGCCTCCTGTAACCTCTGGCCCTTCACAATGAAGATCCTTCATGCCACCAGCCCTCAAAACAAGTTGAAGATCTTGGCCTGGAGGGCCAGAAGTTGTTGAATGTTTGTTAGCTTGCTGGTTGCAAGCAAAAGCCTAATGGCCATTCACTATAGTCCCAAGCACTCTGATTCACAAGACCTGGGTTCACACAATACAGATAGTCAACCATAAATGAGCCCAAAATTTCTCTTGTTAAGTGAGACAATTGTTAAGTGAGTTTTGCCCCATTTTACCATCTTTCTTGCCACCGTTGTTCAGTGAATGCCTGCAAGTGTTAAATTAGTAAGAAGTTGGTAAGTGAATCTGGCTTCCCCATTGATTTTGCTTGTCACCTTTGCTTGCAAAAAAAGGTGATCAAGTGACCCGAGGACACCCCAACTGGTCATAAATATGAGTTAGTGGCCAAGCATCTGGATTTTGATCATTTGACGGGGGGGGGGGGGGGGGGGGGGATGCTGAAATGTTCCCTAAAGGTGGAAAAACCTAAGTCATAAGTCACTTTTTTTCAGTGTAGCTTTGAACGGTCACGAAGACAGCCTGTTAAATCCTAACGAGAGCACGTGCGAATCCAGGGTTTGGGTGAATGGAACCTGTGTGGATCGGGGGTGGGTCTTCCCTCGGGTGCTTCCCGGTCCAAAGCCTCTTCCCCCAGCCTCCCACCGGGGTGGCTGAACTGGTCCGAACCGGCAGCCCTGCCGCAACACGCAGCAGCGCTCTTCTCCCCGCGCTCCGCTTCCTTTCTTTCAGGTAGAGCTGACCGGCAACAGCATTTACGAATACATCCACCCGGCCGATCACGACGAGATGACCGCCGTCCTCACCGCCCATCAGCCCTACCATTCCCACTTCGTTCAGGGTAAGACGCTCGGGGAAGCCTAGGGAGGCAGGGAGGGAGGGGAAGGCGGCGGCGGGGGGGGGGGGGGGGGAAAGCAGCCTCATCCCTGACATGCGCATTGTGCTCCTTTGCCTCGCAGAGTACGAGATCGAGCGCTCCTTTTTCCTCCGGATGAAATGCGTCTTGGCCAAGAGGAACGCGGGCCTCACCTGTGGAGGCTACAAGGTAAGTCGTGGCGCGAGCGCCAACTGGCGGCCAAGCTGAGAATGGCTGGAGCCCCCGGTGGGCTGAAGGCGAACAGTTGAAGGCGCCTTCAAAAAAAAAAAAACTGGCAGTTTTGGGGTCCTTGGTGTTCCTTTCAGCCTGATTGTTTTTCTTGCAGGCGTTTTTAGTTTGCCAGACCTCGCTAACATCGCAAGTGCTATCCCAAAGGTGCTTTTCCAAGAGGCAGCTGGACTTCCTGGGTTTTCCTTGACGACGTTTCACTTCTCATCCAAGAAGCTTCTTCAGCTCTGACTTTTGAAGAAGCTTCTTGGATAAGAAGTGAAACGTCTTCAAAGAAAAAGCAGGAAGTCCAGCTGCCTCTTGAAAAAGCACCTTTGGGACAGCCATCACCTGGATGACTGAGAATCTCCATAGACATCTCCCGGTGCTACTATGCAATTAACTCCAAGTATCCCCGGCTTGCCCAACTTGGTGCTCTTCATTCGGGCAGAAACAGCAAATCTCTGCCATTGGAATCTGGCAGCTCTGAAAGTTGCAATCCCAGCCTATCCGGAAAGGATCAGATTGGAGCGATCTTCCTTTGAGGTCTTGAAGTTCAAGTAATCAGAATAGAGCTGAAAGGGACCTTTGAGGTTTTCTAGTCCAACCCCCTGCTCAAGCAGGAGACCCTGGCCTATACCATTTCAGACAAATGATGGTCCAGTTTCTTCTTAAAAACCTCCGGGGATGAAGCACCCACAACTTCTGAAGGCAAGTTGTTCCATTGGTTAATAGTTCTCACTGTTAGGAAGTTTCTCCTGAATTCCAAGTTGCTTCTCTCCTTGATTAGTTTCCACCTGTTGTTTCTTGTCTTGCCTGCTGGTACTTTGGAAAATAAATTGATGGTCTCAGTAATGGCTACATTCTTGTCTTGCAGATAGGAAGTTTTTCCTCTGAGATTTCATGCTAATTAAGATAGAGATGTTGCCCACACTTATTTAGGAGGAAGCCCTGCACTGTGAAATATATAGCTGAGTAAACAGACATAGGATTAGTCTGTAAAGCAGCAATCCTCTGCATACTTGGGAGTAAGTCCCCTGAAATCCACTTAAGCCCCCATGATTTCACTCAGCATAAATTCAGGGAAATCTATACATCCCCAGCATAGAGAAAACAAGTTTGCCTTTTTCATTACAGTTATGGAGAAACCTTCAGTGCACTGAATGGCTGTAGGCTTGCATGCTAAAAATCACCGGATGTACGTTCCAACTCCAAGGACTCTTATTTGGTAGGGAGATCCTAAAGAATTCATGTTCAGATATTGTCAGTTAATTTTAAAGGCTGAATTTTGTTTTGTCAGTGGGATTTTTTTTTTCCAGCGGAGATTGAAAATTAGAATTTTACTTAAGGCTACAATCTTAAGGCTGAGCTTTGAAAACACTACTGAAGAGGTTTTTGTCTAAGCTTCATTGATTGCAGGACATTCGTAACTGAAAGAAAGCCTATGAAATAATTATTTTCAAGAAGAAGAAAAAGATAGGGCTTCAAGTACCTTATTGTATTTACTTGTTGAATGAAAATAACTGAATTGTCTAAGGAAGTCTATACTATTTCTTGGCATTGGTCTGTCAATCTTGCTTTGGACGTTTTTATTTATGTAGCCAAGATCTCTCCTCTTGTTCCATATTGTCCCTCTAGCCATTAATATACCCTGTCTCAAAACCCATACAGTTCAATGAGCTGTTACAAAGAATGACAAATCCTGTTGAATTCTTGCATATTAACATACTTTTCTCTACTAAAAGGAAAGATCCCTCCAACCAGGTTATATTCACTGTAGCTCCTTAGGCTATGCTCATGATCACATTAGTGATTTACAGCAACTTATGGGCCATTCCTTCATTAGAAATTAATAGCAAATTTTAGCACACACCAACCATCACTGTGCTGATCCAAGGGAAGGAAGAAAAGCAAGTTTTATATCATAGAATAATAGCTGGGTAATGTTAGAAGAGCTATAAATTGCTGCTGAGGAAATGCCCTATAAAATCATTAGCACCATGAATTTATTTAACGATAGGTAAATGACACTGTTGCACAATGTGGTTCACAAGAAGGGAAATTGTTTAAGTTTTATGTACAAATCCCACACATCCCGTGCATAGGGATTGTGTACTGAAAATACAACTAGAAGTAATGGTTTTATTCCATGCTTGAGAGTAAAAGAATACTTGTTGAGGGCTCATTATTAGGATTGCTGGAACATGGGTGCATGTTATTTGATTGTTACTATATAGCTGAAGGCTGGCAGTGAATATAATTCAACTTCATTCAGGGTGCACCAAAGGTAATTCTTTGGAAATATAAATAAATGTATAAAGAGAGGAGCAATGAGAAGATACAAAATGGACCACAGGGTGCTCCCACTAAGAAGCATTGAAGTGTGGGCAAGAGATATCATCCATGTTCCTATTGGAATTCCCCCTTTCAGACATGCATGTCATTCTAGTGTGCCCATCATGTGGAAAGCCTGGTTAGCCCTATGATTAGGCCCTGATGCACCATCATTTCCATAGTATTTGCTGTGACAGAAACCTGCAAGCAGGGAGGGCAGGTGCTTTCTGTTATGTAGATCAGTAGGATCACTCACAGACCTGGTAAATGATCCAACTGAGACTGCACTTTGTCATGTGAACCGTTGTCGCATTGACATGACTTTTTTTAAAAAATCTTTTGTCTCTTTGCCCCGACAGGTGATTCATTGCAGTGGTTACCTAAAGATCCGCCAGTACAGCTTGGATATGTCCCCTTTTGATGGCTGCTACCAAAATGTTGGACTGGTAGCAGTGGGTCACTCCTTACCCCCCAGTGCTGTGACGGAGATTAAGCTGCACAGCAATATGTTTATGTTTCGGGCCAGCCTAGATATGAAGCTCATCTTCCTTGATTCACGGTAAGTCATCACTTGAGCTTCCTTTAGACCAGGGGTGTCAAACTCGTGACCCGGGGGCTGCGTCATGTGTCCTGCTCTGGCCACACGCACCCCCATTTTAGTGAAAGGTTAAAAAGTTGTGATACATCATGGGACGACAACATGATGCTGCGAGTTTGACACCCCTACTTTAGATCAACAATAGCCCAAATAAGATAAAGTGGCTGGTTGCCCCTTTCTTCTCTGAATCTATTTGGGTTTCCATCTGATGGGTAGTCCCCAACTAATGATCATAATTGAGCCCAAAAATTATGTTACTCAGAAATTTGTTAAGTGAGCTTTGCCCCATTTTGCAATTCTTCTCACCACATTTGTTAAGTGAATCACTGCAGTCCTTAAATTGGTAACATGGTTGTTAAGTGAATCTGGCTTCCCCATTGACTTTGCTTGTCAGAAGGTCACAAATGGGGACCACATGACTCTGGCATACTGCACCTGTCATAAACACGAGTCAGTGGTCAAGCATCCGAATATAAACTCATGTGAGTCTGGGGATGCTACAATGGTCATAAGTGGGGAAAACGGTCATCAGTCAGGTTTTTTTGAGGGCCATTTTAACTTTGAACAAACTTTAACTTTAAAGTTTTAACTTTAAATGAACTGTTGTAAATTGAGGACCACCTGTACAGTAATACGGTTGGTTTGCTTTGATTTTGATCTGGTCTGCTGGTAAACCGAAGCTTATTGAGGCTTATTGAACAAACTGTGATTAAAAATCTGGCTTGGCATGATGTATGAAGCTGATCTCATTCTTTGTCTTTCTCTCTTCCCCTTTTTCTCTTTCTGGGTAGGGTAGCTGAGCTGACTGGTTATGAACCTCAGGACTTGATTGAGAAGACACTGTACCATCATGTCCATGGCTGTGACACTTTCCATTTGCGCTGCGCTCACCACCTGCGTAAGACGCCTCTTCCCTTTGAGCCTTTGAAGCCCTCAGCTGAGCCCTGTTTACTCAGAAGTAAGTCGCACTGAGTTCAGAGGGACTTACTCCCAAAGTAAAGTGGGCTGACTGGCTGGGACTTTTCCAAGCAGAAGAGCAATTGAACTCACCTTTGCTAGTAAGACAGTCTCAACACATAGTTGGAAAGAGATGGATAACAAAACCAATATATATATATATATTAACAGGTTGATGAAAAAAGGGAGGGGAAGGTGGGAGGGGGAGAGATAGAGATTGCAAAGGGCAATATCTCCTATGGTTCTAGTCAGGCACACTTTGAGGAAGTTAGTAAGCCATGATGGCTATCGTGGCCACAAGAGCAAAGTCCCATCCCTTTGTCTGTCTCTTGACATTGCATGTGCATACAAAGAAGTGGGACTTTAAAATCACCATTTTTAAAAAATTGTCTTCTTCAGTAGATACTGTTGCTTTCAATATGTTGCACAAGAGTACATCCTCTTGTCATTTTCTCATCCATTGAGTACATGGCAGCAGAGGCTGAAGATGTAATCTTATAAAAGAAAAATATCAGCTTTTAAAGATGTTTTGTACCAGAAATGAATTTGTTGCCTAAAGAAGCATTGTCTGATCTACTAAGAACTGTGTTGTTGGTTCACAACCACTAAATTCCTAACATTACCTTTTCCACACAGTATTTCCCTAGTATTGTACTATTATTAGCAGTAGATGCTATGGTTTCTGCTTGCTTCCATTTTTTCTTTGGCTATATCTGCAGTGAACATTGGGATAATGACTTGTACTGACTTCTTAGAATCAACCAGTTACTCTTAAAGTAATAGAAAGCCTATCCTCATGTCTATTGTACTAACACAAATGGATGACTCCAGAAGGTTATTTAACCACTAGGGAAACAACAGTCACAACAATGACAAAAGCAACAATCTAATGTTTACTTGGGAATGAACCTCAGTGAGTTCAATGAGACTCACTTCTAACAATAGCAATAGCGCTTAGACTTATATACCACTTCATAGTGCTTTACAGCCCTTTCTAAGTGGTTTACATTGTCAGCATATTGCCCCCAATAATCTAAGTCCTTATTTTACCAACCTCGGAAGGATGGAAGGCTGAGTTAACCTTGACTTAGTCAGGACTGAACTGCTAGCAGTTGGCAGAATTAGCCTGCAATTCTGCATTTTAATTGCTACACCACCATATAACTATGTGTGTGTGTGTGTCATATATATACATATATATATATATATAAAACTGTAGGATAGACAGGACACCATGTGTAGATAGGGAAGACCATGAGTTCTACTCTCACCTTTAGCCATCAAAGCCAGATGAGTGATTTTGGGCCAGTTGTTGTCTCTCAATCAAAACTACCTCATGGGGTGGTTGTGAGAAAAATAAGAGGAGAAAGATGTATTGGATATGTTTGCAGTCTTGTGTTGTTTATACAATAATAATAATAATAAAGGTGGGATCTAAAGCAATCAATCAATACATAAATAGTGATAGTAGAAACAAATTCTTCTTCTGGCTGCTACAGAAAGCTCCTGAGGAATCATTCTCATATCCCCTGAATGTAACAAAGCAGTGTCTAGTAACTATTTTCATATACCATATATTTGTAACATTACTTTTGTCTATAGCTCAGAGCTGAGGCAGCTTAAAATCATATTTAGCTGTTCCAGTTTTGAAGTAGGGTTTTCCATCTTTTGCCAACTTTTTTTTTGTTGCCATGAACATGATCTTGCACACTTTATAGCCCTCCTCCCCTTTGATCACTGGACACTGTCCTCCATGGCAATTTTCATTTAGATTGGAAGAGAGAGACCAGACATCTGGTTTCTCCAGAGACTCATGTGATGTCTAACTGCTATTTCCCAAAGCTTTGTCACATGATGTAGGCTTTTAATATACACTTATTTTTTGAAAGTGTGCTGTAACTTTAAATGACAATAGCTTGAGAATGCAAATTATGTGGTGCATTATTTAAATTAGCAAGAGGGAAGTTGCATGACCATATAGGAAACATGCTGTGTGATTTAAATCACCTCTTCACCCAACTTTCTCTTCCCCACACACACATGTTAAAGAAAGCAATTTTTGATTGCTTATCTCATTGGTAGGTGATGCTTGGTGGGCAAGCAAATCTGCAATTCCAATTCATCTTTAAAAATGCCAGTTTGAGAAAGCTTATAACAGTTTGGGGAAGCTTATGAAGTTTTACAAATATTCATGGTGATTTTTAGAAGAAAAAAGGAAAGGAAAGACAGATTATGTTTCCAAGAGGATTTCTTAACATGTTTCCCCAAAGAACCTGAGACCTATTAAGAAAATAGAATAATCAACTCCACTTCATAGAAAGTTTATTTTCAGTAATCAATATGCCCCTGACTTTCCTCTGTTCTATGATGTGTTAATAGTGTATGGGATTGATTTAAAAGTGGCATCTATGGAGTAACACCTCAATTCTAAATGAGCAATTACAGTGAAATCCTTTGTTGATTCAGAACTGTTCAAGGGAGGTTTGGGATTTTGCTAATTCTTACTTTCCTATGACTCACTCTGACAACTAAAACCTATTTTATAAACTATATGCACAATGGTATAATACCATTGATTTTACCTTAACCTCCTGGTCAATGAGCTAGGATAGATTTTCAGGTTAGGATAGGATATACTTTCCCAAAGAAAGTTGCTTCATTGCTTTCCATAGTTTGCCAGTCCCCTTCTTTAGTTCTGTGTCTTTTGTCTTCTGCCATACTGTAAATGGAAAAACAGCAGGTAAACCTCTTCTAATGTTTCAATTCCACATGTAGCAAAAGTGATCACATGAGTGCTAAGACAGCATCTAGAATTAATAACAAGGTTTAAAGTTTGAAACCACTTTTTTGGCTTTATGCATATGTGATACCTTTAATTTTTGAATTAAAGGTATCACAACCATCTTTTAAGTATACAAGATTCAGAATGACTTGTAAAATGCTCTAATTTTAGTCCTTTCAAATCCCTTGCAAAACCAGGTTTTCAATGCTTCATTTTATAAGCAAAATTGAGACCAGGAAATAATTTATATTACACATTTAATACCCTATAAAATAGAGAATTATGCTGGCCATTTACTGAAAAGAATGGATCATCTACTTATAGAAATTATTGCACTCTAAAGAAAATCAAGTACTGTCCAGGACCATTTAGTACTGTAATATAAGAAAATCTAAAGCCATTATATCGATTAACAAAAAGTATTTGCAAAAATAGGTCTTTGAGCACTTAAATTACTTGCTACTTCTATTACTTTTATTAAATAATTGCATTCTGAAACATCATTTTGTAACTGATTAATAATTATCTGAAAAGCAGTCAGGTGCTGCAATTTAATTTTAGATAACTGAAATCCCCCAAACTGCTGGGATTTACTTCTGATAAATAGAAATGTAGACTTCTGATACATATTTCTGAGACATAGATTTCTACGATAGGTAGTCTTCTACATACTAGTTTCTTCAATTTGGAGCCCTCCAGATGTATTGGATTGCAGCTCCCAGTAAATTGGTCAGCACCAAGTTGAAGAGGGGTAGGTACTCTGTAAATAAGGGAGTCTCGATGAACTCATTTCAGCTTACTTCTTAGCAGTCATATGGAGAATCGCATTGTTAATAATCATTTATGGTTCCTATGCTCTTCATGGGACTAATGGACTTTGCAGAATCCCTATGACAGCAACAGTAAAGGGAATGACTATGTAGAAAGAAAGCAAACAGGTTGTGGGGAATAAGAAGCATTTCTTTCTGAAAAGTAAATAAGTTTATGTGCTGTATAGCAGGGGTCTCCAACCTTGGCAACTATAAGTCCTGTGAACTTCAACTTTGCTGGCTGGGAATTGAAGTCCACAAGTCTTTAAAGTTGCCAAGGTTGGAGACTCCTTCTCTACAGAATGCATTGATGGTCTTTCCACAATGTTTTTATCTTCATGAAGCCAGCTATTGACTGGTTGGGTAGAAGTTGGTTTGAACTGAAGATCTCCAAGCTTTCCTGAATATTAATAAAATGTCAATGAAGCATTGATAAAATGGAGCCTTTACAACACAATATTAGAGGACTAGAACTGTTCAGGTACAATTCATGTTCAAGTCCACCTTAAGTCACGGAAGCTCATTGGGAAATTTGGTCAATTTGTAGAAAGGAATACAAAGTATGTTCCTTAAGCTCCTGGAGAAAAAAAACAACAAGATATAAATCATAAGTATCCCGGTCTATTTGCTGGTCTTCTACCCTGAGAGACTCTGTGATATCCCTTCCTTAATTAAATCTGCTACTGTTTTCTTTTTCAGTGCTAGTGAAAGGGCAAGTCACCACTAAATATTACCGTTTCCTGGCCAAACAAGGTGGCTGGGTCTGGGTGCAGAGCTACGCCACCATCGTTCACAACAGCCGGTCTTCCCGGCCCCATTGCATCGTCAGCGTCAACTATGTGCTCACGTAAGTCCGTGTTCTGGAAGCTCCATGGTATTTCTCAAAAGAGGACACCTGAGTGCTGACAGAAACCTGGTGGTACCAGGCATCAGGTTTGGAATGCATTAAGTACATGTGGGGCAGTTGCTTCAGAGCTGGATTGCATTAAAAAAATGAACTACTTTTCCTTTGCCTGTCATAGGAACACTTTAAGTAGGGCCATAAAAAAGACCAATATTTCAATCCTCCCCTCCCACCCAAGTCCACCTTGGCTGAAGTTTTTAGTTCATGGGTACCGCCTTTTCTCCAAGTTTGGCCAAGATATCTGGAGTTCTTTCATCTGCCTGAAAGCTTTCCTTTCCTGTCTTCTTCTGTTCTCCTAGGGGGAAATGAGCAAGATTTAGGGCTTTGTCACCCTTCATGTTTGCTCACTTTCTGCCTCCTTATAGCTGAAGGGGCACCCTGCATTAAATAAAATCTAATGCAGCGTAAAAGAAAGGTTTCAACGTACGGAGTTATTTATACTTAACAAACAAGACATCTGTTTTTCTTTTTCTCTGAAACAGGGGGTCAGAACCTGGGAGTTTGAAGTTCTTAATTTTATCCAGAGTATCTATCAAAGCTTTGTGATTTCTTTCTTGTTCAAAGGGACAAAGCATTATATGGAGAGAGGAAAGGGGTAGGGAATGGGTTGGGGTGACTAGAAGGGGTTCAGTTAGGCAAACAATAGCCTATAAGACAAAAATATAAGCAGAACAGGAAAGAGCATTGAAAATGTTGAAAATGCCCCATATCCTATCATAATGAATACTTAGGCAGTGCTAGGAGCGAATGTCTGTACAATTGTAATTACAGAGAGAATGTGAAATTATATGCAAAGCTCTGTCTTTTACTCTCCCTCTCCAAAGTCTCTCTGATATAGCTATTGTTGCTCTTTTATTCCATGGATCCTAATTGCTAAAGGCCTGGTCCCACTGCACTTACAGATGCAAAGAGGATGTAAAACATTAAAAAAAGCTTGCCATCCGTTGGAAAACGCTATGCATCCATTGTGTACTCATTGCATATGTGTTTCATACGCTCTATCCGTCAAGCACCTGTCCACTGCGATTTCATCCACACAAGACTTTGTGAACGGATGAACTTTCCGCCATGTACGATGTAAATCCGCGACATACGAGCAACAAATGTTCTATGTCCGTTTATCATCCATTAAACGTCCACTGTATCCTCTCTGCATCCTCTGGGCATCCTCGCAACTCACATCCGCTGCAGCTGAAAACGGAAAGAGGGAGGAAACAAAAGGTACACGGAACGTCTACGCAGCATTAGTAGCATGGAAACAGAAAGGATGCACAGTGAACGGTTTGCATCCAATATACATCCACGTGGCATCCCCTTTCTTTCCTTTAGGTGTACGTGATGCATCCGCTTCATCTGCTATGCGTCCGCTTCGAAATTATCCCCCGGAACCCCTTCGGAGGTGTCATCCGCTTTCATCCACTAGGCTTCCTATGAACGTCCGTTTAACATCCCCGCTATATACTACCCACATCCATTCTTTTCCGTTCTTTTCTGTTCTGTTTATGCAAATTTTCGCCACTTTTTGGAGCGGATGACAACAGATAGTGCCACCCCCGAAATTTTGCTTGTCCGCTGTGTCCTTTATGCATACGTTTTGCATCTGTCGGCCAGTGGGACCGGCCTTAAAGAAAAATGAATGCATCGGAGTCCCATTTTCCTTTCTAATTTCTATTTGAAAGCATGATGGTTAATGTATGACTGTATGACAATAGATAGCGAGATGATAGAGTAGGAGCATTCAACATATGAACAATGGCAGTTATGAATTCATGAGATTGGCACCCCAATTTAAAAATCCACCTTATATTGAAAAAACAAAAGTAACCTGGACCTTAAAAGATAGTTAAATTTCTTAGATCTCCATGTTCTTGTATAGGATTTCAAGATGAAATGGATATTTAGTTTTTAAAAAAGAATAAAAGGTATTTCCTTTAAAAGTTTTCAGGTTTGATGCCTGTACACTGTGAACAATTGTACAGTTTTTCAGGGTCTGAAAAAGATGTTGGCTGTCACTAAAACTCAGCTGACCTTGGTTTATTCCCAAACAATATGGCAGTTAGTATTTAGTATAAGTATTTAACATAGATGGGAAACCTTTTTTTTTTTTTAATAAAGTTTTATTTGGGTTTTCACACACACAAAATACAAGTAAAACATCTTTTTTGAAAATAGCATGGTCCAGAGTTGCACTTCTTTATACAGACACAAACTCAATTTCATGCTCATTTTTGTGTTCTATTCCATATCTTATTACTATTCTGCATTTTCAATATAGTTTTTCCCTTCTTTTAATTTTCTCAATTTTATTTTGATTATCTCATCTCAATCAAATCATTATATTTATACTTTGTTCTGTTTCAATTTCATATTATCTTTTCTCATTAAACAAATTTTCTCCTGTAGTTACTAATTGGAGCATGACACCTTTAGATCTTTTAATTGTATCCATTCAACTCTTATTTAAACTTCGATATATACCTTAAGGTTATGACATTCAATATAATACATAATACATAACTTCCAATGGAATTCTGCTTGGTACATTCTAAAATACATACTATATTCTTAAAAAAAAGGATTGTAAATATATGTAATTAAAACCCTCATTCCATTCCAATTCAGTTCTACCATTAATATTCATTAAAGTCTTAACATCTTTAACATTTCTTTTCAATTAAATATCATACTTCCTTAAAGACACATATAATCTCCATAATTAATTTTTCCCTTATTTCTCTTCACATATGTTTTGTAAATCATTGAATATTCATTTCGTTACATTTATTTATTGACAAGCATTCCACTAAGTTACAATAACTATTTTATCAGACATTTTAATCATACATTGTTTCATATTTTCTGGAATTATTTCTATTTCTAATATAACAATACTGTCTGATGTACCTTTGCAGAATCCCTTTTTCAATTAGATTTTCACCCATTATCTCTAAATAGGCCCTGTTTCTCTATATTTTGTTTCTGTCCTTTATAACTTCTTTTCCTTTCTTTCTTCCCTCTCTTCTTCTCCTCCCTTTTTTACCCCCTTGTCTCTCTACTTCTAATTCTCTCTTCTGCATTTCCCTCTTCTGTTGCTTTCTGATTTTGTACTTATTTTTCACTCTATTCTTTTTTTTGGTTGTTTTTCCCAATCTTAAACTTTCCATTCTCCCCCCCCCTTTCCTTTTTTCTCCCCACCTAAGATTACTTGTTCATTAAAGATGGCTTCTTCTTTGTCCCAATCTTCTTGTTCTGCAGGCATTTCTTGTTGTTTCTCATAGTTCCAAATCTCCATTTCTAAGAACTGAAATACAAAGCCAAAAGAAGCTCTCCCTTCTTGTGCATCTTCCTTGTACTTTTTAAGTTCCATTTTCAATTCTTCTAAAAGTGGAGCCATTTTACACATTTTTAAACAACCACCTGATTGATTTTAGTCATTCAAATGCAGTAACCAAGAATCCAGAGATCACCAAAGAATCCAAATAGTCCCAAACTGTTTCTTCTTATTTCTTTTTCCACTTTCTCTTCCTGGGGTTTTACTATTTTGTTGCGATGTTTCGGTTAAGATGTATCTTTTGAAAGTCTTGTTGAGATTTTACTGTAAGTTCTTTTTAATTCCAGGCAGCTTCCTCCCTTCCAGATCCTGCCCTTTTATTCTTTTTCTCTCCTTTTCCTGTTTTCAAAAATTAATTATCCAGAAATCTTTATTATCTTTTTGACTTTTTATTTTCAGCATTAAATGCCTACTAATGTCAAAGTGGATTTTTTTTCCAATTTCTTGCTTAAGTCTCTTAGCTGTCAGTATAGGAAGAGGAGAAAAAAAAACCAAATCCTTTCCCTTTTCTTTCTCCTTCGCTGCTTAGAAATTTTCTTTGGGAACAGTGTTATTGTTATTTTTTTAATAGTTTAAATTCCAGGGTACCTTACTTGTTGCTTTTGCTGTTTGACCCGGTCAACCAAAACTTTCTCTTCTTATTTTCCTCCTGCACATTCTTTTCCGGTCGAATTCTTCTTTGTAGTGGCCATTTCTGACCACCGCTGCAGCTGCCTTTGGGAAAGGGAGTAATGGCCAGCTGGGGAAGAGAGACGCATCTCTCCTCAACCCTGCAGTCAGTCTCCCCCTTCTTTACCACCTCTATGGGGTGGCTTAGCCCCAAAACCATCCAGCTCGGGGCGCTCCAGTGGTGAGCATGGATCAAAACCGTGCAGAGTCACAGTTTCGGTCTGTCGCCGAAGAAGCTCAAACCGGAAGTTTCAACATAGATGGGAAACCTTAAATTGTTTGGCAACTACCCTAGGACTTTATGCTAATCTGGAAAGATAAAGGTTTATTCTAGAAGGCAGCTGTAGCTATTGCTACGAGGAAAGCTACATGGTTATCTTCATGAAGTCATCAAGAATCAATCCGAGCTCAAGGAAATCTTTGCCTTTGTAGGTACTGATGGAAGAATATTTTTTCATCTGTATATTGATTAAGTAGATCAACCTTATCACAGAAATATTGTGGGCTTGATCTTCTGCCACCTTAGGGCTAAGATAGTTTGTTAAAGAAAGTTATATAGAAAGTAATTGTGTTGTTTAGTTTGTTTACATATGGAGATATTCTGCTAGTACATCTTCTGGCAGGATTAAAAACAGAGAAACCATCAAAGAGTAACTGAGAGCATTCAACCTAGCATACTTATCCTTTGTATGATCTTCCCTCATCATTCTCAAATGCCTCCTGGAAGTCCCACATTTCTAATGGCTGATCAAAAGCTGTATGAAAAGGGGTAGTTGGGAGAATATTCCAGAGCTGTGAGGTTTTACTGAGAAAGTGTGACAGGATCTTGGTGCCTGTCTGTGCAAAACTGTCAGCAACTAGCGGGAGAGGAAATGTTGCACTTAAAACTGTGTGAAATTAAGAGAGTAAAGTTTGAGAGATGTGGGGGACAAACAACTTTAATAATTAAAGTAGATAAAAGTTAGTAGATTTCCTTCACTCTTCCACCTTTTCTCACTTTGCCAAATTATTAGTGCAGAGGTTGGAAAAACATGCTCTAATGTTTTAATATCCCAATAGATAGGCTAAATCATGTTATTAAAGAGAGCCATGATGTTTGCTAATCTTCCAGTTGTCTATCTTGATTCATTTTTTATGTGAAATGAAGTAAAGAACAGACAATATCACACTGCTGCTCCTTTGCTTGTTTGTACCCTATGATATCATCAGCTTCTATAGCTTTCCTACTTGGGTGCTTTTAACTGAAAATACAGAGAAATGAGAATGTCAGTGGTCTCAGGTACAGGCAGATGTCACAGAATATTAATTTTTTTATGGGAAAGATGTACAATGTAAGATGGAGAGTCCAATTAAAAAAAGATATTAACAGCAGCTGAAAGACCTAGAGAGCAAAGAATATAGAATTTGGAGATGATTTATTTATATTTATACTGTTCTGGGAATTGTACAGTTAAAAATGATAAAATAGTTTAAAAAGTTAAATGAAAAAGAATAACATTGAATATAACAGAATATACACCAATGAGCACGACAACAGTCTTTCCTAGAGCCAGATTTTTAAAAAATGGTTTAAACATTTGTAAAGTCAGGTTAATTTGAATCTTGACAGCAAAATTTAGGGACATATATAGTTGATGAGCCAGAGTTTGTCCAGTTCAGGTTGATCTTGCATTTATCCTGCCTCTCTTTTATTACTTTAATAGGCATTTTTGGACATTGTACAACTAATTGTGAGTCCAATCACTTTGCCCCTTCCTTAGTCAGATCTTCCAACCAAGCCCTGACATTTGGATTTTTCAGTATTTTAAGAGAGCTCTTCCTACTGTTCTCACTCCCCAAATCCTTTCAATTGCCAAGCCAGGTAAAAAATTCAATTGATGATGTCATTCTCTGACATGGGTTGCATGCTGGCTTAGCCTGAGAATTCTTTACTGCGAGAGACATTCTGGAAATTATTGATATAACACAAAAAGTACATCATAATATAACTTCGATTAAGAAACACATTATAGTTTCCCAGAACTGTAGAACATATTTCCAATAAATGTATATAGAATTACAGTCATAAAAATCATTGGGTACAATATTATGTTCAGACTGGATTGGGTTTTCCCCTTTGTTATAAAGTATATACATTTTCATCTTTCTTACTGATCTTTGAGGAATAATTCTGCCAAAAGTGTGATTCAAGCAAATATGTTTTAATATACAATGAATATAAAATATATATTTATCCTCTTTGATACCTGAATCCATTAATAGACTGAATGAGTAATTGCAGATTGCAAAGATACTGAATGATGCTGGTTGATTAATATTGCCCAAATAAATAATTTTGTTTTGTTTTTTTGCACTTTGATGAAAGTTGTTCAGATTTTGAACACTTTATTTTGTAGTATTGGGAACCTGTCCTGTCCCATTTATTGGCTGTTATCCATACATAGATTCAGGAGGCAATTATTAACCTTTAGTTCAGGAAAACATATATTTGTGAATATTGCTGATGAAGTACCAACATTTTCCCCAGTATTAATCACACTCATTTGTTTTCCTACTCAAAAATATTTCTGCTGATTTCTTTTTCCCATAGCAATTCCTCCATTTCACCTATATAGCCTCTTCCCTTCATCTGTATAAACCCTTTGCCAATTCTGTATAAATATGAAAAAATGCTAAAAACTTGCTATTAACCAAATAAATAAAAAATGTGTATATACACAAACAGACATATTATGTTATTAGGTTCAATATTAATACATATAAACATATGGAAATACATTTTTAATGGATTAAAGTCTCATAATATTGTAGATTAAAGTTCTGATTGTTCTCTTCAAATTGCTGGTACAGAAACAGTTTATATGATCCACAGTACTTTTATTTCATAGATCAAAGCAATTGAGACCATAAAGTCTGAGTTATTGTTTATTGAGTTATTGTTTACTGGGTTATTACGAACTTTGAACTGCCTTCACATGCATCCAAATATGGACTATTAAATTAATATATATTTATTGATATAGAGACACAAGTCTAACATTCTCAGTGCATTGTGTTTGTCTTATACACTGAAGGCATATCTTCTTGAAACAAGCTGGTTTTTAAAAATATTACTATAAAGCAACATTTACTTCAGCCTTTCCAAATGAGTGCCTGGAGCCACAGATTGTACACTTGTGCAGTATCATTTTCAAAGTTTGCATAGCCTTATTCGGAACATTGGTCTGGAGGATTTTGGCTGTGTGCTTTATGATCACTGTCACAATGATAAGGACCTTTTGATGATGTTAAGAAACTTAACTGATGCAAAAGAATTCTAGTCTAGCATTATTATACAGTATAGGGACAAATGCCACATCGTGAACTATCTTCAGTGATACTATTCAAAGATATCATATAATCTCTTTCACTGCATCATCCACTTATGTCCACCTGTTGTCTTCTCATTCTTCTGCATCCCTTAGCCTTGCCAAGCATAATTACATTTATCGATTTTTATTAGTTTATAACATACAAAGAAAATACAAAAGTAAATAAGAAAAATGGGGAAGGGAAGAGAAAAATGACAGAACGAAAGGGGGAAAAAGAAAGAAAATGCATTGACTTCCAATTTTCTTTGGTACAGTAGAATAAGGCGTCAATAACTTTTTACTTTTATGTAATAGTTTAAAGTATTCATTTCTACAACAACAAATCTATCTGTTGGTAAAACCCAAAATACACAAAATATAGAATTCTTTATTGGCCAAGTGTGATTGGACACACAAGGAATTTGTCTTGGTGCAAATGCTCTCACTGTACATAGAAGAAAAGATACATTCATCAAGAGTCAAGAATTTCAGGTACAACACTTAATAATACTCACTTAATAACACTTAATAATAGTAATAGGGTACAAAAAGCAATAAAATCATGCTAGGATTATTTATGTATTTGAATAAAGCCATTGAGTTGTAAACTAATTAGTCAATTATTGCCACATTAGAACTGAATGGCTTTGATGAAATGCCACATATTGTACATGAATGTCAGTCTGTGAATCCAATAGGTAGCAGTGAGATATTTGCACAATGATAATAATGAACCTCAGAAATGAGTACAACCCAAAATGTCTCATATGGGTAAGAGGGACTCAAACAATGTTTAGGTTAAATGGAAAAAATGTTGAAATTACATCAAGTATTTGCATATTTTGAACATATACCTGTACAAGCAAATAGGATTGATGTTATGATGCTAATTACCTTTAAACTTTAATTAATGTTTGAGACTGAGAGATATGTAACTAAGCTGGAAAGCTTCACTTTGTTCATGTCTTATTCTTACCATTGACTGAATTCTTCATCAATGTCTTTCATTGTTAGGCAGGCATATAAGGGCTGCTTGCATCCAGCCTCCAGTCTTTCTAGCTCAGTATTTAGTGCTGACTGCCAGCTTAGCATGAAGAATTCAAACAGAAATCTTTTCCAGCCCTATTTAATGATGCTGAGAATAGATCTGGGTGCTTTGGCATGCAAAATCAAACACATGTTCTGCCACTAAGTGATGTGGAAAGAGCAACCTTTTTAATTTTTTGGACGGTAGTGGTGGCAGGTTATAAAGACTTTAAAGATAAAAGTGTAGTCCAGCATTATCACTTTCCAAGCAGGTGTCCTTGGTCTGAAGTATTTTAAATTTGTTCTTTTCTCCTGGCCTTCTTTCAATTTGAAAAGAACTGCACTTCTAGTGGTCAACTACCTTTTACGAGAAAATGTATTTGAGCATCATACATCCAATTGTCAATGCTATTTGTATTTTGATATGCTTACTGAGTAGAAAGTCTTAGTGAACACAATAAAATAAGAACGTATTATAGTACATTCTTCAAATCTATGTTGTAGTGGTTCAAAGTTCAAGCAGATTATAATGCTTACATAGTGCTAATTCCAACATCAGTCTAAGCACAGGACAATGCATTTATGAATATTATAGATGAATTTAACAGAATAACAGCATTGGAAAGGACATAAGAAGTCTTCTAGTCTAATCCGATGCTCAGGCAGAAAACCCTATACCATTTCAGACAAATCGTTGTCCAGTCTTTTCTTAAAAACTCCCAGGGTTGGAGCATTCACAACTTCTGGAGGCAAGTTTTTCCTCTGATGAATT
Source organism: Laticauda colubrina (assembly GCA_015471245.1). Classification (NCBI taxonomy): domain Eukaryota; kingdom Metazoa; phylum Chordata; class Lepidosauria; order Squamata; family Elapidae; genus Laticauda; species Laticauda colubrina. The sequence goes on along the minus strand of BLBF01000007.1, from coordinate 52,704,966 downwards.
GTTCTCAGTGTCTGGAAATTTCTCCTTAGTTCTAGATTGCTTCTCTCCTTGATTAGTTTCCATCCACTGCTTCTTGTCCTGCTTTGGAGGTGCTTAGGAGAACAGATTGACTCCCTTTTCTTTGTGGTAATTTCCTAATTTAACAGAAAATTCGATACAAGCTACCACAAGAATGAGCTATTAGAGATGTGCAGTTGTTGGAAACAGGGAAAGAACTCAGGATAGATCAGTTGTTCTTCTAGTCACATGACAAGAGGTAGCAATTGTGCAGGCAATCCAATGTAAAATCCTTCTAAAAGAACAATATCACTATTGAACGGCATTGTTTTTACACATAAATATCCTAGCTTAAGTCCTCTTGTCTAGATTGGATGGCAAAACAAAAAGATCTGCTTCCAACCTGCTTCATTACACTTGTATATTTAATCTATCCAAAGTGAGCAGATTTATCCTTGTTATTTTATAAAAGAGAGTAAAATTAGATTACTGTGATAGATTTCTATACTGTTGCTTAAATAGATGTCTACATTGTTCCTTAGCTGCTGTTTCCAAATGAGTTCATAATTTCTATTTTCATGAAACAGAAATGTAGGATTCATGCAGGATTCACTCTCAGTTAATTTTTTTTTTAAATCTAGGAAAATGCTAGAAATCCCACTAGTAGATTTAAACACCAAGTGGGAGACAACTAACCTGGACTCCTGTGTCAAGTACTTCTGGAAATTTCACAGAGATTGCCTAGCCCAAAGTTGTCTGAAATATTTTTTGTAGTAGAGTGAGAAATTGAACCTGGATTTTCAGACACTCATTCCAACATTGCTGGTATTAATGGTTTCATTTTTTTTTGATATATAAGAAAGATTGTATTGAAGATTGAGGTGAAAATGTCTAGTCTGAGAAACAGTCGGGAGTCCTTATTAACTTTGCATATAATGGGAGATGCTGTCCTATTGATATGTGAGGATTTACATTTCTGTGCTATTAATATAAATAAGAGATACTGTTTATGCATAAATGCTCTGATATTAAAGAGGAAATGTAGTCCAGAGCCTGGCTTTGAGAAGATGCATTTTTAAAAGTTGAGGAAAGAAAACTGGCTGTATTACCCCTCATTTAATAGCTTTTCAGCACATTCTCAGCCAATATGCTGCTTAAAAATACTTTGACTTTTAAGTAATGAGAAAGGATAATATCAGGAGTAAATGAATACACTAACATGTCCAGAATGTTAACATTACATGATCCTGTCATGAGATTCAGCACTGATTATACTCTATAGTATTCTTTTCCTATGAAACACTGAATCAAGTTCTCCTTTTAATATTTTGGGATCTATCCAGGGTGCTATTAAGTGTTCTTATGGCAGCTTCTTTTAATCTTAGCCAAATTTCTCATTATTACATGATTTCATTTTTTAGCATTTAAATGCTTTTTGTGAGTCACTATTAAGTGCATTTTTCTATTTTCTTTTTATTTATAGAATTGCTGCATAAGAGCAAAATAGTGCTCCTAAATAGTGCAACTCCTAGCACTGTCCACATGTATTGAAAAGGGTGTAGCCCAAAGTCCCCTTGGTACTTTTCTATGGGGGCTTGGGGATGGTGACCTCTGGTGTACATTATAGATGTACAGACTGTACATCTACAGTCTGTACCAGTCTAGAAAATGCCTTGATGGGCTCAGGTTGACCATCTCTGGCAAATGTTGTAAGGTTCCCCATAATCTACACCAGAATCACTCACCCTGAGAAATGCCTCAGTAAATGATGCAGGAGGAGGCTCTTGCAGCACTCACTGTAGAAAGCTCCTCTTAGCCTTATTCTAAGATGCAATAAGCTTAGAGAACACCCTGAAGTTGACCAAAGGGAAGCAAAATTGTGCAAGGCAATGAATGTCCGAAACATGCTTTTTTTTTCAAAAGGCAATTGGTCTTTCTTGGTTTTTTTTCCTTTAAAATGTTTCTCTTCTCAACCAAGAAGCTTCTTCAGTTCTGAAAAGTTCAATGAGAAGTGAAACATTTTTAAGGAAAAAAAAACAAGAAAGTCCAGTTGTTTTTTCAAAAAGCACCTTTGGGACAATCATGACCTGAACGTTTGAGAATATCTATAGATAAGGCAACAAATGCTTTGTTTAATTCTTTCTCTAAATATTGATACAGTTTCACATAGCTCTATTATAATTTAATGTGTTTTCATTGCATTAATAATTCAATCCAACTTGTATCTGTATGGAGTTGAAATGGAAATTCAGTTCTATGTATCAGTATTTCAAGATACTATTTTTTATCAAGTGAACCTTGCTTATGGCAAGGTGAATAAAACAAACTGGCAACTTTTTCTAGATGAGCCTTGTCCAGACTGATACTGTTCTATGTTTTTAATTAACTCTGATATCACCAAGCAGCATTAAGTGGTCATGATGGCTGCATAAGTGGGTGCATATTGGGTAGGTATCAGGCTATAAAAACTGTGACAAGAAAGATTCCTAAGTGTTGAAGATAATATTCAGTCACTCTCGATCCAAAGTATATGATCAAGTCTTTTTAAAACTTTTCTATTTTTCATCTATTGCTTCTCATAACATCCTTCATGGTAGAACACATCTGTACAGTTCTGACAATTTAAGTACCCACTTTTTTATGGTAAGACATGCCAATGTATTTTAGGGTTTCCCCCTCATAAAATAAAATAGATGCAATGGTGCCTTTTGGAAAACATAATTTGTAAATTATTTCTTTGAGAAGGGTTGATTATATAAAGAATGCAACTTTAAGTAGCCGTCTCAGGACTCTCTGCTTGCAGCAGAATTAGATATTCAAGCTTTTTTTTTTTTGAGCCTCATTTAGTTGAACTAATAAAACCACATTGAATGATAGTCTCAATTTATTCTTAGCTTTCCAAAACCAATAAGACAATTACAGCTACTTTCCCAGAAAGGGAAGGAAATGTAGAATTTTAACTTATCTGGAAAAATGAGGTCTTTTTTGCTTGCTAAAAATTTGGTCTCTTGAGTCAGGATGGCCTTTTCTTCCCAAAGCTGTGTCATTTTCTATCATCTCTTTCATTAAAATCTACATGAAAGAATGAGTTAGGTGATTCACCCATTTCTTCATTTGATTTAAGACTAAAATACAGACTATGTTATATATGTTCAACAATCAAAAGTTGTGTCAAACATTCCAGGCAAAATAAACTACATATAATATATTCATAATTCCTGTTCTTTATGTAAGGGTTATATCTTTATGAGACTCATGGTGCAAGAACCCCTTTGCTTTTTACTCTCAATTTTGAAGTTCGCTGGATATGTAAAAATAATCACTATCACTTATTTTATTAACTGACTTCCCTAGCATTTCCCTTTCTAATCTCTCCCCATTGCTTGTTTTTTTAGATGGGTTTCAGTAGGAGAAAGGAAAATTCATGTCCTGTTTAGCTACATGTATTTATCACTGAGGCACTTGAGAGTAATATTCTAAGTTGTTGTATTATTTTTAAAGCCAGAAATACAGATGTTGATCAATTGTTTTCAAGCATTTTCTCAAGCTTGATGGTGACAGTTTAATACCATTATATGGAACAATTATGAGTGCCAATATATTGAAAAGGAATTCCTCCAAGAAAATATTTTCAACAACTGCCTAAAAAGTGTGACAAGCAAGACTTTGTTTCATTATAAATAAAATAATGACATTTAATAATGCTTAAATAATGCCAGTTCTCTATACACTCATAGCCATGCAAAAAGTCTGAATATGCCTATTGTTTTGGAGGAGACTTCTTTACATGTACAGTAGGTCACAACAGGAGGGTGAAGGGCTTTATTTTCTCTTATCTAATTAATGGATGGTGATACTAACTAACTGGGTATATTTTGAAATGATGGAAACAAGTGTACTTTCCACCATTTAAGAAAGATGCTAAACTAATTCCATGTAATTAGTGTCCAACATTTTTTATAGTCCTTTTCTCTGTCCTGATCCTCCAATTTCATTGGATGACCTCTGGTGATGCCATAGTATTTGGGGAAGGGGAAAATAAATTCTTGTCCAGTTTATCCACAATGTGCATAATTTTGTACACCTCAGTCATGTTCCTTCTTGTCTGCCTCCTTTCTAGATTAAAAAGTCCCAAGTATCATAACCTTTCTTCGTAGTGAAGTTACTCCAGCTCTTTGACCATTTCATTGCCATCCTCTGAACCTTCTCCAGTTCTACTTCATGACTATTACATGATCTATTTGAAGTTCAAATGCTAAATTTCTTGAAGGGCAGTTTTGTGAATTAGATTACTTCGATCTAAACTGGAAGCAGATGTGTATTTAGAAAGTAATGATTTATCATTTCAAACTATCAATGCAAAATCAGAAAAGCATCACAAAAGAGTTTTTCACATAGCTGAAGAAATCTCTATGCCATCTTATTATGCTTCCTAAGTTTAGCACTATAAAGTATAAGCAAATCTGGATATATGGTTCAGACTCAACAAAGACTGTAATATATAATGCATTATTGTTCAGCTTTGGGAATCTTGACTATTTATATAATAAATTATACCTGGCTGCAGTTTGACGAAGAAAATGGTAAGAGGAAGTTTGCAGGATGAAATAATATGTTGAGTGGAGAATTTTTTTCCAACATCTTTTCAAAGATAAACATTCACTAATTCTTAAACCATTTCAAATCAAATTGTTGAGAGTTTGTTCACTTACTTATTAATGTACTGTTTCCACCTTTTAATTTTTTTTTAATCTGGAAAACACATATTTGTGCATATTTTAAATAATGAAGAAAATGAAAGCTGAATAATTAACCATAAGTATTTATGGAATTGTATTAAATATACATTAATACTTTTTATTTAGGGATACAGAATACAAAGGACTGCAACTCTCCCTTGATCAGGTTTCAGCTACAAAACCAGCCTTCTCATATGCAAACTCAATTCCAACTATAACTGACAATAGAAAAGGAAGCAAATCACGTCTCTCTGGCACAAAGTCCAAATCTAGGACATCACCTTATCCACAGGTAAGAGAGACTTGATTTAATATGCTAAAAAAGATTCTTGAGTTTCTTTTTGAAATGTTTTGCAATGAAGTATAATTGTATAATTGCTGCTAGAGCTTTAATCTATGTTATTACTGGGCAACATATTCATACTGAGGGAATGTCCAAGGAAATGTAAACAGCATCAGGATTTTAATTACAACATATGTAATGTCAGAAGCTATTTCATATTAATTTGAAGACATGCCACAGATCTTGTAACAAACAAAAATTGCAAATACCACATATATAGAATGTAGTTAAAGGAAAAATACAAAGTTATATTGGATTTCTATAGGAAATTCTAGGCTTTTGTGCATTCACCTATGCAATTCACAAGATTCCATTCAATCTAAATTGGCATTCTGTGACTTCAGTCATATTGTTGTCAATCCTGAATGTTTAGCTTGGTCTTCCCTAATTTAATATCATTAAATATATTGCTCAATTCTCACTAATCCCAGCAAATATAAACAGTAACTATGCTGCTTGGACACAATGAGCATTGTAGTCCAACTTATATGGAGGGATACAAGTTGAGTAAAAGGTGAGGGATACCTGGAATTAAAATGGAAACAATATGTTCAAGAGAAAGAACTAAAATATATGCAAAAAGTTCAGTAATTCATGAGTTTGCTTTTCAAGTTCTGGTGCAGCCTTAATTTGGGTATGTTATAAAATTATAACTGACACTATTGGTAGCTCTATTCATATCAGGTCATCCTCACTTTCATAAATATCATATGCTTACATAATTTTGATTATTTGCTTTGAATGAAATTTCTGGATTGATTTTTTTTTATGATCCGTTTTTTTTTTCTTGGTTATCCAGTGCATTAAGAGTCTTCTCCAATGCTTACAAGTGTCAATATTCTTTCTAAACTGCTTCTTCAAAGTCCAATTTTCACTTCCTTAGAATATCACAGATAACTGTAGGTATAGAAATGTCACAGCATCTTATCCATGTTCTTAACTATTACAGTGTTCTGCCAAATGTTAATTTGTAGCATATTTCTTGACTGCTAGTTCTTTTACAGCTGACTGATTCTAAAGGCAGGAACTATCCACTAGTTCATTGCTGTGATATATATCTGTTTGCATATTTTGTTCTTTTTAATGTATAATCTTAATCCCATTTTCCCCATTTTTTGCTTACTGATTTTTCCTCACTAGAGCTTGCAGTTTATTTGCATTTTCATCTATCAGTATGTCATAAGTATGGTGCAAGTTATTGATATTTCTTCCTTAAATTTTAAAACCACATTTTTGCAGTTTTAAATATTGAGTCTCTCTCAATATTGTTAAACAGCAACCAATCATTTTGCCAGGTTTAAATTTTTTTGTGGCCTCCTGTCATGTGTTAGATTTTGTAAGAGCGCAATAAATTGTTTTGAATTCCTATTTTCCTAAGAGCATTCTCTAGCTTGCCATGGTTGGAATAATCAAATAATTTTCTATAATCAATGAAATGCATACTGATTTCATATTATTTTTGTTTGGCTTTCTCAAATGCCCAATATATACCAGCAATAATGTCTCTTGTTCCTCAGCTTTTTCTAAAGCCAACTTGAACAACTGGCATCCCCTTTCCATGTAGACTGTTGGATGATCTAATCAATCTTTTTCTCGGCTGTAAGCCTACATAATTATTAATATTCATTGGAGCATTGTGTTACAATTGATAGTGTTAGTATTTCTTTTTAACTTGAAGGCAAAGAAGGTACTCAGCTCAAAACTACATTGTAGCATTTTTCTAGAGCCATGTACTAATTATTAACATCACTGTCATCAAATCAAACTTCTACTTTTCTAAGGACAATCTTGGTAAAAAAATGCAGTGCAACAAACCTAATCTACTATACACCTATCATTTCATTGTTTATGTGGATTGTCATTCTTTGTAAAGACCCTTAAAAAAACTCCCAAGTATATACATTAATGAATACATTCTGAAGTAAGCAAAGGGATGTTAATCCATATTCTCAAACACTGATATGGGTCATTTTCTTATAGCAGCAGGGGTGGGGAATTATGGCTCTGTTATGACTTGTGGACTTCAACTCCATGAATTCCTGAACCAGCCCTGCTGGCTCAGGAATTCTAAGTTGAAGTCCACAAATCATAAGGGGGCCATAGTCCCCCACCTCTGGCTTACAGCATCGAATATATTTTCTTCCTTTGAAAAGAATTGGAAAATACCACAAGTTTTTATTTATTTATTATAAAGTGAAAAGATACCAAACATGAGAAAATGTTGTTCTAACAATTTTTTGAAAAATTGACACCCTATCCCTGTCAGCTCATAAAATATTTCTTTGGTCTTTTTAGAGTTGCCAACAGAAAGGGAGGGGGGAGCAGTGAGGCAGCTTGCAAACCGAAAGTGCATTCTGTAAATGTTTCCAAAGATAGTAACTAGGTGACTGAAGTTTCTGCCGCACAAATCCTGACAATCTCCAACAAAATCAACCCTATCCATAAACAGAAGTTTCAAGCAGAACCTAAATATTATTTAATTCAGTTGATGGAACTTGGCTTCTTTATGTTTAATGAGATGTAATTACAGTAAAATGTTTATTACTGGGCTACATATATCGTCCTATCCTTACACAGGTACCAAATAAATTTTGAACTCATTTATTCTAAATTCCTGAAACCTTATTTATTCTACACAGAGTAACAGAAAAATAACATTCATAAGAAGAATTGCTTACCATGACCTCCTGAGTTTTAATTTTTATTGTTATGATCACATCATAAAAAGTACAATTTCTATAGTAAAACATTTGGTTTGCATTAAATTCAACCTATTGAGCTACATTTATAATTCAAGTTTATCACTTTTATTAAAACTTGGTTCAGTTGTGGTTTTGAATGTTATTTGCATGAATAAAACTTCAAGTTTATCAAGGACAATTACTGCACTGGTTATAATTATCACTAAAATAATGTGTTTGCTTTTTAATGGCTATTGATATGTAATTAAAATATGTAAATAAATATGTAAATAAAAGTTTGTTTTTATTTCAGTCATTTTTGTCAGTAGCCGAGAACATAAATATTTTAAATAAAATCAAATCATACCAACTCATGTTTCCTTAATGATACATTTTCTATTTTATTCAATCTATTAATTAAATTAAATAGATTGAATGAAATATTTAATGTATTAATTAGAATATTATACATCAAATTTTGCAAATTTGAAAGTGAAAGGAAACTTTTAAAAGTTCTAAAGTAGATTCAGAACTGGTACAGAATCACCATTAGTAGAGGTTATTTTAATGGTTATGCTGCATTACTTTAATCGAAGCCTTCCACCATCTGTTCTGCCTATAACAGAAGACCATACTTTATATTTCAGGGTTAGATTAGTTAAAAAGGCAAGATAAAAGTGATTTAAAAGCACATATGTTCTGTGTGTAAAGTAGATTGCATCTGTGATCTCCTACTTGTTTAATCAAGAGGAAAGTTGCAGATGCCCAGTGCAACAGAAGTTTTTGATGGCTGGAAAGATTTTGATATAAAAGGATTCTCTTTGTATAACCAGACATGTTTTGGGAGGTGAGATAAAGACTGATAACTTTATCTATCAAAAGCTGTAGGAGTAGCAATATATAGTACAAATTTCACAATCAGTGAACACCAATATCTGAAATAGGCTGGTGCTCAGTAGCTTAATAGAATCTGACATAGTTGACAGTTAACTATCTAAGCTAAAAATCTCCTGCATGCCATCTATTTTTTCAAGTCTTTCTTCATTAACCTACACATTATATCCTTAATTATCAATTTATATAGTCACTCATCTCACTAATATGGTGCTGGGCAATGTGCAACAAAACAAACAATTAAAACAAATCTTAAATAATCATTAAAACAATTACTGAAAACTATAAATAAAACCACAGGAGAATGTACCAAAATCCCACATATAATACAATATAATCTAGTAGGCTGCCTATCACTATGAGGACCCCAAACCTGCTAAAAAGAACCAATTCAAGAGTTTTCTGGAAGAACAATAACATCAGGGCTAATTTAGCACACAGAACCAATTACATATCTCTCATGCTGGAGTTGATGAGACAGATACAGGTAGATATAATTGGGAGAGGCAATGCTTCAATTAATCTTGGTCCATGTCATTTAAAATTTTTAAAGTTAGAACCAGGACCTTGAAACTTGGGGAAAAACTGGCAACCAGTACAGTTCACTGAACAGAAGTCTAATATGTACCATTCTAGGGACATACATAACTGCTCATGTCACTGCATGTTGCTTCAGATGAAGCTTCCTGATACTTTTCAAGGGCAACATTATGTGGAGGAGTGGTGGTATGCTACCAGTTTGGACTGGTTTTGCTGAACCGGTAGCAAAAAAAAAAAAAAAAGCCTCCCATGATCAGCTTGACAGGAGAAAAAAAAACCTGGGATAATCAGCTGAGAGGAGAACAATTCTCTCCTACCCAACCTTGTGCTTTTCTCCTCTTTATCTTCTAAGCTGATTGGTGGTACAGGCTTCAGTTGGTGTGGGCAAAGTGCGTACATTAGGTGCACGTGCATTATATCTGCGTGCATGCGTTCACAATCACCAAACCGGTAGTGGAACCGGTAGGATCCCACTGCTGATATATAATATGGTGGGAGGTGACAGGGCACAAGAAACTATCTCAAAATTTGGAAAAGAGCCAATGTTAAGTAGTATCTGAAAAGCTAGAAGGGTAAGGGCCTGTCAAATCTCAGATAGGAGATCCACAAGGCAGGGCTGCAATGGAAATGACTCATTTCCAAGGAACCACAAGATGCAAGTTCCTTGGACTGCAAGGCGATCAAACAGGTCAGTCCTAGAGGAGACCAACCCTGACTGCTCTTTAGAAGGCCGGATCCTGAAGATGAAACTCAAATACTTTGGCCACCTAATGAGAAGGAAAGACTAACTGGAGAAGAGCCTAATGCTGGGAAAGATTGAGGGCAATAGAAGAAGGGGACGACAGAGAATAAGGTGACTGGATGGTGTCACTGAAGCAGTATGTGTGAGCTTAAATGGACTCCAGAATATGGTAGAGGACAGGAAGGCCTGGAGGAATGTTGTCCATGGGTTAGACACGACTTTGCAACTAACAACGACAGCAAGATGGCAGCATTTAAGAGGAAGGGAGCTGGAATGGGTCCACTCTATCCAGTCTGATCTCAGGAAATGGAAGTCCTGAATTAACTTGGCCCCATGCCATGTAGGGCTTTAAAAGTAATAATCAGCACCATAAATTGAATCCAGAAGAAAATAGGGGGAGGGGGGCAATGCATCTCATTCAACAAAGGCATAATATGGACAAATTTAGGGATGCTGAACACTGTGTGTGTTGCAGTAATTTATGTATGAACATTTCAACTCACACTCAGTAACTCTGTGTAGCTTACAACAATATAAACCTAGTAAAAAGCCAATAAATACCAATAATTCACTAGTGTCAATAATCACATGAACCATTTAATAGACCGTATCCCAGTAGGTCTGACAAAACCAGGTCTTCAAGTCCTTGTGAAAGAGTGTGGGAGCCAATCTTATCTTCATGCAGATGATGTTCCACAGGGAGGGAACTACCACAGAGAAGGCTCTTCTTGGTCCTGCTAGATGGACCTCCTTAGGAGAGAAGACCTGTAGCATTCCCTGCCTCCCCACTCTGATGGTCAGATATATGTGAGTTGGAAAATACTGTCTTTCAAGTAACCTGGTCCCATGCCATGTAGAGGTTTATGAAGCCGAGAACCAGAATCTTGAATTGGACCTTAATGCACATTGACAGCCAATGTAGCTCCAGCAGGAAAAGTGACATATCTGCACATATAGACCTGCACAAAGCAATGCAAGTCGCAACATTTTGAACTAACTGAAGCTTCTGGATACTTTTCAAGGTCCACCCCATGTAGATTGCATTACAGTAGTCAAGATGAGACATGATTAGAGCATCAGTAATTTTGAGCAGAGATTGTTGGTCCAGAAAAGGGCACAGCTGGCACACAACTCATAGTTGTGCAAAGATTCTCCTGGCCATGACTGCAACCTGCTCTTCAAGCAAGAGTCATGATCCCAGGAGAACCCCCAGGTTATGCACAGGATCAGTCTGGGGCAATGCCACCCCATCCAAGACTAAAGGTGGCAATTCCCCAAAGATATTCTGAAGGACTTGTAACTTCCAGGTGGCCTTCAAGGATGGCTCCATATAGACATGTTGCAGTAATCCATACTTTATTTATATACCTTAGATAATGAGAGACTTTTAACTCATTTTAAACACAGTCATGAAACTGTTGAAACATTTTTTGTGACCATTTGCCAAATGTATTTACAAAGAACCTGTATTTTTTTAAAAAAAATAATTTATAATTAATAGAAGAATTAATGCTTAATTAATAAGAATAGTTATAAAATCTGCTGACAACCCTGATGATAGCAGTCCATTTTAGCCAGAATATATATTTGTAAGTAGGCCCAATCTACTATATTTTTGTCTTTGTTTCACAGAAATTAATTATCAAACATTATCCAATTAAGAGTGAAGGCAGAACTTCAGGTCAAGCATACAGGAAAAAGGAATCTTCAGAATAGCTCATTCTGAAGGGGCTGTTATGGAGTTAAAATTGGAAGAGGGAGAATTTTATGCAATTATAAACTGTTGGAAGAAGGAAGGGGCATATCAGTGTAATGCATTGAGCCTGCTAGGTAAAAAGTTGCTGCGAGGAATTAATTTAGAATCTTTTTCAAGAGCCTGGAATTGGGTTCTTTGGCTTGAATTTATTCCCATCAGGTTGCTATAAAGTAGGCTTGTGCAGACTGTTTTGATTCTAGTTCAAGATTTAAAGATAGAATGATTTAATTAACGTTTATGATTCAAGCCCCAAGAGGAAACCCATTCCATTTCATCCATCTTGAGATTTGGTTTTTTAAAAAATGTTCCTAGGGAAAGTTCAAAAGGAAATATCTACATTTTTTCTTCTTCTTCTTCTTCTTCTTCTTCTTCTTCTTCTTCTTCTTCTT
>BLBF01000007.1:52599356-52613194 GCA_015471245.1 Laticauda colubrina | reverse complement strand
TCCCTATCATGAGACGCCCATCTGATGCGGGATAGCAGATACCGCACTAGTAGTCAATAATGAAACTTCTGTAGTCTCATTAATGTATTTAAGATTGGAATATAAATATAGTTGTATTGGTGCCCAGTCCAAGTACCACTTGGATTTTAATCAATTAAAACTAGCAAAAGCCAATAATGCAACTAATAGCTCAGTTATCTGCACTGTGCATGGAAGTGTGATATATTTCAGTTGCCACCTAATGCACTTAGAAGCTGGGTGCCAATTGGTTTGAAACACTTCCATTCATGTGGTTTCAGGAGCAGGCTATAATTAAACAAGCTTTTTTGCTAACAAAGCAGTTTCAAATGAAAAGTGTGTGTAATTAACAGCAAGAAAAGTTTCACCTAGTTTATATCAAGTACATTATTGGTCCACAGAGCTCAGGATAGCCTACACCATGATTGTCAAACTCGTGATGTCATGTCATGTATCGTGACTTTTTTATTCTTCGCTAAACTGGGGATAGGAGTGGCCAGCGCATGATGCATCCGGCCTGAGAGCCGTGAGTTTGATATCCCTGTTATGCCAACAATTTTTAGAGTTTCTAATCCCACCCAGGGATCCTGCAAACTGATTGTAATACTTTCTGCATGCAAAGCATATCCTCAGCATTGAGCAGGTTAATGTTTTGGTTGTGGATATCACAGAACAGAATTTGTACTTACCATGTCAACATGGATCAAAACAAACAACTTTGATTAAATAACTCAGCTGTATCTCTTTTCTCCCTGGAAATAGATGTATGAGGCATATTTCATCTGATTTCATAAAAGGCAACACTGATAAAAGCTGAGTTCTCACCCACTATTTTGAAGGTGAGGAGGATGAGGAGCGACTTCCCCACTGATCAACTTTTTGAAGAATGATAGTTATGCATCTGCTTACCCCAACTTCTTGGTGGAAGGGTAGCCATTCCAATAGTTTCTCTTCTCAATGGTCATATTAATAGTCCCAACAAGAGAACTTTCCCTGTGCCTCCTTCCAGCATTGGGACCAAGAAAATTCAAAGGTTCTATCATGGAATTTCATTTGAGAATTCCTTATCTATTCACAAGTATGCTACAAAGGAAGAATTCCCATATGGGCAGGTCAACCTATGTTGAGGGTTAGAGTTAGAGTGCCTTCCTTTCCTACACAACTCATTGAAGCAAAAATAGAGCGGGGTTCCAGTCTTACACTCATTTGTATCATAACCACAAATTTCATTAAACTTCAATCTTAAAGGCTAGGTCCCACTGGCCGACGGATGCAAAATGTATGCATAAAGGACACAGCGGATGAGCAAAATTTCAGGGGTGGCTCCATCCGTTGTCATCCGCTCCAAAAAGTGGTGAAAATTTGCATAAACAGAACAGAAAAGAACGGAAAAGAACGGACGTGGGTAGTACGTAGCGGGGATGTTAAACGTATGTTTAAACGGAAGCAGATGACACCTCCAAAGGGGTTCCGGGGGAGAATTGCAAAGCGGATGGCTAGTGGAAGGGGCGGATCCATAGCAGATGACGCGGATGCATCATGGACACCTATAGGAAGCAAAGCGGATGCCACACGGATGTATATCGGATGCAAAGTGTTCACTGCGCATGCGGGGAGCATGAATTGCGTCAGCTCTGCAGATATAAAAGGACGCAGCACGCATGCAGTCAGCAGTCAGGGGAAAGACATGCTGCCACATACATCTAGGAGGAACACCATGGTTCGTCAGTCAGGGAAAAAGAGGAAGCCTGTGCCTACTCGTTCCAGTCCTGGCAAGAAGGACAGAACCAGCATTCCACCCCCTGGCACTGACTCTGAACCTGCTGCTGCTGCTACTGCTGCTGTGGTGGACCAGCCCCAAGGCCCTCAAAGCCCTGCTGCTAAAGGCCCTGCTGCTCAAGCCACTGAAGGCCCTGCTGCTCAAGCCCCTAAAGGCCCTGCTGAAGCCCCTGTCAGAGGGAGGAAGAGGCAAGGGAAGGAGAAGGGAGAGAGGAAACAATACGCTATTTCCGAGGAGCATGAGGATGAGGTGCTGGAATGGCTGAGGGAGAACGAGTACCTCAAGAGAAAAGGCCACAGACTCTATCGCGACACCAAGAAGAAGCAGGCAGCTTGGAGAGACAAGGCAGAGAGCCTGGGGTACACTGCAGATGTACTCCTGGGATGGTGGAAGCACATGCACACCGGGTATGGCAAGCTACACCTCAAAAAATCCGGGCAGGCCGCTGTCAAGCTCACTGACCGGGAGATGTACATCATGGCCAAGTGCAGTTTCCTCGAGGGTGAGATCCACCACCAAGGAGCAGCCCCTCTGAGACCCCTCTCCCTCAGACATCCCACAGACAGCCAGTCCTCTTCCAGCCAGGAGCCAGCTACCCTGTCCAGATGGGTGTCTTCAGAGGGCCCCACAGCAGAGACCCCCCCAACAGCTGCACTTTCCATGCCGGCGGACTTGGAGGATCCCGTGGAGGATGACGCCCTGCTGTCACAAATGGAGGAAGAAGCAGCAGCCACCAGAGGCCAACCCACCCCCACCCCCAGGTCCAGAGGATGCAGGCAGAGAGGCAGACTGAAGGGCCAGGACCACAGTGTCCTATTGGAGATCAGGGACACAATGAAGACCAGCACAGAACTTCTCTCTCAGCTGGTCCATTTGGACAGAGGATCGTCAGGCCGCCACACCTTCATCACCTACGTGAGCCACAACCTCAGAGACCTGCCCAAGGCCCAGTACCAGGTGATGAAGGAGAAGATAACAGCACTTCTGCACAACCCTCAAGGCCCAGCTGAACCTGCTCCTACCCAGTCCAGGTCTGCTCCTCCACCCCAGGTGATGTCACAGCCCTTCCATGACTTTCAACAGCCCCTCACCTACCAAGGCTATGACAACCAGGACTTCCCACAGCAAAAACAGACCTTCCCAGTCCAGGCCCAGGTTCATCGCACGCCACAGACTCCAGTCCTCACCCAGCTACAGACCAGACAGCCCCACTACACTCCTCCTTCCTCCACCCCACAGCCAAGCCCGTCAACGGACAATTTGTCATCAGTCTTGGGCCTCACATCTCAGATCCTTGATGAGGGGCTTCTCAACCTCATGGGACTGAGTCAGCTCTCGGACAGCTTCCAGAACACACCATCCCCTGTTGTACCCTCGGGGCCAAGCACGCCAATGGTGCCTCAGACCAGCACTCAATCCACAGCCACCTCCACAGTCCCTGCCTGCTTAACAGCTGAAACCATGGACATGACTCAGAGTGACTGAGAATAGTGTCAGAGACTGAGTTGTTTACTTGTTCACTTTATCTTTGCTTAAGACACTTTACTTGGTTCATTTTGCTTTTTTAATAAAGTCATAGTTTACTTAAGACAGTTATTAATAAAGGTTATCTTTGCTTCACACACTTAATTCAGTTTACTTGGTTCATTTTGCTTTTTTAAGAAAGTCATAAAGTTTACCTAAGACAATTAATAAAGGTTAACTTTGCTAAAGACAATTGGTTCATTTTTTTTTATTTAATAAAGTGTTGGTGAAAACTTTTAACAAATGGTTAAGCCTTTGCATGCTTGTGGGATAGATAAGGATAGTTGTGGGATAGATAAACCTCCAGTGCAAGCATAGTGGGACTGTATGGTCCACCCTCCCAGGTGCCATACCTATGGCCCTTTATTATCAATAATAAGGTAATCATTCATCCACACATGTCAACATAAACACAACTCTTTATTAAATGCCCTGTTCATTGTAGGCCCACCCAACATACATGGCCCAATCTCATCAGTGTGATGAGACAGGCTGAAGGAAGCATCCATTAATCATCTATCATCCTGTCTTGCCACTCCACTGCTCCAGCTGGGGAGTTGCACCAGTGTCTCAGGAGGTTGCGCTGCTTCTTCTGTTCACGTGAAGCTTTGTTGGGGTCTTGTACATCCACAGTGTCTATCAGGTTTCCTCTTTGCCTCCATTCACCAGATTCCATATCCCCATTCCCTTGTTGACGGTCCACAAGTCTGTTCTGCAACACTGGGTAGCGGGTGTGCATGAGATTGTGCAGGATGCAGCAAGCTTCCACAATGCTCCTCACAGTCTCTGGGTCATGCTGCATGGTGGTGAGAAGTACCTGGAACCTGTTGGCCAGGATGCCAAAGGCGTTCTCCACCACCCGTCTTGCCCTGGACAGCCTGTAGTTGAAGATCCTCTCTTCATGGGTGAGGTATCTTGAAGTGTAGGGCTTCATGAGGTAGGTTCTGAGGGAGAAGGCGTCATCACCCACGATGAAGTAGGGCACATCTTGTGTGACATTGGGTAGGGGGTCTGGATCTGCAAAACCCATGATGAGGTTGCATTCCAGCCCCACCTTGTGGTCACTTGCATTGTATACCTGGCCATCTGAAGCTGACCCGTTGCCTGAAGCATCGATGTACATGAACTTGTAGTCAGCATCAAGCATGGCAAAGAGGATGATACTGAAGAAGCCCTTGTAGTTGAAATAAGTGGACCCTGATTTGGCTGGAGCTTTGTAGGCCACGTGCTTCCCATCGATGGCTCCAACAGTGTGGGGAAAGTTCCACCTCTGATACTACTGCTCTGCAACTTTCCTCCAGCCTTCTTCAGTGGTGGGACACTGGAGGAGCTCCTCCAGATATTCTTTGATGATGGCCTGCACCACTTCTCTGACCACTTTGCTGATGCTGTTGTGTGGCACCCTCCAGGCATACTGCATGTTTCTATATGTGGTTCCAAAGGCCAGGTGCCGCAGAGTCAGTGCCACCTTCAGTCCGGGGTCCAGGCTGGGATGGAAGTTGGTGCTAGGGTTGGTCAGCCTGTGTCTCAGACGCTCTACAAGTTCATCAAACATGGCTGGTGGCATCCTCATGAAGTGCTGGAATGCACGAGGGTCTTCATTCCTCAGCTCCACCATCAACTGGTCATAGAGTCCAAACTCCATTCTTCTCACGATCCATCCTCGGACCCACACAGCTCTTGGACATCTCCTTCTTCTCCTTCTGTATAAAAGGTGAAACAGTCTGAACAGGTTTTGGTTCTGGTGATGAATGATCGCAGCTACCATACGGATTGTGTCATGATCCATGGTGGAGAACAATGGATGATGTGGAAGACCAAGACCAAGGGTGAAGAGGTCTGTACACCACGGCTGCTGAACTCATACTGAGATCAAGATGATTTTCTCCCCCTTTTTATAGGAAATATCGGTAGTCTGCTATGGGGCCTTCTACATACTCTAGACATACTGCAGACATCCTAAATATCCGAGATATATCCCAGATACAAACGTTTTGTCTGTTTTAATCCTTTATATACGAGATGCATACGCTTACATCCTTTTTATTTCTGTGCTACTAACGCTGTGTAGACGTTCCGTGCACCTTTCGTTTCCTCCCTCTTTCCACTGCAGCGGATGTGAGTTGATGGGATGGCCAGAGGATGCAGAGAGGATACAGCGGATGTTTCACAGATGATAATGGACATAGAACGTTTGTTGCCCGTATATGTCGCGGATGTACATCGTACGCGGTGGAAAGTTCATCCGTTCACAAAGTTTTGTGCAGCTCAAAACGTCTTGCGCAGATGAAATTGCAGTGGACGGATGCTCGATGGATAGAGCATATGAAACACGTATGCAGTGAGTACACAACGGATGCATAGCGTTTTCCAACGGATGGCAAGCTTTTTTTAACATTTTACATCCTCTTTGCATCCGTAAGTGCAGTGGGACAGAATAGAAGATTTAGCCTGCGATAGGTAGATTTTGTAACTGGTACATCTTTTTAAATGAACACAAATATTTGTATATTTTTCTCCCATGAAAAATGAAAATGAGCTGGAGTAAGCTTGGTTATGGCTGACAGAGGGGAAGTGACCTTCTGTGTAGTAGAAATGGCACTTTGACGGGCAAAATTAAGGAGCTGGTATTTTTTCCCATCATTGGGCTGCATTGGTGAAAAATTTTTTCAACTGTTGGACTTTTGGCATCAAGCATGTTTTAGAGATATCAATAGGAATGTAAT
The DNA here is from genome assembly GCA_015471245.1 of Laticauda colubrina. NCBI lineage: Eukaryota > Metazoa > Chordata > Lepidosauria > Squamata > Elapidae > Laticauda > Laticauda colubrina. The sequence continues at coordinate 52,607,146 of BLBF01000007.1, read as the reverse complement.
CCTTCCATATGGCCTCCCACCTTCTTTCTCTCTCTCTCTGTCATTATCAAACTCATTTGAGCAGAAAAGTGCCCTCAAGTGTGGCACTACTGGAAAACAATGTAGAAAGAAACAGAAAAACAAACATCTTAGGAGAGAAAGTCTTCAGTTTCTCAAACGCTGAAAGAATTTTGATTTAGTAGGACTGTCAAGTTTGCCATTTGCAGCCTTCCTTTCAGGATAGGTTAGGGAAAATACACACCATGACTGTCATTTACCATTATTTTGAAATGCAAATGTTAGCTGTTTCGTTTGCTTTTTTGATTAGGCAGCTTCAGTTCCAACCACCAACCAACTACGGTACAGTTTTGTTTGTTCTAGATTCATTCTGCCCTGCTAGCAAACCATCCCAGCCTACATCCCATTCAATTGTCATTTCTCTTTGTTTTTCTTTAGTTTGCTTTCTGGCTGCTACAGAGCTTTCCGCTTAAATAATTCTCTTTGCTAATCCATATCTTTTGTCATTCAGAAAACGGCAAGAAAGAAGGCTAAAATTTTCTTTTCCAGATTCCCATAAGATTTCATTTTGATTTGGTTTCTTTTATTTTCAGTTGTGACACTTCCCCCTCCCCACAGGCATTTTTTTTGCCTTTGTGTTTCATAAGCTTCTCTGAATGAAATGAAAAGTATCCCTCTGTTTGGGCACATACTGGGAAAAGCTGAAGAAAGAACAAAGAGGGAGTGATTCCAGGCAAGGTCAACAAAGGGAAAGAGATCATTCCATAAATGGTAACCAATATAGATATACTGACACAAAATAAGGTACACAATAGAAGGACAAAATGACCGCAGGGCTAATATTCCACAAAATGATATTCAACCCACACAATAATTACCAAACTATTTTGGAAGTGCTGGAAGGGAGACACATTTTTTTTTTTTTGGAGAAGAGATATTTATATCAGAAACACAATAATCTATTCCTATGACTGATCCTGGAAGGAGAAACAAACTCTTAATTTCCTCTGTTTCTGACTGTGACATCATCACAGGGACTTCAGTCTTAAGAGGACCTAGTAGTGATTCAGAGAGATAATTTGGTCTAGTGCAGAGGTGGTATTCAACAAGTTCTGACCAGTTCTGGAGAATGGGTAGTGGAAATTTTGAGTCATTCGAAGAACTGGCAAATACCACCTATGACTGGAGATTTTATAGTATCCTTCCCTTGCCACGCCCTCCAAGCCACGCCACTGGTCTAGTGCTATACTGTACAGGCTATAAACCAGCTAACCATAAGTTCTAGAGTAGCCTTGAGGACAGAAACAGTGAGAGGACTTTGAGTTGGTCCCTCTCCTGCAGCCCTAGAAATAACACATTAAAGAACTACTTCCAAAATCCTTACCAAGTAAATGGTATGAACTTGTTCAGGCAAACATCTTGAATCAAAATAGACTCTTTATGCTGGAGGTGTAAAAAATATGAGGATTCATTGATCATATGATACAGTAAAGAGATCATTTTATCTCTGGTGGATAATTGTATATTTATACATACAATGTATGCAGATTCATGAAACAATCACTAAATATTAAAAGTGATAATATAATGTTAAACTATACATGAAAGCTCTAGAATTTAACTACTTATCAGGAATTAGGAATGTTTCAAACCTAAGTGTGGCTCTTCAGTGTTTCACACCTGAAGTGTGGCTAGAAGCATATTGAAAAATGGGCAACGTGATATTATTCACATGTTAAGGAAGGGTTGCCAGAAATGTGTGATCTATTTGGAAAAGGCAGTATTTCCTATTATTCAAAGAATGCAGCAATATATGTTACTGTGACAGACATTTTTTAATATTTTACATAATATTTTGTCTTGGCTACATTATACTAGTGCATTTATTCATAAACCAGTGATTATTGATAAATTGATAAATAAATAACCAATGATTATTGACATATTTTCCCCACCTTCTTTTCTTTTTCTTTCATAGTTTGCATTTTTAATTTGTTTGGGCTTGTCACTTTTCTACTTTTTTAAAAGATTAAAGATTGTGATGCTAATTTTTTATGTTGAGAATATTACATAGAATATCTTTATATTTTAAAAAGAGGATGGACTCCAAGGCACCAGAATAGTTCAGAGTATGGAAGGGGATAAGATTAAGAATGCTTTATAACTCAGTGCTATTTGCTAGTAAGTTCAAACATAAGTTCATACTTCTGTTTTATACATGAATGTTATTTTTGTTTGTGCTGATGAGAGTTCTCTGAAAATAAAAGTAAAGATTTATCTACCTCCCAAATATATTTAAGTCTCCAAGTCAGAATAGATAAGTATGCTGAACCTGTAGCTACCATTCAGACTTCAAATTAAAACAGTGTAATTAGAAATACAATTTTGGACTGGTGCAGTTTAATAACCTTTTGTGGAGTTTTACCATCATAATGGCTGAAGATTAGCAAAAATCAGTACATTGAAATACATAAAAATATATGCTACTATCTTTTGAATGCTTAATTATCTTAATGTCCTTTTACCTCAGATTCAAATGTGTGTACATCAAAGTTCCTGTTTCTGAAGGTTTTTCTCTACCTTCAAGAATAGCAGCTCTGGGATAAAGTTTCTTAGCTCATTGATTTTAAGAAGAAATATATATACTCTCATCTTCTGCTTCTAATCACTACTCAGTCCCGTTCACCCTAAAGATAGCCAATCTGTGGTATGCTTATGAATTCTGTACAATCAACTTAGATAATATCCGGGGTGTCTTAAGTGGTTCATTATATAACCTATCTTTTAAAAACCCCACTTGTTCTTGCCACTTAAATTCAGGGCAATGTACACACGAACATTCATGGTGAAAATAGCCTTGTAAAGCAATTTTCTTCAGGCTCTAAGGAAGAACAGGTGAAACCTGACGCTTGCACTGCAGAGGGTGGTGAGAGTTAAAGAGAAATTGTTTAGATGGAGTATAGCAACCCCCTGGGGCTTTGGCTCAATGCCAACCTATGTCTATTTCTAGCCAGGCAGCAGCAGGCACAGCAGGCAGCAAAAAGGTGCAGTTCTGCTGCATTTATCACTGATTTATACCAGGATTAATTGGAACCATAGGTCACCAGGGTGTAACTCTGGTAATTATTTCCAATGGGACATCTCAGGATTGGGACTTTGACACAATAATCAAGAAAAAGTGCTGGTGAGCATGTACACATTTTCCCTCTCCAGTATTCTGGTATAATACATCCACAGTGAAGATCTAGAAATTTGGTGGGAGAGTAACTTGGTTAAACTTGATGATGTCATTTTCTGCCTCCAATAACTTAGTTCTTCATTCTAGAACCACATCAATACAATTGTTTTCTCAGCTTCATTGTTCACTTCCTTTCTCTGCTTGTTCATGCTATTTGGGTTTGTCCTGTCTCATGTCTTACCTAGTGCCGCCCATATTTTCTCTTTGAAAAGGAGTAGGGGTGACATGATAGCAGTGTTCCAATATCTCAGGGGTTGCCACAAAGAAGAGAGAGTCAATCTATTATCACCTGAAGGCAGAATAAGAAGAAGCAATTGCTGGAAACTAATCAAGGAGAGAACCAATCTAGAATTAAGGAGAAATTTCCTGACAGTTAGAACAATTAATCACTGGAATAACTTGCTTCCAGAAGTTGTGGATGCTCCAACACTGGACATTTTTAAGAAGAAATTGGGCAGCCATTTGTCTGAAATGGTATTGGGTTTCTTGCTTGAGCATGAGATTGGACTAGAAGACCTCCAAGGTCCCTTCCAACTCTTTATTCTGTGATTCACTGATTAATGTTACTCATTTTCTATCCTACTACAAAGTGATTCAGGGATCCTCAACCTCATGTATCATGGTCAATGGTCCATAATGTTTTATGGCTTTTTCAACTTCCACACAAACATACTAGCAAATGCAAATGTGAAATGTTTTGTTTTTATGCTTGCAATTCATGCTCTTCTTAGAAACTGATATTAGTAAGAAGGATGTCGAGTCCAAGGGGTCTGTTGGACTCAGCTAGTATTTCACCACTCAGAGTCCCTCTTTGAGGAAGATTTATTTTTATTTATTTTATTTTTTATTTTATTCATTTGTCAAACATGTACAAGATAACAAGTATAGGTATGAACATAAACATGAACAAAGGAAATAAATACAGATAAATGGGGACAGTAAGACGGGAACAGTAGGCATGCTGGTGCGCTTATGCACATCCCCTTTAAGGACCTCTTAGGAATGGGATGAGGTCCATGGTAGACAGTTTAAGGTTGAAGCTGTGAGAGATTGAGGCTGTAACAACAGAGTTGGGTAGGGAGTTCCAGGCATTGACCACTCTGTTGCTGAAGTCAAATTTTCTGCAATCGAGGTTGAAGTGGTTTACCTTGAGTTTGTATATATTGTTTGCCCATGTATTATTGTGGTTGAAGCTGAAGAAGTTGTTGACAGGCAAGATGTTGTAGCAGACAATTTGGTAGTCTAGAATGCAAAATATAAATACATTTTGTATCTGCATAGTTTAGTTACTATGAAATGTCCACATTAGTTCTACTAAGCCATTTCCCTGAAGTATTGTTATTTAATTATTTTTGAGTTGCCTTTCCTATGACCCATAGGAAGGACCATGACAAGGCAATTTAGCTCATCCCTTTGATGTCTAGAAGCCTTCAAATAGGACACGAATTTCCTACTCTTGCCTTATCAGTTGATAGTTGGAACTTACAAATTCCAATGTATTTTTCATACTAGCAACCAGTGATAGCCTTATTCTCTCTTAATATATATAATCTACCTTTAAAGCTATCCAAGCCAGTAATCATTTGTACAGCCCACTTAGGAAATCTCACTATTTTGACGTATGGTTTATGAAGATATTCCTCTGTGTTGAACCTTTTACCATTCAGCATCATTGTCCTAATATTGTGTGAGAAACACTTGTCTGCACAAGGCATAATGGTCATGCTTCTCTCTCATTGACAGTGAATCTTCTTTCCATCTTTTTTCTTTAGAGTTTGGTTTAACATCTTTCATGTTATTCCTTGATAGGTGAGAGCAACAGACTTTGAATGTCACTAGGCCTTGAGAGGCCATATGGAGATAAGTATAATGAATATTGACAATTGCATATATATATGTACTCAGTCATTTATGCATATACATGAGAATCCTCATCTTCATTATACAGGAGTATCAGAAATTCATGTAGGCAATATAGAAATATATCCTACACCGTGGATTCATACTAAATGGATTGGTTAGTTCACTACAACAGAGACAATGTCAAGTTACATCTATGGACAATCTCAGAATCCTTCCTTTTGTCCCTATACAGGGAGTTCTCAACTTGCAACCACAATCGAGCCCAAAATTTGTGTTGTTAAGTGAGACATTACTTAAGTGAATTTTATCCCATTTTATTACTTTTGTTGCCACAGTTGTTAAGTGCATCACTGCTGTAGCTCAATTGTTAAGTGAATCTGACTTCCCTATTGATTTTGTGGGTCAGAAGGTCTCAAAAGGGGATCACATGACCTTGGGATACAGCAGTGGTCATAAATATGAACCAGTTGCCAAGTATCGGGATTTTGATCGCATGACCATGGGGATGCTGCAAAGACCGTAACTGTGGAAAAACCCTATTTTCAATGCTGTTGTAATAGTTCCTAAATGAACTGCTGTACACTGAGGATTACTTGTATTCAGTACAATGTGAATTTATACAAATTCATGCTCTTTAGCACACTTGCAGAGTTCTTAAAATAATTTCAGGATTAAGACACCGAATTATATAGTTGTCCCAGAATTGAGACCAGACAGAGATGCACCTGCCTGCATGAAGGGATGTGGTTATAATTGCCATAATTTGTGTGATTTCATTGATTCCTACAAAATCACACACTCTATGGCAAGAAATTCTTCTCATATTTGGCATCTTTATAAAAACACTACCCCACCATAACACCAATGGAGTCACAGTGGAGGCTCTTGAAAGTCTAAATAAGTTCCTTGAAAGTTCCTATCAGAGGTGGTATGCAGCAGGTTCTGACCAGTTCTGGAGAACCAGTAGCAGAAATTTTGAGTAGTTCAGAAAACTGGCAAATTTCACCTCTGACTGGCCCCGCCCCCATCTATTCTCTGCCTCCCACTCCCAGCTGATTGGTTGGGTCTTCTTTTGTTGCCCTGCACAGAAAACAGAGCTGGAAACCAAGCTAGTGGGGTGGGAGGGAATGGGATTTTACAGTATCCTTCCCCTGCCATGCCTACCAAGCAACACTACACCCACCAAGCCACACCCACAGAACCGGTAGTAAAAAATGTTGAATCCCAAGGATGGAGCTGGTGTCACGATGATAAGGAGGTCTGAGATCTCGGAGGTCTGAGATCGCAGCTGATATCTTTGCCCCTGGATGGTTCTTTCGGACCTAAACCATCCCGAAGAGATGGCGAAAGTGAAGAGCACATCCTGCTGATCCCAGGGATACCACACAATCCCTGGTCAATCTGGGAAAAGCTCTTTCTGCCAGCGGCAAAGAGGCAGCCATTAAAGCTGCTGAAGTTGGGACAGCTCCGGAACAGAAGAAATAGGAAGAGAAAGTCTGCCAGTTTGGTGAGAACTTTTTTTTTCTTATCTTAAGACTTGAAAGGACATCCTAAAAGAAAGAAGAAATCTGTAAAAGTGTTTGACAGAAATGATCTAGCAGTGATTTTAAATGGAAAGGTCAAAGTAAGGGTTTTTTTGTTGTTGTTTCTTTTTTAGTATAGCTGGATTTTTGATCTTGTGCTTTGAAACGGGACTGGTTCTTTTTTATATATATATATTTGCTTTTTTCTTCTCCTTTTTAATTTTGTGATTTTGTAATATTTCAGGCTAGAGGCTCCCTTTAGTTACTTAGTTATCTCTTTTAAAAAAAATATTTTTCCCTTTTTTGGTTAATTTTTAGTATATTTTGCTGAGAAAGGAGGGGGAAAGTGAGAGTAAAAGAAACTGTGTAACACTGCCAACTAGAGGCTTGAAAACACCTTATTTTCTGTAACCAGACAAAGCTGAGAAAGCTGAAAAGAACTGAGATTTTGTTTCAAGGACACTGCTACTTGATAAGATAGAGGGAAGAGCATGGGAGAGTGCTCATTGCAGGTGCTCTTCTGGATTTCTATCAACAGCTGAAGTCTGGTGTTGAAGCTTAAGGCCGTGTCACACTGCCCAACGGATGCACAAAGGACACAACGGAAGAGAAAAATGTTCCATCCGTTGTATCCGCGCTCAAAAGGGGCAAAAATTTGCATAATTGGAGCGGACAACACGGACGCGGGGAGGACGCAGGGCGGATGCAAAGTGGATGCGGAACGGAAGCACAGCGGATTGAAGTGGATGGCGCGTCCACTAGGCTTCCGGGGGGCCTCAGCGAAGCGGACACGGAACGGAAACAACGGATGCAGAACGGATACACAGCGGATGAAGCGGATGCAGAGCGGAAGCCTAGCGGATGCACAGCGGAAGCCTAACGGATGCACGGCATTAATTGCGCATGTGGGGGGGATGCATTGCGCAAGCCCCCCGGATATAAAGGGAAGCAGCTCGCACGTCTAGCATTCCGAGGAAAGACCTGCTGCTGGACACTTCGAGTTCCTTGCCTGCATGTCTGCCTGCAAGCCTTGCTGCCAGCCTGCCTCCAAGCCTGCCTCCCAGCCTGCCTCCCAGCCTCCTGGACAGCCTCCCTGCCAGCCTTGCTGCCAGCCTGCCTTCCAGCCTCCCTGCAAGCCTTGCTGCCAGCCTGCCTTCCAGCCTCCCTGC
>BLBF01000007.1:52571223-52596926 GCA_015471245.1 Laticauda colubrina | reverse complement strand
ATAGCTGTGGGATGGGAAGGGATACCTGTGGGATGGGTTAAGATAGCTGTGTGATGGGCAGGGATACCTATGGGATGGGTAATAGCTGTGGGATAGATAAACCTCCAGTGCAAGCCTAGTGGGACTGTATGGTCCACCCTCCCAGGTGCCACCCCTATGGCCTTCATTATCAATTACAATGTAAGCATTGATCCACACATGTCAACATAAACACAACTCTTTATTAAACGCCCTGTTCATTGTAGGCCAACCAAACATACATGGCCCAATCTCATCCGTGTGATGAGACAGGTGGAAGGAAGCATCCATTAAGCATCTACCATCCTGTCTTGCCACTCTACCGCTCCAGCTGGGGAGTTGCACCAGTGTTTCAGGAGGTTGCGCTGCTTCTTCGCCTCACGTGAGGCTCTGTTGGGCCCTTGCACATCCTCAGTGTCGATCAGGTTTCGCCCTTGCCTCCATTTCCCAGGCTCCATGTCCCCATTCCCTTGCTGGAGGTCCACCAGCCTGTTCTGCAACACTGGGTAGCGGGTGCGCATGAGATTGTGCAGGATGCAGCAAGCTTCCACGATCCTCCTCATGGTCTCTGGGCCATGCTGCATGGTGGTGAGAAGTACCTGGAACCTGTTGGCCTGGATGCCAAAGGCGTTCTCCACCACCCGCCTTGCCCTGGACAGCCTGTAGTTGAAGATCCTCTCTTCACAGTTGAGGCATCTGGTGGTGTAGGGCTTCATGAGGTAGGTTGTGAGGGAGAAGGCATCATCCCCCATGATGAAGTAGGGCACATCTTGCGTGTCGTTGGGCAGCGGGTCTGGATTTGGGAAGCCCACCATGAGGTTGCTTTCCAGCCCCTCCTTGAGGTGACTATCGTTGTATACCTGGGCATCTGAAGATGAGCCGTTGCCTGAAACATCGATGTACATGAACTTGTAGTCAGCATCGGCCATGGCAAAGAGGATGATACTGAAGAAACCCTTGTAGTTCTGATAAGTGGACCCCGACTTGACTGGAGCTTTGCAGGCCATATGCTTGCCATTGATGGCTCCAACGGTGTGGGGGAAGTTCCACTTCTGATACCACTGCTCTGCAACTTTCTTCCATCTTTCTTCAGTGGAGGGGCACTGGAGGAGCTCCTCCTTGTATTCTTCGATGATGGCCTGCACCACTTCTCTGACCACAAAGCTGATAGTGCTGGGTGGCACCCTCCAGCCGTACTGCATGCTCCTGTAGGTGGTCCCTGAGGCCAGGGGGCGCAGAGTGAGTGCCACCTTGAGCCCAGGTTCCAGGCTGGGCAGGAAGTTGGTGTTTGTCTTGGTCAACCTGGGTGTCAGGCGCTGCACAACTTCGTCAAACATGGCTGGAGGCACCCTCATGAAGTTCTGGAACGCCCGAGGGTCTTCGCTCCTGAGCTCCACCATCAGCTTGTTGTAAAGTACGTACTGCGCTCTTCTGGCGAACCATCTTCGGAGCCAGACTTTTTTTGGGTGCCTCCTTTTCTTCCCGTAGTACTGTTCACAGAGACTGTAGATGATTTCGCATTGTTGCAGAAGGATGTTGGCTGCCGAAAGGATTTTGTCGCAATCCACGGTGGACATGACTAGATGCTGTGGAAGAGGAAGAGGCAGATGAAGGCTGAAGAGGTCTGCACTGCTGAGCTGCTGGTCTGAAAGTGCGAAGCAGGCGAGTTGCTCCCCCTTTTTATAGGCAGTATAGGTTTTCCGCTAGGCATCCTCTAGGCATCCTCTAGGTATCCTCTAGACATCCTTAATATCCGAAATAGATCCCCTCTGTGAACGTTTTTTCCACTTTAAATGCTTTGTTTCCGTTCTGCATCCGTTCTGCATCTGTTCTGCGTCCGTTCCGCTTCCTCCCTGCATCCAGGCGGATGCGAGTTGTGCGGATGTGCAGCGGACGCCAAGCGGATATAGCAGGTGCGTAGCGGATGCGTAGCGGATGCAGTATGGACGAACTGGATACATTTTCCGCGCAAAAGTTTTAGGCAGCCTAAAACTTTTGGAGCAGATGAAATGTCCATAAACGGATGCTGGACGGAGAGAGAGGAAGCAAAACGGAGGCAGTGAGTACATCGCATTTTCGAACGGATTGCAAGCTTTTTTGTCCGTTTTACTTCCTCTTTGCATCCGTTGATGCAGTGTGACAGGGGCTTTATGGAAAGAAAGGAAATAGAAAGGTAATTGGAGAAGAGTTTTAAAAAGAGCCTTGGACAATTAAACAAAGTGCAGTATGTCTTTTACTAAGCTGTGATACTCCTTCTTACTACCCTTATTGGACTTCTTTTTTTTTCCACTGACCTTTTTGGTGTTTGCTTTTGTCTTTTCTTTTTTTTTTGGAAGACCAACTTCCATGCTTATTTTTTATTTTAAAGGGAAAGTCTTAAGCCTTTTTTTTCTCTCTTTTTTGTTTCTTTCTTTTTTCTTGGATATTTGGTCTCTTTTTTTTTATTCACCTTTTTGGTTTATTTTTATATTTTTTCTTCTTTTTCATTTGAGACCCTCTGACTGGATTAAGGTGTTGAAGAACCTGAAGAATCTTTTCTTTTCTTTTTTCTTCCTTTTTTTTCTCATAAGTGCTTTTTGATTGGATTAAGGTTTACAAGAACCTGAAGAAATTATTTTTTTTAATTTTTTTTCTTTTTTTTCTTGCTTCCTTTTTATTTTCATTATTATTATTATTGGGGTTTTTTTCTCCTCACTATTTTTCTTCTTATTTTGAATTTTAATTGACTATTTCATAACTTGGATTAAAGTTTAGAAGAATCTGAAGAATTTGAATTGCTTAAAATGAGGAAATTTACAACCCGCTGGTTCTTCAACTTCTACTCCTTCCTCTCCAACATCTGGAGGACAATGCTCAATGCAGACATTGTTAAAGCAAGAAAAAGAACAAGACAAAGTTACTCTGCAGATGATTATGCAAGGAATCCAAGATATTAAAACAAGATAAGAGAAAATTGAAAAGAAAATAGAGAACATTGAACAAAGAACAGAGAATATTGAACAAAGAACAGGGAAGACTGATGAAAAAGTCGAGACCATCCAACAAATGATGTCAAAATATGATGAGAGATTTCAAAAAATTGAAGAAGATAAACAAAGAGATAAGAAGATTGGAGATATTGATAATAGATTAATGGTGATTGAACAAGGTAAAAGTGGTATGTTGAGATGGGAGATGGGTAGATCAGAATTTTATCTCAGATTTTAAAATGTAGAGGAAGAAAAAGGACAAAATTTAGCCGTAATAATGATAGAAATGCTTGCTGAAGCTTTGGAAATAACTCAGGAGAAGATGATGGATAGAATAGACAAGGTTTATCGAGTTTTCACAAGATATGTGATGAGGAATAACCTCCCAAGAGAAGTCCACATCAGATTTACAAAAAAAGCTATCAAAACACAAATATTTGTGCCATCTTCTGCCAGCCTGTGCCATCTTCTGCCAGCCCTGGCAAGAGGGATAGATCCACCATCCCACCCCCTGGCGCTGACTCTGCTGCTGCTGCTGCTGCTTCTCCTGCTGCTGCTGTGGTGGACCAGCCCCAAAGCCCTGAAAGCCCTAATGATGAAGGCCCTGCTGCTGAAGGCCCTGCCAGAGGAGGAAGAGGCAAGGCAAGGAGAAGGGAGAGAGGAAGCAGTACTCCATCGAAGAGGAGCATGAGGAGGAGGTGCTGGAGTGGCCGAGGGAGAACGAGTACATATGGAGGAAGGGCCACAGGCTCTATCGAGACACCAAGCAGAAGCAGGCAGCTTGGAGGGAGAAGGCGGAGAGCCTGGGCTATACTGCTGATGTCCTCCTCGGGTAGTGGAAGCATATGCACACCTGGTACGGGAAGCTGCACCTGAAGAAGTCTGGCCAGGCCGCGGTCAAGCTCACCGACCGGGAGAGCTATGTCATGGCAAAGTGCAGCTTCCTGGAGGGTGAGGTCCGCTACCGAGGAGCAGCCCCTCTGTGTACCCTCACTCTCAGGCAGCCCACAGACAGCCAGTCCTCTTCTGGCCAGGAGACAACGACTGTGTCCGGGCAGGTGTCCACAGAGCGCCCCGCGACAGAGACCCCCCCCGACAGCTGCACACCCTATGCCGGAGGACATGGAGGATTCTCTCACACACATGGAGCAAGAAGAAGCAGCGACCACCAGAGACCAAGAGACCAGGGACAGGTTACTCGCATGCCACAGGTGCCACCGATGCCACCGATACCACCGATACCACCAATGCCACTGACACCACAGATGCCACCGATGCCACAGATGTCACTGAAGCCATGGATGCCACTGATGCCACCAACGGCACAGATGCCACCAATGCCACAGATGTTTCCTCGCATGCCACAGATGCCTCACCTCGCCTAGCTGCAGACCAGACATCCCCACTACACTCCTTCCTCCATCCCACAGCCAAGACCGGCCTCAGAACATCTTTCAGTGGTCCTGTGCCTGACATCCCAGGTCCTTGATGAAAGGCCTCTCAACCTCACTGGGCTGAGCCAGCTTTCTGAGAGCTTCCTGAACACACCACCTCCTGTTGTCCTCTCGGGGCCAGGCACCCCAATGGCGCCTCAGACCAGCACTCCAGCCACAGCCACCTCCACAGTCCCTGTCCCCTTTACACTTGAGACTATGGACATGCCTCAGAGTGACTGAGAACATTGCCAGAGACTGAGTTGTTACCTGTTGACTTTATCTTTGCTTGGGACACTTTTCTTGGTTCCTTTTGCTTTTTAAATAAAGTCCTACACTTTACTTAACTGTTATTAATAAAGGTTATCTTTGCTTCACACACTTGGATCATTTCTTTTACTTAATAAAGTTTTGGTGGAAATTTTTAGAAAATGGTTAAGCCTTTGCATGCTTGTGGGATGGGCAGGGATACCTGTGGGATGGGTAATAGCTGTGGGATGGGTAATAGCTGTGGGATGGGTAATAGCTGTGGGATGGGTAATAGCTGTGGGATGGATAATAGCTGTGGGATAGATAAGCCTCCAGTGCAAGCATAGTGGGCCTGTATGGTCCACCCTCCCAGGTGCCACACCTATGGCCCTTTATTATCAATAACAATGTAATCATTGATCAACACATTTCAACATAAACACAACTCTTTATTAAATGTCCTGTTCATTGTAGGGCCACTCAACATACATGGCCCAATCTCATCAGTGTTATGCCACAGGCTCAAGGAAGCATCCATTAACCATCTATCATCTTGTCTTGCCACTCCAGTGCTCCAGCTGGGGAGTTGCACCAGTGTCTCAGGAGATTGCGCTGCTTCTTCCCTTCACGTGAATCTCTGTTGGGGCCTGGTACATCCACAGTGTCGATCAGGTTTCGCCCTTGCCTCCATTCACCAGGATCTATGTCCCCATTCCCTTGTTGACAGTCCACAAGCCTGTTCTGCAACACTGGGTAGCAGGTGAGCATGAGATTGTGCAGGATTCAGCAAGCTTCCACAATGTTCCTCACGGTCTCTGGGCAAAGCCGCATGGTGGTAAGAAGTACCTGGAACCTGTTGGCCAGGATGCCAAAGGCATTCTCCACCACCCGTCTTGCCATGGACAGCCTGTAGTTGAAGATCCTCTCTTCACGGGTGAGGTATCTTGACGTGTAGGGCTTCATGAGGTAGGTTCTGAGGGAGAAGGCGTCATCACCCACGATGAAGTAAGGCACATCTTGTGTGTCGTTGGGTAGGGGGTCTGGATCTGCAAAACCCATGATGAGGTTGCGTTCCAGCCCCTCCTTGAGGTCAATGGCATTGTATACCTGGGCATCTGAAACTGACCCGTTGCCTGAAGCATCGATGTACATGAACTTGTAGTCAGCATCAACCATGGTGAAGAGGATGATACTGAAGAAGCCCTTGTAATTGAAATAAGTGGACCCTGACTTGACTGGAGCTTTGCAGGCCACGTGCTTCCCATCGATGGCTCCAATGGTGTGGGGAAAGTTCCACCTCTGATACCACTGTTCTGCAACTTTCCTCCAGCCTTCTTCAGTGGTGGGGCACTGGAGGAACTCCTCCACGTATTCTTCGATGATGGCCTGCACCACTTCTCTGAACACAATGCTGATGGTGTTGTGTGGCACCCTCCAGCCGTACTGCATGTTTCTGTATTGGGTTCCAGAGGCCAGGTGGTGCAGAGTCAATGTCACCTTCAGCCCAGGGTCCAGGCTGGGATGGAAGTTGGTGTTCGCCTTGGTCAACTTTGGTCTCAGATGCTCCACAATTTCGTCAAACATGGCTGGCGGCATCCTCATGAAATTCTGGAATGCATGAGTGTTTTCGTTCCTCAGCTCCACCATCAGCTTGTCATACAGTCCATACTCGGCTCTTCTTGTGATCCATCGTTGGACCCACACACTTCTTGGCCGCCTCCTTTTCTTCCCATAGAAAAGGTGAAAGATTCTGAAGAGGGCTTGGTTCTGGTGTTGAATGATGGCGGCTAACAAAAGGAGCGTGCGATGATCCATGGTGGAGAAGAATGGAAGCTGTGGAAGAGCAAGAGCAAGGCTGAAGAGATGTGCACCCCACGTCTGCTGGACTGAAAGTGAGATCCAGGTGATTTCCTTCCCCTTTTTATTGGAAATATCGGTTTTCCACTAGGTGTCCTTCTGCATCCTCCAGACATCCTCCAGACATTCTAAATATCCGAGATACATCCCCTATACGAACATTTTTTCCATTTTAATGCTTTATATCTGAGGTGCATCTGCTTTCATCCTTTCTATGTCCGTGCTACTAAGACTGTGTGTTCATTCCACGTCTGTTTCACTTCCTCCCTGTGTCCGTTTTCCACTGAAGTAGATTTGAGTTGCACGGATGCACAGCAGATGCCTAGCAGATATAGCGGATGCGTAACGGATGATGATGGACATATGACGGATGTTCCCCGTATGCGTAGCGGATGTATAACAGGTGCACTGTATACTTCATCCGCTCAAAAAGTTTTGTGCAGCTCAAAACTTTTTGAGCAGATGAAATCACAGTAGATGGATGCTGGATGGATAGAGAGTATGAATCACGGACTCAGTGAATACAGAACGGGTGCATCGCATTTTCCAACGGATGGCAAGTGTTTCTCTCCGTTTTACATCCTCTTTGCATCCGTTGGTGCAGTGTGACATGAGCTTAAGGTACTTAATTTTTTCACTGATAATATGAATTCTTATGCAATCTAATTGTAATCGAAGACTAAGAAATGGATGCACAAAATAATTTGTAAACCAACCAACACACTGTATACATATGGAAGAAAGTTTGATGTTTTTATATTTTGTTTGTTCATATTTGTTTGTTTTTTAAAAAAAACACCAAAAAAAGTTGGGAAAAAAATGTTGAATCCCACCACTGGTTCCTATGTTAATGTACCTTCATTGAAGATAATGTCATTTTGTGTAATAATGTAATGTTGGATAATTGGGTCAAGATTTGGAAAAAGTCTTCTGTTTCACTTGGTATTGTTTTGTTTTTGTTCTTTCCTATTAGGATAGGAATACATATCCATGCCTGTTGTTTATCATGCAACAGAGAATTCTTATTTTTGAAGGTTAGACAAAGCTTATTTTGGACATGTATTTTCATATCAGTGAACTAGAAAAACTATGGTGGCTTAAACACAGCCGCAATTGCTATTCTTTTTTTTTAAAGGGAAAAATGTGCTTCTCTTGGGATTTAAAGTTGTCCTTGCATTATCGTTTTTTATATCCCCCTGCCCCCCCAAGACCAGAATGCCATGAGATAGCTCTGCTATAGAGATCAGGTTGTTCCAATATTTCAAACTGTGTTGAAATTCTATCTGGGATGTTTCAAGAGTAGAATACCTTCTCATTGTTCCCTAGAGTGCCCACTTGTCTTGTTTAGATTTTAAAAAAATAGATGCAATGACAGAATTTAACCCTCTTCTATTTTGCTTAGGCTCTTCATAGTATAAGTAGATCATTCTGTATCAGCAAAACAGTTTCTTTTCTCTTACTTTCTCTCTCCATGCCTTTCTCATCTCTCTGGTATTTTTTTTAATGAGTTCAGATACTTTAATTTTTAATGTTATTATTTTATGTACATTTTACTGAAAACCACTCTATTCTTTTCAGTGAAAATACAGAATATAGCCAGTCTGGTGTAGCTATTGAATTAGAACCCAAGAAATTCAATCCAAGTCCACCTCAGCTATAGAAACTCACTGGGTGACCTCAAGCCAGTAGCAATTTTTCAGCTTAATCTATCCTACTGGGTTCTGGTTGGAAAAAAACTGGAGAAATTAATACTAAGTGCATTGCCTTGAGCTTTTGAAGGAAAGGTGAAGTGTAAATCTAATTGATAAAACAAACGTATGAACAAACAAATATAAATTCCATATAACTAACTAGCCAGATTGTCCCCAGAGTAAAATGCATCACATCTTGCAACTATTTGTGTCTGCTAAAAAACAAAGCAGATTGATTTTGAATGGGTCTGTTTCATTCATAGAACATGATTCATGAGGCTCCCATCTTTAAAATAGATGAAATATCTTATTCTTCCTGGCCTGCTTCATCGGCATATGTTTGTTACCCCAGTTGCTCCAGTGACTTTAAAATTAGAAAAGGGAAGATGAGCACATAATTTATCAAGACCCGATAAATCTGGACTTCCTTGTCAGGAGGGAGCTGCATTTCTTTTGTACTCCTGTGAAGAGGGAAAAAGTAGGTTAAATTGGATGTCATGACAGAAAATATTTATGGAAACATGTTTCATGGTTTATGTGGTCCTACTGACCACATTCTGTTAGCTTTGTTAAAGGCAATGGGTGCCATGTTGGAGTGGAACAAAGAATATTCTATGAAAATTCTGTGTCAAAAAAAGGTGTATTCATGGTGATAATGGAGATTCTGCATGAGCTCCCTGAAGCCTGGAATGCATATGCCCTTTACCCTGCCAAAGTTTATTTGATTAATTAATTAATTAATTTATATGTCACCCATCTCCCCAATAGGGTGACTTTGGGTGGGTGTTACTCAAAAGTTACTCCACAGATGTAACTTTTTAATGGGCTGGGTAGAGAAAATTAGTACATAAATGGAAATTGATATGAACTGCATTTAAGTTTTTTTAAAATTACATTAAACTCAGTTTTGATCTTAGCCCTGCTCACTTGGAGTATAGGGCCTGGCACATCACTTAAAACCATGTGTGGTCTTTAACTCAAGGAAGGCTGTCCATTGTTCAGGTCACTTATAATTTATTACCATATCTGGGCAGTCAAGAATCAGTAGAAGTTAGATAAAGAGAACTAGAAGATGCTGAAAAAGTATGTCAATTTAAATATTTAATCATCATTCACTTCAGGCTGGAATTAAATGATAGCCAAGAATAGGCTGAGCTATTTCAGAGGGGGTCTGAACACAATGTCTAATCCAGCCAGCAACCAAGAAGACCTGGGAGCGACTGGAGGACCAGATACCCTGCTGTTAGAGGCAGCAGGGGAAGCCAACTTGTTAGCAGAATTAAGTCTTGGTGAAAAACCAGCTGTAAAAGGCCATGTCACACTGCCCAACGGATGCAAAAAGGACACAACGGACGAGCAAAATGTTCCATCCATTGTTATCTGCTCTCAAAAGGGGCAAAAATTTGCATAAGCAGAGCGGATAACACGGAAAGGAACGGACGTGGGGAGGATGCAGAACGGATGTATAGAGGATGCAGAGCAGATGTACAGAGGATGCATAGAGGATGCGTAGAGGATGCATAGAGGATGTGTAGAGGATGCGTAGAGGATGCAGAGTGGATGCGTAGAGGATGAAGAGCGGATGCAGAGCGGATGCAGAGCGGATGCGTAGAGGATGCATAGAGAATGCAGAGCGGATGCATAGAGGATGCAGAGCGGATGCAGAGCAGATGAGCTGCATCCGCTTTCATCCTTTCTCCATCCATGCTACTAACGCTGCGCATCCATTCTGCTTCCTCCCTGCGGATGCATAGCGGATGCCTAGCAGATATAGCAGATGCGTAATGGATGCAGAACGGATGTCCCCCGTATGCCTAGAGGATGCAGAACGGATGCATTGGATACATTTTCTGCTCAAAAGTTTTGGGCAGCTCAAAACTTTCTGAGCAGATGAAACGTCAATAAACGGATGCTGGATGGATAGAGAGGAAGCAAAATGGAGGCAGTGAGTACATCGCGTTAACCAATGGATGGCAAGCTTTTTTGTCCGTTTTACATCCTCTTTGCATCCGTTGGTGCAGTGTGACATGGGCTTAAAACCCAAATGGTCCCTGGGAGTCAGCTGGAAGGATCCTGAGGAAAAGCCTCCTCCAGGAGTGACCACAAACTGTCGGCATGGAAGAGAAGAGCCATGGCAAGAGAAGGAAAGAAATAATTTTTTACTAACTCAAGCCATGCATCTTCTAAATGAAGCTGTTGGAGAAACTCAGACTCATCAAAGGTATGAGGGGGAAGAGGGGGAGGCAGCCCCAGCCAGAAAAATCAGACCAGCCACCCCCATAAATCAACCCGGGCTGGTGCAACAGGAATCAGCAGCCCAGCCCCCCCCAATGGGGGGAGTAATTGCCAGAAGGTGTAGAACTCCAAAGGTCCCTCCATTGGAAGTAAAATATGAATGGGGGGGGAATCTTAAGCAGTTAGGATTCTTCCTGGCATAAGTCTGGAGCCATATGGAGGAATATGGAGAGGATTTTTCCTTGGAAGCAGCCAAAGTTAGATGTGTTACAAGGCTCTTGAGGGAACAGCTGCAAAGTGGATGGTGACTTTGCATAATGATAATGCCCCCCAGCTGTAGAATTATGACCTGTTCATGACTGCGCTGTGGGCCATGTTTGAAGACCCACTTGCTGAATGTAAGGCCAGAATTAGGATGAAGACCATAAATCAGGGGCAGAGATCAGTGGCTGATTACACCCAGGAATTTAGAGAGCTGGCGTATCATATTCAAGGCTGATCCCAGGGAGCCCTGATAGAAGCTTTTAAAGATGGGCTGAATGAAGATGTTTATCAAAGCTGTATTGCCAGAAGAGGCCCCAGTGAGCTGCAGCTGTGGTATGTGCTAGCAGCAGAGGTGGAAATTGATCTGAGCCGAAACAGACACTGGGGGAGCCTTGGTTGGAGCAATTCCTCCTCCACCAGCCCTCGAGAAACCTTAAAACCTCAAAAGGGAGGGATGTCAGCAAAACCCAAGATCACTGCATGCTTCCGATGTGGGAAGGAAGGTCACTGGGATGCAGATTGCCATGCCAAGCTGGAGCCAAAGGGGGCATCTGGAGGAGGAGGAAAACCTGAAAACCCCCCAGAAAAGCCAAGGCACTTAAAGCAGAAGAAGTTGTAGAGATTGCCCCTCCGAAAGGAGAGGAGCTCGGAACTCCAACCTCTTCTGAAAAGAGTGAATCCAAATCAGAAGACGACTCACTGGTAAGTCAAAACAAGGGCCCTATGATCATTCCAGTGAGATTACAGGTACCCACCTTGGGATCCAAAGGGGAAATGTTGGCCTTGTTAGACTCTGGGTGCACAAGGTGTGTAATCACCTCAGAGATAGTAGAGAAATTGGACTTAAAGCTAAAGACTTTAAAAACACCCATAGCCTTTTGCCAACTGGATGGATCGGTAGCTGGGGGTGGCCCTGCACATTTCATAATGGAACCAGCAGAAATGACGATGGGGAAGCATAGAGAGACTTTGTGTTTTATTGTGGCTCCTGGGATGGAGCACCCCCTAATACTGGGTTTGCCTTGGCTCTGGAAATGGAACCCCCACATCAACTGGAGGAGGGGATCATTGTGTATATGTACTGACCAACCCTCAGAAGGGGAGGGGCAATCTCAACCGAAACCCAAGAATCCCACAGAGCTGGCCTCCACTGCCACCAAGAATCTGAGGGGGGAGGAGAAAATTCCAGAGGAATATTGGGACTTAAAGGAGATATACAGTGAGAAGGCCTTGGACGAGCTCCCCTCCCCCATCATTCAACAGATTGCAGTATTGAAATTTTACCAGGAGTGAAACTCCCAAAACTGAAACTGTACTCGATGACACCGCAGGAGCTAGAAAAGCTGCAGTCATTTATTGATAAAAATTTAGAATGTGGTTTCATCCAACCTGCTAGATCCCGAGTAGCGCCCCCAGTATTATTCCATGAGAAGAAAGATGGGTCTCTGCGTTTATGTGTTGACTATAGAAACCTCAATGCCATTTCGGTGGAGAACCCCTCCCCTTGATGAAGGATATGTTGGCCCACTTGGCCAAAGTGAAATTTTTTATGAAACTCGACCTGACAGAAGTATACTACCAAGTTCGAAATAAGGAAGGGGATACATGAAGACTCATGATGAACATGTGAAACTAGTGCAGTCAGTTCTGGAAAAACTTTGAGCTGCTGAACTATACGCAAAATTGTCCAAGTGTGAATTTCACCAGGAAAAAATTGACTATTTAAGCTATCACATATCACATGATGGCATCGAAATGGATCCGGGGAAAGTTCGTGCTGTTTTGCAATGGGCCCCTCCCTGCACCAGGAAACAACTACAAAGTTTCTTGGGATTTGCTAATTTTTTCTGTCAATTTATCCCTGTTTTTGCGAAGATTGCAATGCCTATCACAAATCTCCTAAAAACCAAAGGGGAGGTGAAACTGAAGCCTTGTAAACCACTGGAGTGATCCATGGAGTGCCAAGCTGCTTTTGAGAAGCTGAAATGACTGCTGCTGAACCAGTACTCAAGCACCCGGACATGGATGCTCCTTTTGTAATCCAAGCCGATGTGAGTGATGTAGCAGTCAGGGCAGTGTTACTACAAGCAAACGAGATGGGGACTCTGCAACTGTGTGCATATACTTCCCAAAAACTAACTGAATCTGAAAGAAGATGGGCCATCTGGGAAAAAGAAGCTTTTGCAGTTCGCTGGGCCCTGTTAACCTGGAGGCATTTCCTAGAAGGGGCAAAACACCCATTTGATGGATCATAAAAATTTGGAGGCTTTGAAAACACCTTGGAAGCTGTCTTCCAAGCAAGTTCACTGAGTGCAGTACTTTAAATGTTTCAATTTTTTATTGAAGTACATTCCAGTGGTAAAGAACTTCATGGCAGATGCTTTATTTAGATTATCTCAATATAATAGTGCTCACCAAGAAATGGTACAGCCTATTGCCCCAACCAAACAGTTGGTGGCTCCAGTGGTTACCAGAGCCCAGAAAAAGAAGGAAGTTGATTTAACTGCACAATTAAAAGAGGCTCTAAAACTTGATGATTGGTTCCTTGCTCATTCAAATAACTGTATGGTTAGAGATGGATTGGTATGAATGGGAGCCAAATTATATGTGCCAGCAAAGCTGAGAAACCAAATATTACAGCAAGCTCATGACTCTAAAGCTGCTAGACATTTTGGACTCATGAAGACCTTGCACTTGGTTAAAAGGCAATTTTGGTGGCCTACCTTGAAAAAGGACATTGAAACTTATGTGATTAGCTGTCCTCTCTGTGCCTCAGCCAAATGGCCTCCTGGTAAACCAGCAAGCTTACTATAAAATGTGGCTAGACCAACGGCTCCATGGACGGAAATTTCTATGGATTTTATCGTGGAATTACCTGAAAGTGGGGGAAATACAGTTATTTGAATAGTAACCATTTTGTTTTCCAAACAGGTACATTTCATACGTTGTGCGAAAATCCCATCTGTGAAGATGTTGGTTAAACTGTTTATTTTACATATTTACAGGTTACATGGGGTTCCTGAATGCATAATCTCAGACAGGAGTGTCCAGTTTACCTCAAACTTTTGGAAGGAGTTCTTGAAATTATTGGGCCCCACCCAGGGCTTATGATCCACCCACTACCCACAAACCAATGGGGATTGTGAGAGAACTAACTCAGTATTGGAACAGTATCTTAGATGTTATATAACTTATCAGCAAGTTGATTGGACTGACCTACTGCCATTCGCTGAGGTGGCATATAACAATTTGGTACATAGTAGTAGTGGGTTTACTCCATTTAAAGTGGCTTTGGGACAAGACTTTGTACCCATAACCGAGCTTCCACAGGAGAAACCTAACATTCAGTCATCAGATGAATGGATAACACAGCTCCAGCTTACCTGGCTGGTTATCCATAAAGCATTCGATGATGCTCATCAAGCCCATAAAAAATTTTGCAGATAAAAAGAGAACTCCACAAAAACCATATCAAGGTGGTCACAAGGTCTTTTTATCCACCAGGTATTTGCAGACATCACAAAAGTCAAAAAAGCTTGGACTTAAGTATGTTGGACCTTTCCCAATTGAACGAATTGTGAACCCTGTGGCAGTCCAACTAAAATTACCTAAAGCCCTCTGAGGGATCCACCCTATCTTCCATGTGAGCTTATTAAAACCTGAACATATCTCCGACTTGAAACTGACCCAGGTCAATCCCCCCATGCACCATCTGACACATGCCTTCCTTCCTTCTTTGCCAGTGGGGGGATTCAAAAATTTTTACTACCAGTTCTGTGGGTGTGGCTTGGTGGGCCTGGCAGAAATTCCATTCCCTTCCCACCCCACTAACCTGTTTTCCAGCTCCGTTCTCCTGTGCAGGGCAACCAAAGAAGACCCAGCCAATCAGCTGGAACTCAATGGGAAGCAGATAATAGATGGGGCTGGAGCCAGTCAGAGGTGGGATTTGCCAGTTCTCTGAACTACTCAAAATTTCTGCCACCAGTTCTCCAGAACTGGTCAGAACCTGCTGAATACCACATCTGTTCCTTCCTGTTTGCCCTCCAATGAATTGATTTGATCCAGCTTTGGAGTGATTTGCTGCCAGTCAACCCCACTGTCCCCTACCCCCACCCAGGCGCATCCAGGTTGACACAACGTCCTACTGTTGTTCTTTTAAAAAATTTGGTTTTGGAAATTTTTTTTTAAAAAATTTCACTTTCATGGGCTTTCTTTGAGCTCCATGGGCCGCAGAACAATGTACTGGCTGAACCAGTTTTGGAGAACTGGTAGCGGAAATTTTGAGTAGTCTGGAATACTACCTCTGACTTGCCTGCCCCCAACTTTTTTTTTTTTTTTAAAGAATTTTATTAATTTTTAACAAACAAACATAGACAAACAAAACACAAAACATAAAAAACATAAAATATCTTTTTGGACGGCAGTTTGATCCTGAGTTACATCTTTTTGTACAGACAGAAATTCAAGTTCATGCTTACTTTTATATAGCATTCCATTTCTTATTTACTATTTTACATTTTCTATATAGCTTCTCCCCTCTTTTCACTCTCTTAATTCTATTATATTTATTTCATCTCAATTTAAATCATTATACTTATATCCTTTGTTTGTCCTGTTTCAGCTGTCTATTATCTTTTCTCATTAACACAAAATTTCTTCTGTAATGACTGATTGGAGTATAATGCCTTATCATACTTATCCTTCCCCTAGTTTTAAAGCTTAACATAACACATAATTTTCATTCGGATTCTGCGTAGTACATTCTAAAGATAGACTCAATATTTTAAAACAAGAAAAAAAAATTTTTTTAAATATATAATATAATTAAAACAACAATCCATAGCAATTGAAATTATATCATTAAAATTAATATTCATTTAAATCTTAAACATTTTACACAATCCTTTCTAAATAAGTATCATGCTTCTATGGGAACACTTATAGATTTTGCTTAGTTACTTCCCCCTATTTCACTTATATTTTAAAATATTATACAATGACAGTGTTCCCATTTTTCTTTAATTCAATTCTCTCATATTTGATTTCATTCATTTTATTTAAAAAAAAAATTTCGCTAAGTTACATTAAATATTTTGTCCCATTTTATAATCATATATTATTCCAATTTTCTAACATTATTTCAAATACAAATACAACAACACAGTCTTATGTACCTTTGCAGAATCTCTTTTTCAGTTATATGTTTACCCATTATCTCTAAATAAATTCTGTTTCTTTACATCTTGTTTCAAACCTTTGTAGTTTCTCTTCCCTTCTTTCCTCCCTTGCTTCTCCACTCTACCCTTTTTACCCCCTTGTCTCTTAATCTCCACCCTCTTATGTATTCCTCTTTTCTGTTGCTTTCTGATGTTGTGTCCACTTTTCACCTTGTTTTTCCCTTTTTTGGTTGTTTTTTTAAGTCTTAAATTCGCCATTCTCTTTCTCCCCTTTCCCCTTTCTTCCCCAAATAAAGTTGCTTGTTCATTAAGGATAGTTTCTTCTTCATCCCAATCTTCTTGTTCTTGTAGTTTCTCGTATGTAGAAATTGCCATTTCTAAAAAATGAAAAACAGAGCCAAAAGAATCCTTCCCTTCTTGTTTCTCTTGTTTATATTTTATAAATTCCATTTTCAGTTCATCCATAAGTAATGCCATTGTAAAAAAAAAAGAAAGAAAAAAATTTAAATGACCCAAATGATTTTAATCATTCAAATAAGAGTTTCCAAAAGTCCCAAAGTCACCAAACAATCCAAATACACACAGTCTGTTTCATTTAACACTTTCTTCTTTTTTTCACTTTTTTTTTTCACTTTAATGCTTCAAAAAACTTCAAATTCTTTTTGACCTTCAATCCATCTGATAGAGTAGTCAATTATGATCCAAAATGGAAAAATCCAACAGTAAAAAGGCCCAAAACCAAAGAAGAAAAAGGATAAAATAAAAAGCAAAAATAAAATAAATTGAAATATACAAAAAGGTTGGCGAGTAGAGATTTCACAAGTATATATATATATATATATATATGGACTGCACACTGCACTTTATTTATTTATCCAAGGCTCTTATTATGACTCTCTTCTCCAGCAGCTTCAAAGCCAAGCCTCAAGTGTTGAAATATTGATAAGAGTCCAGGAAAACACCTGTAATAATATTTTTCTGTGCTCTCCCTCATCTTATCACATTAAAATGTCCTTGAGAAGGA
Organism: Laticauda colubrina; assembly: GCA_015471245.1. Classification (NCBI taxonomy): domain Eukaryota; kingdom Metazoa; phylum Chordata; class Lepidosauria; order Squamata; family Elapidae; genus Laticauda; species Laticauda colubrina. Next base: position 52,580,009 of record BLBF01000007.1, on the reverse strand, counting down.
GTGTTTATACATTTCTCCCCAATTCAAATAAAGTACTTTCAAGCCTCTAGTTGGCAGTGTTGCAAGATCTCTTAATACTTTTTCCCCCCCCCAGCCAGAAAAAGAGTAATGTATACAAAACTCAGAGGAAAAGAAAAAAACAACAAAGGGGGCCTCTATCCTAAAGAAAATTAAAAAATCAAAAGAAGCATAAAAATATATATAAGAAAAAATTCAATCTGGTTACCTACAAAGTCACATTAAATTCCTCAGAAAAAGAAGTAGTAAGGAAAGAATCCAAGCCTCAATTTGACATCACTTTAAAAAACGCCGCTCAAACAGATTCCAGTCAAACAAAAATAAAGTCACAGGTTTCTTCTTTGTTCAGGATATCCTTTCAGGTCTCAACCAATTTACAATACAAAAGAGGTTTTTCACCCAACCGACACACACTCGCTCCAGCCACTTTCTTTTCGGAGCTGTCCCGACTTCAGCAGCTTTGGAGGCTGCCTTTCCACCGCCAGCAAAAGGGCTTCTCCTGGATCAAACCAGAGATTTTGTGATATCTCTGGGATCCTGGGACTGTGCCCTTCACGATCCCCGTCTCTACGGGACGGTTTAGGTCCATTAGGACCGACCAGGGGCTATATCAGCTGCGATCTCAGAGCCCCGAGATCGCAGCTGTAGCACCGAGACGAAGCTCCGCCTTCTCCACCTGCCCCCAACTATTATCTGGCCCCCTAGTCCCAGCTGATTGGCTGGGTCTTCTTTTGTTGTCCTACACAGGAAAACGGAGCTGAAAAGCAGGTTAGTGGGTAGGGAAAGAATGGGGATTTTACAGTATCCTTCCCCTGCAACATCCACAAAGCCATGCCCACAAAGCCACGCTTACAGAACTGGTAGTAAAAAAATTTGAATCCCACCATTGGGCTGAACCCCCCTCTACTCAGCCTAATGTCAGAGACAAGAATAGAGATGAATGGTTTTAGTCCCTCTAAATTTAATCTCCTTCCTGATTCACCACTATTTTGTGCAAGCAGAAAGATCAATGGAGCCTTTAAAACATTTCTTCCTGATAGCGAAATGGAGATGAAATTCTACAGATGACCACAAAAATAGAACTTCTCTAGCAAAGTATTTGGTCTTGTCCCCAGCACCTCCTACACAAAATGGGTATGGATGAGTAAGAGACAGGTATGAGTAAGTTCCTATTAGGTCATCGTGACTGTACTAATTCCATCTGGGCCACATCTTTTGTTTAAATTGTTCATTAAGCAATTGTTCATTGTGAGAACTTCAACAGTGGTTTTGTCTAATTGCTTAGGCTATCTCTGGTCATATGTTATTGGCTGAGGGAGAAATTTCTTGGCCAGAGAAATCTGGTGAATTAAGTCACTTGGTCTCCTTCAGCAAATTAGATGGAAAAGACTTGAAGCAAAATATATATGTGTGTGTCTGTGTGTGTCTGTGTATATACTGCTTAGATCAGGCCATTTATTTTGGATCCATTTATTTCAGAGAAGTCACATTTATTTTGAGTGAGAAAAGTGTACCTTTGGTTCAGCATCATCTAAATCAAATATGAACAACCCGGTGTCCTCCAGATGTTTTGGAATTCAATTGTCACCAATCAAAGTCAGATACTTAAGGCCCTGTCACACTGGCCGACGGATGCAAAACGCTTGTAAAAAGGACACAGCGGACGAGCAAAATGTTCCATCCGTTGTTATCCGCTCTCAAAAGTGCCCTGAATTTGCATAAGCAGAGCAGACAAAAAAGAAAGGAACTGATGGGGGGAGGACGTAGAGCGGATGGAAAGTGGATGCTCCAGGGAAGCCTAGCGGATGGAAGTGGATGGGAGCGGATGGCACATCCGCAAGGCTTCCGGGGGAGCACAACAAAGCGGACGCAGAACGGAAAGAGCGGATGCAGAGCGGATGCAGAGCGGATGCTGAGCGGATGAAGCGGATGAAGAGTGGGAGCTTAGCGGAAGCCTAGTGGATAGCTAGCGGATGCCTAGCGTTCACTGCACATGCGGGGAGGATGCATTGCATCAGCCCCGTGGATATAAAGGGAAGCAGCTTGCAAGCAGGTCACCATTCAGAGGAAAGACCTGTTTCCAGACACAGCTTGCCAGCCAGACAGCCAGACAGACAGCAACCCAACAACCATGGGGAAGAAAAGGAAGCCTCTGCCATCTGCTGCCAGCCCTGGCAAGAGGGAAAGGGCCACCCTCCCACCCCCTGGCCCTGACTCTGCTTCTGCTCGGGCTTCTGCTGCCCGGGCTTGCTCTTCTGGTGCTGGGGCTTCTGCTGATGCTGATGCTGCTTCTGGAGGTGGTGCTTCTGCTGGTGCTTACTCTGCTGGCACTGCTCCTGGTGCTGGTGCTTCTGCTGGTGCTTACTCTGCTTCTGTTGGTGCTGGTGCTTCTGCTGGTGCTTACTCTACTGGCACTGTTCCTGGTGCTGGTGCTTCTGCTGGTGTTACTCTGCTGGTGCTGCTCCTGGTCCTGCTGGTCCTGCTGGTCCTGGTCGTGCTCCTGGTCGTGCACCTGGTGCTGCTGGTGCTGCTGGTGTTCCTGGTCCTGCTGGTGCTGCTCGTGCTGCTGCTGGTGCTGGTCCTGCTGGTCCTGCTGGTCCTGCTTTTGCTGCTACTGTTGTTGCTGCTGCTGCTGCTGCTGCTGGTGTGGAGGAGCAGCCCCTACAACCTCGAAGCCCTTCTGATGAGGGCCCATATGGCCCTGCCAAAGGGAGGAAGAGGCAGACGCGTAAAAGGGAGAGGAGGCAATACACAATCGAAGAGGAACATGAGGAGGAGGTGCTGGAGTGGCTGAGGAAGAATGAATATCTTTGGCGGAAAGGAGACAGGCTCTATCGAGACACCAAGAGGAAGCAGGCTGCTTGGAGAGAGGAGGCGGAGAGCCTGGGCTACACTTCAGAGGTGCTCCTCGGCTGGTGGAAGCACATGCACACCTGGTACGGGAAGCTGCACCTCAAGAAATCTGGCCAGGCCGCGATCAAGCTGACGGACTGGGAGACCTACGTGATGGCCAAGTGCAGCTTCTTGGAGGGTGAGATCCACCACAAGGAGCAGCCCCTCTCACAACCCTCTTTCTCAGGCAGCCTGCTGAGAACCAGTCCTCTTCTGGCCAAGAGTCAGCTCCTATGTCCAGGCAGGTATCTGCGGAGTGTGCCACGACGGAGACCTCCCCGACAGCTGTAGTACCCCTGGCGGAGCGCATGGAGGACCCCCTGACATAGTGGGAGCAAGGAGAGGGCACTTCCACCACAGCCCAACCCGCATCCACCCCCAGCTCCACCTCCACAGAAAGGCAGAGAGGCAGACCGGAGGGGCAGAGCCACACTGTCCTGCTGGAGATCAGGGACACCATCAGGAGCAGCGTAGATCTCCTCTCTCAGCTGGTACACACCGATGCCCCATCCTCCAACCACAAGCCCTTCCTCACCTACGTCAACCAGACCCTCATGAACATGTCGGAACCCCAGTACCAGGTGGTGAAGGACAGGATAACCTATCTTCTTCACAACCCTCCAGACCAAGATGAACCTGCTCCCACCCAGTCCAGGCCTGCTCCTCCACCCCAGGTGATGTCAGTGCCCTTCCAAGGTTTTCCACAGGCCCTCCCCTACCAAGGCTACGGCTACCAGGAGGTCCAGCAGCACAGGCAGCCCTTCCCAGTCCAGGCACAGGTCCATCGGACACCATCGGTGCCACTGATGCCACCGATGCCACCCACACCACCGATGCCAGCCATGCCACAGATGCCACCCACGCCACCGATGTCACCGACGCCAGTCCTCACGCAGCTGCAGACCAGACAGCTGCACTACACTGCTCCTTCCTCCACCCCACAGCCAAGCTCGGCCTCAGAACATCTGTCATCGGTCTTGGGACTGACACCCCATGTCATGGCGGAAGGGGCTCTCAACATCACGGGGCTGAGCCAGCTGTCTGAGAGCTTCCTCAACACACCATCCCCTGTTGTCCTCCCGGGGCCAGGCACCCCAGTGGTGCCTCAGACCAGCACTCTAGCAGCAGCCACCTCCACAGCACCTGGACCCTTCACCCCTGAGACGATGGGAATGCCTCAGACTGACTGAGAAGAGTACCAGAGGCTGGGTGGCTACCTGTTGACTTTATTTTTGCTTTGGACACTTGACTTTATTTTTGCTTTGGATACTTGACTTGGGTCATTTTTCTTTTACAGCTTGTTATTAATAAAGATTATCTTTGCTTCACATACTTGCTTCATTTATTTTTGTCAATAAAGTCTTGGTGGAAACTTTTAGAAAAAGTTTAAGCCTTTGCATGCTTGAGGGATGGGTAAGGATAGCAGTGGGATGGGCAGGGATACCTTTGGGATGGGTAATAGCTGTGGGATAAATAAACCTCCAGTGCAAGCATTGTGGGACTGTATGATCCACCCTCCCAGGTGCCATACCTATGGCCCTTTATTATCAATAATAAGGTAATCATTCATCCACACATGTCAACATAAACACAACTCTTTATTAAATGCCCTGTTCATTGTAGGCCCACCCAACATACATGGCCCAATCTCATCAGTGTGATGAGACAGGCTGAAGGAAGCATACATTAATCATCTATCATCCTGTCTTGCCACTTCACTGCTCCAGCTGGGGAGTTGCACCAGTGTCTCAGGAGGTTGCGCTGCTTCTTTCCTTCACGTGAAGCTCTGTTGGGACCTTGCACATCCAGAGTGTCTATCAGGTTTTGCCCTTGCCTCCATTCCCCAGGCTCCATGTCCCCATTGCCTTGTTGGAGGTCCATGAGCCTGTTCTGCAACACTGGGTAGCAGGTGCGCATGAGATTGTGCAGGATGCAGCAAGCTTCCATGATCCTCCTCACGGTCTCTGGGCGATGCTGCATGGTGGTGAGAAGTACCTGGAACCTGTTGGCCAGGATGCCAAAGGTGTTCTCCACAACCCGCCTTGCCCTGGATAGCCTGTAGTTGAAGATCCTCTCTTCACGGGTGAGGAGTCTGGAAGTGTAGGGCTTCATGAGGTAGGTTCTGAGGGAGAAGGTGTCATCCCCCACGATGAAGTAGGGCACATCTTGCATGTCGTTGGGCAGGGGGTTTGGATCTGGGAAGCCCATGATGAGGTTGCGTTCCAGCCCCACCTTGAGGTCACTGGCGTTGTATACCTGGGCATCTGAAGCTGACCCGTTGCCTGAAGCATCGATGTACATGAACTTGTAGTCAGCATCGACCATGGCAAAGAGGATGATGCTGAAGAAGCACTTGGAGTTGAAATAAGTGGACCCCGTCTTGGCTGGCGCTTTGCAGGCCACGTGCTTCCCATCTATGGCTCCAACGGTGTGGGGAAAGTTCCACTTCTGATACCACTACTCTGCAACTTTCTTCCAGCCTTCTTCAGTGGAGGAGCACTGGAGGAGCTCCTCCAGGTATTCTTCGATGATGGCCTACACCACGTCTCTGACCACAATGCTGATGGTGTTGTGTGGCACCCTCCAGCCGTACTGCATGCTCCTGTAGGTGGTCCCTGAGGTCAGGTGGCACAGAGTCAGTGCCTCCTTGAACCCAAGGTCCAGGCTGGGCCAGTAGTTGGTGTTTGCCTTTGTCAACCTGGGTCTCAGCCACTCCACAACTTCATCAAACATGGTTGGAGGCATCCTCATGAAGTTCTGGAATGCACGAGGGTCCTTGTTCCTCAGCTCCACCATCAGCTTGTTATACAGTCCGTACTCTGCTCTTCTCCCAATCCATCTTCGGAGTCAGACACTTCTTGGCCACCTCCTTTTCTTCCCGTAGAACAGTTGAAAGAGCCTGTAGATGGCTTCGCACTGTTGCAGAATGATGGTGGCTACCAAAAGGACTGGTATCCATGGTGGACATCAATGGATGCTGTGGAAGAGCAAGAGGCAGATGAAGGCTGCAGAGGTCTGCACAGCAGGCCTGCTGGACTGAAAGTGAGATCCAGGTGAGTTCCTCCCCCTTTTTATAGGCAATATAGGTTTTCCACTAGATGTCCTTTTGCATCCTCTTGGCATCCTCTAGACATCCTTAATATCCGAGATAGGTGCCCTCTGTGAACGTTTTTTCCATTTTAAATGCTTTCTTTGCGAGCTGCATCCGCTTTCATCCTTTCTCCGTCCATCCTACGAACGCTGCACGTCCGTTCCACATCCGTTTCTCTTCCTCCCTGTGCCCGTTTTCCGCTGGAGCAGATTTGAGTTGCGCAGATGTGCAGCGGATGCCTAGCGGATATTGCAGACGCATAACAGATGACGACAGATGTAGAACGGATTTTCCCCATATGTGTTGCAGATACAGAACGGATGCGTTGGATACTTTTTCCATTCAAAAAGTTTTGAGCAGCTCAAAACTTTTTGAGCAGATGGAACCTCAGTCGATGGATGCTGGACGGATAGAGAGGATGAAAAACGGAGGCAGTGAGTACAGAACGGATGAATCGCGTTAACCAACGGATGGCAAGTGTTTCTCTCCATTTTACATCCTTTCTTTATCCGTTGGTGCAGTGTGACATGGGCTTTATTTATAGGGTCTGTAGTCTAAAACACTTGTAGACCATCTGCCTCTAATCTACATTGATACAGTGCTTCCATTAGAAGTTTCTCCATCCTATCCTGATTACCTGAGTTCTTTTATATGCAAAATATGAGTCTGTTTCTGAATTCCTGTAGACTAAATCAGAAACATTCTCTAAAACACATCTGAATAATAAGTAATATTCTATAATTTAATTATAATCTAACATATAATTGCAGATAGCCAGTATTTTTTTAAAGTACTGTTAAGTTAAGGGAGCATTTCTAGAGCCTTCATATACCTGCCCTCTCAAATTGGAGCTCTCCAAGTATGCTCAATTACAGTAGAACCTCAAGCATTTCCTGATAAAATAAAAATTAAGAAGATTCTGGAGAATAATTTGCTAAGGAAATACACTTTCAGAATAGTTCTCTACCCTATCTTTCTTTAAAATATTGTCTTATTCCAGTAGTCGGTAGTGTATTGATTGTGTTAGCTTCATTTATATTCTTAAATCTGCCGTTTCTACTTAAATATTTTTCTTTAGGGGATTTGATTTATTGATTTAAAGTGTACAGGAAACAAGCCTAGTCTTCCATCTGCTAAGCATGATTCTCATGCAGTTTATGAATGATCATTTTAGTGGGTCTTGGGTGGTAGGATACTCTGGTTCTTCTGGTTCCAAGCAACTGATTCAACTAAACAAACAAACAAAAAGATAATTGATCCCCCAAAAGGAATCAGCAATGCATCACTATGGCAGATAATCAATAGCATTGCATAATTTCCCCCAGAAGGAACCTTTTGCATAAAACTTTTCTAGTTACATTGAAATATTATGAAAGATTTAATATTGCTCCAGTGAACCCAAATACATACAGTACTTGCAAAACAATTGAAAGACAGAAGAGAGAACAAAGAAAATTATTAAAATACCTTCCTCGGGTTTTATGATATCCCAGGATGATATTTGGCCATTTCCATCTGTTTAACTGAAACATTTATTTATTGTTGCAGGATGATGTAGGGATTACTTTAAACCATTGAGGTTGATTCTAATTGATACTATTCATTGATACTATTAATCTAATTGATACTACTCATGCTTTTTTTTTTTTCATTAGAGAACTTATTTTCTATTTCAGGTTGGGAATGGAGCAAATTCATCTTTGAGCTGTGATGGCACAGTGGTTAGAGTGTAGTACTGCAGGCTACTTCTGCTGACTGGGGACAGACTGCAATTTGGCAGTTCAAATCTCACCAGGCTCAAGGTTGGCTCAGTCTTCCATCCTTCTGAGGTAGGTAAAATGAGGACCCAGATTGTTGGGGGCAATATGCTGACTGTAAACCATTTATACAGAGGGCTGTAAAGCACTGTGAAGCAGTATATAAGTCTAAGTGCTATTGCTATCTTTGAACGATCCTTACTGGATTGCTTTGCACAGCTTTCTGAACCTGGGCATCTTCAATTTTGAGATTTCTACTCCCAGATTTCCCCAGGCTGCATGGCAATTGCTGAGATTTCGAGAGTTGAATTTCACATTTCTGAAGAGCATCCAAGTTTTAAAAAGATGGTCTACAAAAAACAGGTCAGCTTTATGAAACATTCATACTTCATAGAAGTTAAAGCCCATGTCACACTGCATCAACAGATGGAAAGAGGATGTAAAACGGAGAGAAACACTTGCCATCCATTGGTTAATGCGATGCATCCGTTCTGTACTCACTGCCTCCGTTTTTCATCCTCTCTATCCGTCCAGCATTCGTCGACTGAGGTTCCATCTGCTCAAAAAGTTTTGAGCTGCTCAAAACTTTTTGAGAGGAAAATGTATCCAACGCATCCGTTCTGCATCTTGAACGCATACGAGGAACATCCGTTCCACATCCGTCGTTATCCGTTACACATCTGCTATATCCGCTAGGCATCCACTGCTCATCCGCGCAACCCAAATCCGCTCCAGCAGAAAATGGACACAGGGAGGAAGCGAAACGGACGTGGAACAGACGCACAGCGTTAGTAGCACAGATGAAGAAAGGATGAAAGCGGATGCAGCTCGCAAAGAAAGCATTTAAAACGAAAAAACGTTCGCAGAGGGGACCTATCTCAGATATTAAGGATGTCTAGAGGATGCCTAGAGGATGCAAAAGGACACCTAGTGGAAAACCTATATTGCCTATAAAAAGGGGGAGGAACTCACCTGGATCTCTGCGGTATCTGCTATCCCGCATCAGATGGGCGCCTCATGACAGGGAG
>BLBF01000007.1:52541738-52563686 GCA_015471245.1 Laticauda colubrina | reverse complement strand
GATAGATAGATAGATAGATAGATAGATAGATAGATAGATAGATAGATGGAAGTGAATGAATGAAGAGAACCATGGCAGCACATTGGGGTCATGAATTAGTCAAGAATATGATTAAAGCTTGTTAGACGGTATTCAGATCAAAGGGAGATTCATATTTTGTGAGAGATGGAACTCATAACGTTGTGCCATAATAAGACACTTTGACTATTTATTATTCTTATGATAGTTCCTGCTTGTACGTCCACTGTACAGACACTGCCTGCAAACCCTTTCATTGAAATGAATTGATGCTCTGGCTCTGATTTCCATATATTCTCAAAAGAGCACTCTGATTTGTTTTAACTACATGTTTAATCTTTCTGTGTGTATGTATATGTGTGTATTTCAGGATTTTGGCAGCATTGAAACAAGTATGTGGCCCAATCTGTACTTTAAAATGTGATTGTTGTATAGCTAGTCTTGGCCAACTAAATGTCAAGAAATTAAATGCAACTAATAATAACCAGGAAGATAATCAATATTTAAATCACACAGGTGACCTCAGAGTTTCAAAGTATCTGACATGATAATTGTTTTGCCTTATAATAGAGAAGTAAGATGTTAAGATTTCTGTGGGCAGCTCAACAAAAATCACTCCATAAAGAAAGACCATTTGAACTGGCATGAACAGATGTACAGTATGATCCACAACCTCCTAAACCAAAATATTTAGATTTCAGCTGATTTATTCTCTGATACACTTGGAAGTGAGCTTCACAATTTATATGAACTTGTAACCAAGTTAGTGAGTGCTCAAGAATTGAGGTCACACAGCTCAATTCTTTTAAGTCATGACAGCTGAAGCACCACATGGGCAGCCATAGTGTTTTATCTCTGGCAAGAGAGTCCAAATCAGCAGCCAAGCAACCCTTCCATAAAATGATTTCAGAAGCAGAAGAATAAATGTAGAATCAACTGGCCATCTGTGCTTCTGCCCCATACTAGTAATGCTGCAGAATATCATGCATGGAGCAAAGGAATCTGAGGCAACAACATCAATAGAACTATTTGGTCAAATCGAGGGCAGGAGTAAAATGCCACTGTTAGCATATCAGCCCGTTTAAGGGCATTCCATGAAACAGAAAGACTATACTCCCATTTAATCATCATTAGAATATATCACATCAGAATGCATGATTATGATTCTAAGCATTTGTACGCAGAATAACATTCCATTTAAAGAAATAGCCTGTTGATACACATTGTTCAACCTTCAGCAAGACTTGTGACTCATAACCTATTTTAAGATCAATGTGTTGAGAACCAAATCACAAGTACCTTTAAATACTTTAGCTGAACTCTGAATATGTCTCCAAAACATGAATCTCTTTATGACATTTCATTTTGGTGCTATTATGGTATGTGTGTGCTGTAATAAGAAAGATTGGGGTTTTTTAGCTCAAGGCAGACCTAGAAGCAAGAGAAATTAGTTTAAGGTATTAGACAAGTCAATGTATCTTAAGAAATATCTTTGACACCTTTTTATTGTTTTATTTGTTTTATGCATATATGTGTTTCATACCAGTTTAGTCATTTGGATTCACTGCTGATAATAGTATGCACTTTAGCTTCAAAAGAATGCCAGTAAGGTTCAGGGTAGAAAAGCTCTACAAATTGTCAGCTCACCTCTGAGCTCCCACAAGGATTATAAGATCAAAAGTCATTAAAATGGAATGGCTCACTTACTGTTACATGAATTGAAACCATGTTTACTGAGCAGAACATTTGGTGGTTGAATTTTATGAAAGAATCAAATTGTACTGGAGTACATTGTAACATTTGTGGAACATCTGAATCACTTTAAGACATACCCACATGCTTGTATGTATGATCCTTATTATAGAAATAGCAACATTAAAAAAAATAAGAAAAGAATGAATATTGTGGCTCACAGTTCTAGTAATCCCATGTTTCTTCTTCCTTATGCACTCAAATTCTGTGAGGACAGTTCTTCAACTGTTCAGATGTTTAGGTTTTATGCTTCCTGCTAGCCTAAGTAAGAAATGCTGTGCTAATAAATTCTAATATGCAGTTGGTCTCTGCAGGTTGATGACCTTTCAACAGTAGTGGGCTCTATGTAAAATTCATTCCTCCTCCCTTTCTAATTCTAGTTATTTCCCTTGCCATATGATTTATGGGTGGGCCACCAGTGGGAGAATTCACCTGCAAAAATAGTTTGCACAGTGTTGTTTATTGCACTAAGTAGCTTTCATGCTGAGTTAAGGGATTTTCCAAGGAAAAGGACCTGCTGTCAGATCTTCCATCATCATAACAAAATCAGCACCAGTAATCTCTCAGATTTCAAGAGGAAACCCAAGAGTCAGAAGCCATCACGAGTTACAGATTTTTCTAACTGCCAGAAGAATTTAATTACAGGGAGAAGATGACTAATACAATCACTTCAGAAGCATAAGTGAAAGCTACACATGAAATGCTTGTTCTTTCTTTTTTTTTATTACTTTTTGTTCACTATTCTTTCACTATCTGCTACTTGAAGTATATTTTTCCAGTCATATTCAGCTTTCTTTGTCTTTACAGGACAATCCAGGTGTCTTCTTCCCTTTTCATATTACACATTTAATGGCACAGCATAAATGGGATGGCGCTTGTGAGATTGTATCTTTGATTATATTCAAGGAATTGTGAATCAAGGCATTTTGTACTTAATGTACAAAGCAAGCATTAGGCATACATACATAAGTCTCACCACCACTTATAAAGACGTATAAATGTTTAACCGTATATAATGAATGGCCATTATATATGATAGATATCAGTAGTAAATAAGGTAGGTTATTGAATAAGTGTCCAGACCATTTGAAGTATGAGTGTGCCTGTTTTTAAAAAGTAAACATATAATGTATATAAGTCAGCAAATATTTTTGTTGGTTCGGCTGCCTTACAAGGTCCCTATTTCCTAGGTTTACATACTGATCAGGTACCTCTGCACATAAATCAGCTGAATGGCTAAATCTGCAAAATACGCTATAAGATACATGTTATCATGATTTCACAGCATTCTGGCAACTAGGTAATTACTCTTCCACCACCCTGCTCTTTTCTTGTTAATACCAATTTATTGCCTTGTTTCATTGTGGAAAATTGACTAGGAAATAAATTGTTTTGTTCTGTTTGAGCAGAAATGTGACTCTCATATTCTAGGTTCATCAGACAATTGACTCATCAGTCCCTTTCTGTTTTTTATTGGTATTGTAAAGGCAGTAAAAGAATGCACTAGGAGAAATGCTAGTGTTCCAAACCAGTGGCATTGAGACCCATAAATCACCTGATGCAATTGTTATATTTCCAGCTTTGAGCTTGCCTGCAGCCATTTTTACTGCAACATTGTGCAAATTGTTTCACTGATATTCCTTGGTTAGTGTACACTATGTATGGCATTGGTAACAGTGTTCCTTAAGCAGGTAATTGTGATCTCATTGTAATACAAAGTAATGGCTAGAATGGTCTGAATTATCCTGGATTAGTACAATAATTCAAAAACAGAGAAAGGGATTGGTTGTATCGACACAACTGTTATTGCACATGTACTAAACTCTAGCAAGAAGTTCATTTATGGCTTTTTCACACAATAGAAAATGGTTCATTGAATGCAAGTACAACTACAAATAGCCATAATTGTTTTCAACTAGGAGCAGTAAATGGAAAGTGAACCCAAAATGAAAGCAATTTTTGTTCCTTGAGCTTTTCTGCCTCTGCATTGCTAATTATTTTCTTTTCCCCTGATGGTTGATATTCTTAAATATCTCAGCTATCCCAGCTTTTATATGTTTTCAAATACATCAGGGCACTTTAGTTTACCTCTGAAGCTTGCAGAAAGGTGAGAATAAATCTTCAGCTGAAAGCTGACCAACTGAATATCTTGAGCATAATAGAAATAAGCTACAGATATTTAATCTAGGCATTTCTATTAGTCTTTATAGTATTTCTTATGAGACAGAATTTGAACATGTGCCCGGAAGGCCCTAGAGTACTAACCAACAATTCTACTAATGTTCATTATATCCCAAAACATTCATAAACAATCTGTAAAAAATAGATTATTGAACTACTTCACCAGGTTGTTACAGTCAATATTATTACATTCCTAAACAATCTGCAAAATAATTCTAATAAATTACTTCATAGGGATATTACAGCAATGAACAAGATGAGTACTGAATGGCATTTTACACAGGAGAGCTGCAGTGCTATATACATTTATCTGGAAATAAACATGTGAAGCTCAGTGGGATTTACATTTGAATAAATGCATAAGATGGCAGTGCCTGTATGTTGTGGAATTTTTTTTTCATTACTAATAACAGCAACATGTTTTTAAGTGAATGGGAATGAAAAGAATAGTACAAATGTTTTTTTAAATTATCATTTCATATGTGAAGCATGAGTTCACTAATGGGGGAGGGGAGATTAACTGGACCCTGATCAAGATTTTGTATGTTTCAATCCCAATTAGAAAGTCACCTGTACTTTTACAAATGAAAGCTGGACTTCTGTATATTTATCTGGAAGTAAAGAGATTACCCCATATTTCCAATCTCCCTGGATTGGTCAGCTACTTTACCCAGCTGGGTCCAAACCCTGACTTTTCCATGAATGTTGGCCCTCTGGTTTTGGACTAGCTTACTCTTTGGTATTCTTTATTGAATAGCTCTAGTTATTCCAACTAGAGATTTGGATGTTTGATCTTGAGATCTGAAGCCCCTGTAGCTATCTTTTCTTACACAAACAGATGAAAAACACAAAGGCTTTCTCAAAATAGTCAGATGTACTTTGGTTATATTTGTTTTTTCACTCTATTTTATTTTTTTTACTACTTATATCATTCTCTTTATTATTTTTTACTGTTTCTTTTCTTCATTCTTTCCAATGGCCAATAGAAGGCCACAAGATGTTGTATAATGACAAATGAGTACATTTGTAGACTAAACCTATCTATTCAAAAGGAAGATCCCATGGGCTCAACAATTTACTCTCTACACAAGCAAGTGTAGAATGTAATGTTTTATAGTGTTTGAGAAATTGCAGCAATTTTATGGAGTTTCTAGACAAAGTCAACTTGCTAGAATAAACAGACCAAGTTCTCTAACTGGGGATAATCTGTTTAATGGAAAGACCATAGAATAGAACTGCTATTTACTGAACTTTTCAATGTTCTACAACAGTTTAGTCCATCATATTTCATGTCATAAAAAGAAAGTCATTTTTCCCTTAGTTCACCTCTCTCTATGTACATATACCATACATAAGCGCACCAACATGCCTACCGTCCCTGTCCTATTGTTTCTTTTTTTTTCTTATTTGTATCCATTTCATGTATTCATAACCATGTTTATACTTATACCTGTTATCTAATAATTGCTTGACAATATAAATAAATAAAAATAAATAAAAATATACATGCACAAACAAAACACATATGTTATAATAAATTCTACAAAAGTATTGCATAAATTGTTGTAATTCCTTACATTTTCTTAAATGCTTACCAGTTATGTAGCATTTTTTTCTGCTCCAACTCAACTTTCCAAAGAGAGAAAAAGTCCTGACCAGACTCCTCCCCTTTAACCTTGGTTTGTTGGGAAGAGGGTATCTCATCCAAGTATTCACATACTCATAAACTAGGAATAAATAATCACAATAGAAAGGAAAAAGGAAAGATTAATAACAATTCTGTACCATCACTCGACTTCCTAGCCCTGGTAATTTTCAGCTGTATGATTTGAGAACAGCAGTCTTTTAAAAAAACAACAACAAAGTTTTTATTTTTATAAAATAAAACATACGAACAAAACATAAAAACATAAAACCCTCTTTCAATTATATACATATAGTGTGTCAGTTGGTTACAATCTTTTGTGCTGTCCTTTTTTTTAACCATTACTCACAAGTTATATAAATTTTCACCTTATCAATCTAGTTTATGTTTATGTAATATCAATTATTAAACATTCATTTGACTAAACTATTTTTCCATCATTTTATCCAAGATATTCTAATTTTTATTATGATTTAATCTTATACATTCATCCAATGGTTATATATTTTGTACTGTATATTCTATATCAATCTATTAACTTTTATTGTAAGGCTAAAAATCTATTTTTTTTACCATGCCTTTTTATTTAACCATTGATAAAATAAATCCCATAACATATAAAATTGTTTATCCTCTTGTTCTCTAATTTCAAATGTCAATTTACTTATTTTGGCACAGTCCATGATTTTCTGAATAATTTCCTCCTGCATAGCTATTTTTTCATTTCTCCAATTCTTAGCGAATACACTTCTAGCTGCTGTTAAAACATTTACAATCAAATATTTCAATTCTTTACAATATATTTCCGGTATAATTCCCAATAAAAATATCTCAGGTTTAAAGTCTATGTGTTGTTCTTCCATTTTTTCCAACCATGTGTGAATTATAGTCCAATATCTTTTTGCGTCCGAGCATGTCACCACATATGGTAATATGAACCAGGTATCTGATGACATTTCCAACATTTATCCGATTTATTCATGAACATCAGGGGTAAGTACCACCTGTAAAACATCCTATATAAATTTTCTTTATATGCAGTTGACATTGTCATTTTATAATTTTGAGACCACAATTTTTGCCATTTATTTAAGTCAATCCCATATCCAAAATTTTTCCCTCATGCAATCATTGTTTCTTTTACTAGTTCTTCCTCTAATTTAAACTAGCAAATGTCCATAAAGTTTTCTGATTACTTTTTCATCAGTACCTGTCAAAATTTTATCTAAATCAGTCAACTTATCATAGATACCTTCTGTTTTAACATCTTTATCAAATCTAGATTGTATTTGGAAATATGAAAACCAATTCATTTTTACACCTTGTTCTTCCAACACTTGCTTAGATTTAAGTTCACCCTTTTCATTCAATATCTCACCATATCTAACTGTTCCTTTTTATATATTATTGGATCGGAAAAACCTTCAAGAGTAGATAACCATAGTGGAATTTGTAAATGATATTGCTTTTTTATCTTCTCCCAGTTTAGAAACAATGCTTCTTGAATGTAATCTCTTCTAAAATACCTCTGCATTTTAGTTCCTTTATTGGTATAAGAGAACAGCAATCTTGTTTTCCTTCAAAACCAGGGTATCAAAATTGTGTCATCAGGGCAGTGTCACATGATGTATTAGGACTCCCCTCCCCTTTGCTAAACCAGACTGGGGCGTAGCCAGCACATCTGGCCCACAGGGCTTGAGTTTGATAGCCCTGTTCTAAAGAGATGGAACACCAGCAATGGGTTGAATGCTATTATTTCCAAGTAAGTGTACACAATACAGCACACTTAACAATATGGCATGCTCTTTGCAATAGACATTACAAGATTTCATTAATGAATACCTAACAGGCAATCCTGTTTTTTTTTTTAAAAAAAAATCCATAATTTCTTTAAAATAGAGCACTGAAGTGAATATTTTTCTTATAAATACATTAACTTAAGGTCTATTTAAATAGACTTTCATTTGATATGTTAGGAATATGCAACATTGTTCCAAGTTTCAAACAAAATGCAGGTATGCTAAATAATGATTCTGGTCTAGATTTGAAACATAACTTTGGTCATTTCGAATGAAGTTATTCCAAGTGTCGGAAACAACCTCAGAATGGGCCTGTTTCAAATAATTTCAATTTTGTTTCAATGAAATATTACTATGGCAAGTTTTTTGCAAGCTCAAAATAAAACAGTTTCCAATTGTATCAACTGATGAAAATAAAGCCCACTGAACACAATGGAACCTCTATGGGAGTACATTTGCAAAGGTCTCAACTGCAGGTGTGTCTTGCATCACAAACAAAGTACATTTTTCCCAACACAGATACGTTGCTAAGAAGAGACCTATATAAAAATGTCAAACTCTGGTAATTTAGGATTGATGTCAGGCATCATGAAATGTTCTTATTTACCCTGATTACAATTACTTCATTATGGATATTGGGACAAACTTCAGCAAAGTTTGTATTGGTTCCTAGGAAATTGTGATTCAAACTTGGAGCCAAAGTTTTCCAATCTTTGGAAGACAGGAATGATTATTTATTTCCAACAGCCAACAATAAAGTTACTCAATGGATATTCCCATTGATGATGCAAAAGTACCTCCTTCTGATCTTTCCGAATTTTCATTCCGTGAATTGCTATAACAGCATAGCAGGGAATATGCATTGGAGAAGAGATATGAGCATCTATGTAAGTACATCAAAAATAGAAGTACTGAGCAATGCCCATTTAACTGCAGTTTTGTGGAGAAGCTATATAAAAATATAGAAAGCTGATATAAGCTTTTTGCAACAGGATATCAAATGAAAGCCAAATATTTATAATAAAACTACAAAAAAATATCTTGGAATCAATTTTATAAAATATTTAATTTTAAGGAATATTTCATTTACAAAGCATTTAGATGAAATGACTCAGATAGATAGATAGACAGATAGACGGACAGACAGACAGACAGACAGACAGAAGACAGATAATACAGTAGTTAAGTTCCTGAAATGGAACCTCTCAGTATTCTGTTTATGCCAAATTAATCTGAAATTTATGGATAAAATATGTTGTCTGCCGTGTATGTAAATAAATATCCTCGATGAATCTGAATCGTCTGTAATTTCTGGAGTAAGAGTATCTTTTCACCGCTGTGTGGGGCAGCTATGTTTGTGATAAAGCTTGATTATGGCACACACAAGTATATTACTGGAAAAGCAAACAGTCAAAAATCTAAAACTGAAATCTTACTGAGCCTTTACTTGCCACCTATTTGAGCCTAGACTCAGATTGAATAGAAATACACTTTGGAGAATAAAGCTTAGGTTTTTTGTGGTGAACATTTCTCTCTGGCTGGTGTTTCAAGATTGCTGCAGGTAGATTGTCAGCTGAACACTTGAGCTAATAGATATTCATGTGAAATTTAGAGTTTCCAATCATCATGTACTTCTCGAAGAAGTCTATCGTCTCAGCAAAAAGCTGGATACTTTTTGCTGACTATCTAGTACCTGGTATAAGGCCAGTACCTAGGCCAGTTTCAGTACTTAGCCTTACAGCCAATGAGTCGGACTTGTGGCTCCTCCTCCTCTTCATCCTCATAAGGAGGGCTGCCTGTCTGATTTGGAGGCTCCGGCAAAAAGCCTGAGCTCATTGATTACAGATCCCTGTTAATAAAGAGCATTTGTAATGCAGCAGTGGTGCTGCAATCTCCACACGCCAGTTCATGATGGCCCTTCAGTCTCCACAATTAAGTCGTCCAGCAGGCATGCCCCCTGTTGCAGCTGCACTGTCAATCTCATTTTGTAATACAAATGATCTTAGACCCAGTGTTTGACATGGGGGTTTAGCACCCAAGAAGGCAATTCTGCAACTTCAAATGAGCCTAATTGGTTGTGCGCTCAGGCGTTCACTCAAGCTGCTTCAGTCCATCAGAGAAAGATTTCCAACTAATTGAACAGCTCAGAAGGAAAAGAACCACGGAAATCACAATGCCTCAAGACAGCAGAGAGAGGTCTTTTTGGTGATTAAAAACCAACAACACACCTTCAAAATAATACTTTTTTTTCAGAAAGGGGAATTGCCACCTGTCATTCGAGACACAAATCACCTTGATACAAAAAGAATTTCAAGTGAAAAAACAGTTTCAATATTAATCAGTTTGGCTCCACAAGTATCTATGTATTTATTTGATTTTAAGAGAAAATAATATTTTGGAGGGGAGAAATGCTTAATTTGGGTTGGAATGATTCAAAATCACACATACAAAAAGACAACTGTGCCAACTGTGGGCAGAGGGAGAATATCTTTCCTATCTGAATGTCATCTGCAATTTGCAAATGCAGCTTGGGCCCACATTACCTAGGTTCCCTCCAAGCAAATGGTCCATCTGCATTTATAAAACCCTTGTGAACCATGCCACTGTTACTATTCAGTGTGTTGAAATGCTGACAGCTCAGCCTGTACTGAGGGGTTGATTTTTAGGATCTGGGAAATAACAGCATAACCATGAAACATTCTGACATGATAAAAAAAAAATATTGGCTGGCAGTTGCAGGGGACAGAATGAAGAATGTAAACTACTTTTATGAGTTGAAATTCCCAAATCTAAATCCATTTGTCTGACCATTTTTCTCTGAATCAAGAATAACCCTGAAACTTCTGTTATTGCTTCAAGTGAGAGAATGGATTACATGAAGGGAATTTCTACCTTTTCCAAGGCATGGTATATTTGTCACTCATTGCATTATTCTGATTATCATGTCATTACTTCATGACATTATTTTGATATTGCCATGGCTTATATTCTATTTTATCTAGTATTATATGTGGCTGAGCGATTAAATGGAACGGAGCATACCAAGAACAAATCTTACCTTTAAAATCATGTCTAGGGTTTGCAATTTGTTTTGAGATGATCACAGCTAAAGTCAAAGTATGGGATTATAATCATGATCTCTAAAAGCTTTTTCTTTTAATGATCCCATAATCCCTTGTGGGTGGAGTCTGGGCAACTGAATGGAGCTAGCAGAATGTTTACTGACAGTGTGTTTATTTCTAACAGCTAATGTTGCCTGTAAAAACCTAGCATATCTTAAGATGTTCATGAACCTTTTCCAACAGATGCTCCAGCATTCTTGACCAAAGCAGCTGGAAACAAGAATGAGGAACTTCCTAGCAGCAGTGCCCTTTTATGGAATACTCTCCTCAAAGTGCCTTCTTCTGACAGGAGCAGACTGATATTGATGAATTCAATCCACAAGCAAATTTGCAGAGAATTTCAAGCACATACTTCAATTAGTGTCTTGTGTTGAATTGCTATGATATTTTCATATTTTACTTTCAGAACTTTTGCTATTCCTTCTGGACTGTATCACTCTGATTCAGCTTTATATACATAGCAAAATTCAGTGCAGGATAGCTTGACTGCAGCCATAAGACAGAGGATTTTCTGAAAAAAGAAATGTTCTGTATAAAATGGTATACTCCAAACTATGCAATCTGATTGGCTCAGAAATTAAGCATTGGATTGGTTCACTAGGAACCAATCCAAAAGAGCCGCTGAAAGGCGGCAAAGTTAAATAGCTGCCATTGGCTACAAGCCGGCAGGCAAGCCTGTATAAAAAGGCTGCCGCGGCTTCAGCCAAATTGTTCCGTTACTGTTGCTTACTTGAATAAAGACTTTGTTGTTGGAACCCGGTCTACCTCACGTTTTTCCCGGACGGAACACTGGCGACGAGGATGGGATTGTCCTAAATGCAAGGCCGAGTATGCGGCAGAAAGAATTCCAGACTGAAAGTGATGGCTGGGAATAATGCGTCGCCCACACCCTTCAATCCCAATGAAGAGGATTGGGAGTTATACGTAGACAGTTTCCTAATGTTCTTAGAGAGCAATGAGATGGAAGAAATCTCAGACCAGCAGAAGAGGGCTGTCTTCCTAACCAACTGTTTTTAAAATAGCCAAAGCATTGGCGAAGCCCAGAGATATGAAACAAATGACCTGGTCTGAACTTCAGCGAATGTTAAAGGCCCACTACGCTCCAGTAGTGTCAAATCTCATCAAGCGGCACGAGTTCTACAAAAGGATCAGAAGGAAGGTAAAACCATCACTGACTTTTTGGCAGCTCTCCGACAACTGGGGGGAGCTTGCTAATTCCTGAACTTAGACAAAGCCATGCGCGATCGAGTTGTCCTTGGTCTGAGAGACTCTAACTTACAAAGTAAGCTACTAAATAAACTCAATATTACAGTGGCTGAAGATGAAACTAATAAACTCCAATACTGACGCAATGACCCTACCCAGGGGAAAGAAGCAAGCTCCCTCCACAACTCATCACAAAGAATTTGACAGTCCATTTGAAATGGAAGATGAGGATGATGAGGTCCATCGCCTGTACACCAACAAAAAAAGGTGCAAAAAAAGAAATTGGCAGGAATGCGCTGGCTGCGGGGAAACCACCCTCGAGCTGATTGCAGATCCCTTGATACCATATGCCGAGCTTGCAAGAAGAGGGGTCACATCAAAAAAGTCTGCAGGAATTGAAAAAATAACAGCCCAAACAGACGCAGTAACTCCCCACTACCAGCGGAAGCAAAGCAAGCCGAAAAGAAATGGGAGCGCAACAGACGAACCGGCAACCGAGAAAAGACCCATCAAACTGTCACTATTGGAAGTGCCCAGACGGAAAGCGGAAGAAAAGTCAAAATTGTTGTAAAAATTGAAGGAAGCCCCTGTGAGATGGAAGTCAACTCAGGATCCTTCCTGTCAATGGTGTCTTGGAACACAATCAGATGGCTGGTTCCAAACATCAAATTAAAAGAACTTCAGAAACAAAAATTAACTCTAAAAGACTACCAAGGAAACCAAATCCCTGTGGTAGGTCTAGGACATTTCCGAGTCACATACAAGCAGCACGCTGAAGTCCTGCCTTTAACCATAGTTGACCGGGACCGCCCCAGCCTCCTGGGCATCGAATGGTTCGTACCATTGGGCATCGGAATGACTGGGGTGAGCCAAGTAGCCACAACCGACTGGGAAGAGAGCCTGATACAAGAGTTCCAGGACGTCTTCGATGGCACCTTAGGCAGGTACCGGAGGACCCCACTTTCCTTTAGTTTAGACCCTCAGGTAGCACCTAGAAGATTAAAAGCCAGACGAGTCCCCTTTGCTTTAAAGGCCAAAATTGATGAACAATTAAATAAATTAATTGAGCAAGGGGTCATAGAACCAATTGACCATGCTAGATGGGAGACACCAATAATAACACCTGTTAAACTTGATGGGTCGGTACACATCTGCAGAGACTACCCTGAACCATGCGTTGCAGCAAAGCGCATATCCTGTACCAATTGTGCAACATTTACTGCACTCACTAGGGGGAGGAATTTTTTTTGCCAAGCTTGATTTAGTCCAGGCATATCAACAGCTTCCAGTAGACCCAATAACGGCTGAAGTACAGACAATAGTAACTCACAGAGGGGCATTTAAATGTAACAGACTTCAATTTGGAGTGAGCGTTGCCCCAAGCATTTTCCAAAGCCTCATGGAACGCCTACTAAACGGAATTAAAGGGGTCGTGCCATATTTTGATGTCGTCCTAATTTCAGCTAAAAACACGACCCAATTAGAGAAAAGACTGAAATAAGTATGAACAAAATTTAGAGAATCCAGCCTGAAAGTCAAAAAAGAAAAATGCTGTTTAATGACTGATCGCGTCGAATTTTTGGGGTATTTAATTGACAATGAGGGTATACACCCTACAGAAAAAAAAAGTCAAGGCTATTAGAGACACACCACAGCCAAAAAACAAAATTACAAGCATTTTTGGGTCTAATAAACTTCTATAACGTATTCCTCCCTCACAAGGCAACGATAGCTGAACCATTACACCATTTATTGGATAAGAAAACTACTTGGACTTGGGGGCATAGAGAACAAAAAGCATTCCAAGGCATAAAAAATCTATTAACCTCAAACACCGTTCTTATTCAGTTTAGTAACACACTTCCATTGACGGTCACTTGTGACGCCTCACCGTTTGGAGTCGGTGCCATCCTGAGCCACCAACTGCCTGACGGAAGAGAGGCACCCGTTGCCTTTTACTCGAAAACACTTTCTAAAGCAGAACGCAACTATAGTCAACTAGACAGAGAAGCCCTGGCAATTGTCGCCGGAGTTAAACATTTTCACGAGTACCTCTATGGGAGAACATTTTCAATTATTACTGACTATAAACCACTACTAGGAATTTTGACGGGAAACAAACCCACACCAAACATTTTATCTCCTCGAATGACTAGATGGTCAGAATTCCTAGCAGCGTACTCCTAGACTTTAATACATCAACCCGGGAAACAGATCTCCCATGCAGACGCGCTAAGTCGAACACCGCTGCCAATGATGGAGGAAGACCCAGCGCCAACAATTACCACCCTGCAGATAGAAACCTGCCCTGAGCTAACAATATCTGCACATGATGTCGCCAAAGCAACCGCTAAAGCCCCAGTGACTGCCCGCATTTTAAATTGGGTAGGTAAAGGTTGGCCGGAAAACCAAAAAACTGAAAACTTTATACCTTTCCGGACCAGACAGACTGAACTGTCAATACAAAAAGGGTGTTTATTGTGGGGTGATCGGGTTGTAATTCCTTCAAAATTACAAACAAGAGTGTTGGGTATGCTTCATGAAAGCCACCCAGGCATCGTGAAAATGAAAAGCCTGGCTAGGAGCTATGTATGGTGACCTGGTCTGGACAGAGATATTGAGTACTGGGTTGCCACATGCAATAAATGCCAGAAAACTAGGCAATCACCACCACAAGCTCCTATAAAGGATTGGGAGACCCCACGAGGCCCCTGGTCTCGGATCCATATTGTTTTTGCGGGTCCGACCAGGGGGCATACCTTCTTGATTGTTGTAGATGCATCCTCGAATTGGTTAGAAGTCGCAGTAATGCCATCTAAAACAACCGACGCCGTTATAAAAAAGCTAAACAAGCTATTTGCAACTCATGGGTTGCCGGACGTCCTAGTGTCCGACAATGGGCCACAACTGACCGCTATACAATTTGAACAATATCTAGCCTCCTTAGGCATACACCACACACTAACAGCACCAGCCCACCCGGCGGCAAATGGTAGGGCTGAGAGAATGGTCAGGTTTACCAAGGAGGGTTTGGAGAAAATGGACCCAGGGGATGTCCAGGACAAAGTGGACCATTTACTTACCCTCCAACATATCACCCCAAGCACTGTGACTAACAAAAGCCCAGCAGAATTACTAATGGGGAGAAAACTTAGATCACATTTGGATAGGTTACATCCAAATTATACCTTTGAAAAAAACCCCGACTCCTCCAGCCATTTCCGCACGTTTGAAATCGGCGACCAAGTCTATGCAAAATACGAGCGCGCAACCTCCAGCAATAAAAATCGACAAAAACAAAGCCAAAGGGGGGGGGGGAATACAAGAAAATAAGACTGAAGGAAAAAACAAACGGTTGAAATTAAACCCAGAACATCTAACCAATCAAAAAGAGCAAAAAGAACACTTATGGTTTGATGAACCTGGCAGAAATAATCCACTGGTAGAGGAACCCATCCTGGAAGGGGCCAGCAAAGCCAGCTCAACCTGCCCGGGAGAACCAGGAGGGAGCAGCAAAACCACCGGCCTGAGCAACTCAAGCGGTAGCAACTTTGCTGACTCACCCTTCCAGGCGGTTCCATGGAGAAGAGCCGGAGAGACAGCGATCCCGTCCGAACTGCTCAAAGTCTTCAGCAAGAATGAACTGTGCAAGTCAAGTAGAGTCAGAAGAAACCCCACCTACCTGCCTGACTACGTCACTCACATAGGACTAAACTAAGGGGGGAGGGGTGTTCTGTATAAAATGGTATACTCCAAACTATGCAATCTGATTGGCTAAGAAACTAAGCATTGGATTGGTTCACTAGGAACCAATCCAAAAGAGCCACTGAAAGGCGGGAAAGTTAAATAGCTGCCATTGGCTACAAGCTGGCAGGCAAGCCTGTATAAAAAGGCTGCCGCGGCTTCAGCCAAACTGTTCCATTACTGGAACAGCTTACTTGAATAAAGACTTTGTTGTTGGAACCCGGTCTACCTCGCGTTTTTCCCGGACGGAACAAGAAGATCCAAGT
This sequence comes from Laticauda colubrina, assembly GCA_015471245.1. Taxonomy (NCBI): domain Eukaryota; kingdom Metazoa; phylum Chordata; class Lepidosauria; order Squamata; family Elapidae; genus Laticauda; species Laticauda colubrina. The sequence goes on along the minus strand of BLBF01000007.1, from coordinate 52,547,953 downwards.
ATTATTGCTATCAATATTTGTTTATCTGAGCTCGACATTCTTCACAATTTGCTCTCCAAATTATGAACCTGGTTTTGCAAATCTGATACCTTTTTTTCTTTTGACAAGATTTCTAAATATATATGTCCTTTTATGCATAGTATCAGTCTGTGTCTTGGTAAATGAAGTCTAATAAATATGATCTTTTCTGCCTTCTCAAGGTACCATTCATCACAATGCATTCCTTCTCTAATAACTAGTATCTTATGGGTTTTATTTCCAATAGCAGAATGGCATGAAACCACGGGAAGAAAGAAAAAAGATAGAAGTTTCAACAAAAATGCCTACTACTAATTATAGGATTCAATTTCTTGTTGATGCTGTAAAGAAGACAATTCCAGCCACACAGACTATACAGATGCAAAAGATATAAAATAAGGGCTCTTGGATTTCATTATAAAAATAGAACAATTCTTTTGGTTAAAATCAGGTCTTGTTATAGATTTTAGATTAATAATCATTTCCCAAACTAAGTCCTTCCCTTCCTTTTGCATCATATTGCTCAAAAAGCCATTCAGATATGGACTTTAGTGCTGTTGAAATGGCTATAACTGGAAAAGGAGACTGGGAAGCTCCAGTTTCCCTTCAGAAATATTTGATTACAGACATGAAACTGCTGATCAACTGATCATTGCTTTTTGTAAAGTGAAACAATTCCACATAGGGCATTTTCCCACTCAGGGAGCAGATCACGAATTTTATATACTGAATGAACGCCAGCCTTGCCAGCCATACTGTGTCTTTCAGAGTAGCAGTAACATGGATGCACCTTGGCAATTAAGCCCAACAAACATGAAGCAGATCAACAGCATCTGAAAAAGCTGCCACATTGTCCCCCAGTGGCAGCATTAAGGATGGGATGTTTTACCTTTCAATTTGGAATGGAGAAGGCCTCAAATTCCGGATTTTAACTATACTGGTGGTTCAAAGATCTTGATTATTCAATGCAATATAACAGTGTGATATTCTTACTGTTAGCATTTCTGATCCAGCATCTTACATAGAACAATAAATCACTGATCAGCAATTAAATGTTATGACAACCCTATTGGGTTTACTACTGTCCAGGCGTGGTCTCTTTCCCTTTGCTAGCTTTATCTTATTTGTCATCTCTCTTTTTCTAACAATATAGTTTCTATAGCAACAACCATTGGCTGTCAAAATAATGAAAACCACAGAGAGCTCTCCTGCAGTGAAACCCCTCATGCTGACAAATCCAGGCTTTATGATCATTGTCCAGTGTTATTCATTATCTATCAAATGATACATTTATTAGAATATACAAGTTACCAACTAATTACTTCTGGAATAGGATAATCGAAACAGGGGTATTGACTTCTTTCTGTATCTAAAAACAAAATCTCTATGTGATGTGTTATTTGCCTCAGAACATGAATCAATGACCTTTACTAGATGTACCTTAACACTGAAAGACACATCATTTGTATTATCAGATTTTGCCATCCTCAGTTAAAAACTCTGATTATTTTCACAGAATGCAGAACATTAATTTTCAAAAGATAAACTAAAACATGATGATGGCAACTTAATGACCATATTAGCATTTTTAATGACACACCATTGCCTGCTGAGAAATCTGTGGGGAAATCAAAATTTTAAAAGTCACCACCCTACTTTCCACAAATAATTATCTCTCTTATACAGATACACTTCATTTAGTGACCATAATCGGCACGGGAAACTTGCTTGTAAGAAAAGCATTCACTAAGTGAAACCGTGACAGTGTTTATGATCTTACTTCCACTTCCCTTTGTTTTATTCACCTACAAAGGTTATGTATGCAATGTGTGTGTGTTTGTGTGTCTATGTATATGTATATGTGTATGTGTATGTGTATATATATATATATATATATATATATATATATATATATATGTGTGTGTGTGTGTGTGTGTGTGTGTGTGTGTGTGTGTGTGTGTGCGTGCTGTTCAACTTCCTTCGGGTATTATCCCACGTCATTGTAGTTGTGCTTTTAAAGTTGTAGCAATGTTTCAGCAGAATCTCATCTGCCATCATCAGGCTTCTGCATTGATTTTGTCTGTGGGTCAGGCTATCACAGCCGTTAGTTTTAAATTTGAGACTAGCCTACTGCTGTGCCAGTATGGTTTTTTTCTTCATCCTGATTGGTTGGGAGTCTTGGTCTGTGATTATTGGTCTTGGAGTTTGTTTGATTGGTGTTTCTGGTTTCTTCTATCTGTTTTGTGGCTTTGATTGGCTGGCAACACTCTGTTCCTATGTTGGAGGCTTTCAGTGCAGCTTGGCTTCGAGTAAAAGGACGGCTATCATCTATTAGGAAGCTAGGTTTCATCTGGGTGCCTGGTTGGGGTGTGTTTGAGCTTGAGGTATCAGAGGGAGTCTGTTTGTGCCCAGGTGTTTGCCTGGCTTGTGGTGTGGAGATTTTTCTATTTGAGAGTGCAGGCTTCCAAATGATTGACAGTCTGCTGGAATCATCTCTTCTATTCATGCTTTCAGGTCCTTTTTCAATCTCTGTGGCTTTTCTGATGATTCTGTGGTTGGGGTTTTTCTATAGTGGCTAGGGTTTTGGTGCCATTGAAGTTGATGTTATGACCTGTGGCTTTCATGTGTTGGACTAGTGAGGAGGTGTGTTCCAACTTTTTTACTGAATTTTTATGTTCATCCTTCTATTGGTCTGTCCAATGTATGTAGCTGGGCATGAAGCACAGGGGACTTCATTTATGCCTTGGTTTTCCAGGTCAATTTTATCTTTGGGGTTTCTAAAGATGGCTGCTATTTTTTTGTCTGTTTTGAAGGCAGTCTTAATGTCATGCCTGTGTAGTATCTTTCTGATTTTGTCTGTAGTACCTCTTATGTAGGACAGGACAGCTGTTCCATAGGTCTCTTCATCTTCTGGGTCTCTATTATGTCTTAGTGTGTTTTTGTGGATCAAGCTGGTGATTTTGTTTTTGTGGAAGCCATTAGCTGTCAGTACTTTAGTCAGGGTGCATAGTTCAGTCTTTATGTGTGTCTTGTCTGCCAGGCGTTTGGTTCTGGTGATTAGTGTTTTGGTCACGGAGTTTATCTGTGCTGGGTGGTGGTGGGATTGGGCGTTGAGGTAGCGGTTGGTGTGTGTTTTCTTCTGGTATATGGTGTGTCCTAATGTGCCATCTGTTCTTTTGTAGATGAGTACATCTAGGAATGGTAGTTGTTTGTTTATTTCCGTTTCTAGGGTGAACTTGATTTTGGGGTATGTGCTGTTTAGGTGTGTTAGGAAATTGTTTAGGTTTTCTTTTCCATGGGGCCAAATCACAAATCACAAATGTCATTGATGTATCTTAGCCATAGTTTGGATTTTGGGTGGCATTAGCCAGGGCTCTGGATTTGAATTCTTCCATGAACGGGTTTGCAGTGAAGGGTGACAGTGGTGATCCCATAGGGGCTCCTTCATTTTGCTTGTATCTTTGTCCTTTGTACATTAAATATGTGCTGGTTAAGCAGTGTTCTGTTAGTTCCATGAGGTCTTTAGCTGGTTGGTATTTATTTTTGATTATTTCAAGAGTTTCTTTTATCGGGACTTGAGTGAATAGTGAAACCACGGCAAAACTTACAAGCAGATCTTCTTGTTCCACGTGTAGATCTTTGATCATTTCTTAGAAGTGGTATGAGTTTTGCACATATGAAGCTGTGGTTTCTGCATGGGGCTGTAGTTGTTTTGCCAAGTGCTTAGCTAAGTTTTGTAGTGGTGCTCCTTTGGAGCTGACTATGGGTCTGAGAGGTATGCCTTCTTTGTATATTTTTGGGAGGCCGTATAGTTTGGGGCATCTGGAAGATTTTTCTCTTGGGATGATCGTCTGTTGGATTTCTTTGCTTATGTGGCTGGTTATAATTTTCTTCTTGGTTAATTTTTCCAGATATGTGGTTGGGTCTGTGTTTATAGGTTTGTATGTATACACACACACACACACACACACACACACACACACACACATATATACATTGATACACACACACACACACATATATCTAATTTCAAAATTTGAAATCTTCATGAATTCAGTTGCTTATATTCTTCTTTTCTTTACTTAAACTGCTGGCCCTGATCATCTCCAAAACATCTTCAAGCGCTACCCAATTATATTACTATATCATATCATTATATTTCAAATGAAGTTGGACCCAAAAGACCTCAGAATTCATCTCATCAATTACTTTAGAATAAAAATATAGGAAGTTTAAGTTGTGGTCTCCTATAGTATTAGATTATTTTATAAGAATCTTACCAATTACAAAAGTGACTTTATTGGTACCTCTTTATTTTGAGGATGGGATAAATTTCCTAGAGACCCATCCCAATATTTAGGAAACCTTGGGATATGGAGAAAGAAGAAACAATGGTTTTAGGGTGGGGCTGTTACATGCAGTAAAATAATGATATAATGGGTTTATTTATTTTGAATCAAAATATCTAGCTCAGCATGATCTGTCTAGAGATAATGATGTTTTTAAACCTGTCAAGTACATGGAAAAGAGACTCTCTTGTGTACATTTGGCCTCCTGAAGAATTGCTCCTAAATCATCTGTTCTGCCTCCCTTGCCACCTATTTTATATAAGTGCAGCAATGTATTTGTATGGAACAGAAAGTTATTTGTTCCTACTTCTGAATTAAGTCTCTCTAGAGAAATAGAGGATAACATGTTAATTGTGTGTTCAAGGAGAGATTTGTTCCTTCTTTTAATTTACAAAGTTCGGTAATCTTCTTTGAATTACTTATCATACTAAATTATTAGCATTACAATATCTCTTTATTTATTTGAATTATAAATGCGCTTCCTTCCTTCCCTTCCTTCCTTCCTCTTATTTTTCTGCTATTAGGATTCCATTCATACTTTATATGTTGTACCCTGTAGTCAAGGAAGGCTCTCATTGCATTCTGAGCAGTTTAAGTATAAGCAGTATAAATCCAGGACTTCAGTAGCACCAATGGGATACATTGTAGTCTTCCATGGGTAGCTAATCTACCATTTCCAGTATCTCAATCAATATTGGGATGATGCAAGTCACATACTTTAGAACTGAGCTCCTGTTTTCTGGGACAACACATTTACATAATTGGTACTAAAGTTAAAAAAAAAAAACCTGGTGTTGACAATCTTATTTAATATTAAATATAATTATATTAGTTTGCATAAATTAAAACAACCATTGTGATTTAATGGTTAAGATGTTTGACTAAGACCAAGAAGACCATGATTCAAAGAAATTCATCGAAAAAGACTGACTAGTCTTTTTATTTTTATTTCTGCATCCAGCCAAGGATTTTTTCTCCTGTGTTTAATATTAGACTTATTTGATGATTGGGTCATTTTTTTCTCTTTTTGTGTACACATTTTTTTTATGTTGTTCTTGTTACTGTTGGATACATGTTTTTTCTAAGGGGGGGGGGGTTCTGTTTTGTATTTTATTACCATTGCTAAAACATAATAAATATATATTAAAAAAAGAAAAGAAAAAGTCTGACTATCTATCATGCTGCAGTCTACAGTATCTCACAGGGCTGCTGTTGTGGATATCAAAAGAAGTTCCTATACAATCTGCCTTGAGTGGTTAAAAGTAAAGTTGGATGTAAATCTAACAAATACAATAAAATTATATCTTTTTAAAATGAAATATAGGAACTAATCCTCACAATTATAAAAACACAATTCTTTTTAGATATTTGCAGGTATTAATTGATGGCTTTTATATATAATTAATTAGCTCCATATGATTAAATATGTCAGCCTTCAAGATCTTCTACTATTGCTTTGCATCTTTCGACTGCCCTAAGTAACGGGGGGGAGGAAGGGAAAGTCTGGGAAGTGAGCTGGAGGTGTTACATTCTTCTGTTGTGTAAATGGGGGGGGGGGGGAAGCATACAATAGAGTTAGGTTTCTATTTCTTGCTTAGCTTTCTTTTCTCTGCGCAACTGCAACCCGTTATCAAAATATGCCAAGGTCAACGGACAGAGGCCTCATCATCACCTGAAGATGCCACATGATCATATCCACAACTTCTAATTGGAAGTGTCATCTGAACTATTGGGGGTGGGAACATTTCCATCACTTTGTATATGTGAATTGCGCGCCTAATTTCTCAGATTCAGAATTCTTTGGTTGCTACCACTTCACTTTCAGTAAAAGATGTCTTTTCTCTAAAC
>BLBF01000007.1:52507531-52536565 GCA_015471245.1 Laticauda colubrina | reverse complement strand
ATGGAATGGAATGGAATGGAATGGAATGGAATGGAATGGAATGGAATAGAATAGAATTCTTCTGAGGTATCAATGCTTTTGTTGTGGTCTGCCAGCAGCCTGCGGAGACTGCAGCAGAATCGGACAGTGGGGAAGAACATGGGCCAATCCAGGAGTCTGGGGAGGACTCGGATGATGGTCCTGGTCTGATACAGAGACGGGGCCAGGGCAATCTGAGAGTTATGTGGTGACTCTGGAGCCTCCAGAATTTGACAGAAGCGAGGCAAAGGAACAAGGGGAGTCTGTTGCCAGTGCACATCTGCGCAGAGCTACCAGAAGGCAAGAGCAGCTAAGGCAAAAGGGGTGACTTGGAAGTAAGGCTGGGAGGTGATTGCCCCTCCCATAAGATATAAAGGAAGTGTAAAGGGACAGAAACCTTTGCAGGAAGTAAAGTTGTTCAATCTGGTAGGTTTGACACCTGAAAGCTCCATGGTGAATTTGTGCTCCATTTGGTTTTGAAAGACTAATTGGTACTTTCATTGTTGGCAGCCCTTCAAGAAAGATAAAGGTGCTTCTTATCAGACTGCTTCTGAAGGACTTTGGCAGACTTCCATGGGACTATTTATAACTGATTGAGACTCATTACAGGCTGTGAATGATGATAATTCACAGCTGTTGAACTGAAATAAAGGGGTTTTGTTGTGTTTGTTAGTGTCTCAGGAAGCCTTGGTCAGAAAGAGCTTTTCATGCTTCATCTTGTTTCAGGCCAAAGGATCCTGCAACACTTAGGACCAGCTTTAGGTACAAAGAACTATAGCAAGAGATAGAGCTCAGACAGAACCTCTATGAAGAGAAATTTACTTGGCTATCTCTCGATCTATCCCACTCTAATTCAGGAACATTTTCATGTTAGACATCAGCAAAAGAATATTCTGTATAAAATTCTAGTACACACACTGTTTCACTCTCACATACTTGCAAACAGAAAAATTGGTTTCACAAAAAGAGCCAATTCTTCCATGCAGCTAGTTTTCCAAAGAAACCATCGGCTTGTGGCCATCATAGAATTCTTATTGATTTACACTAGTCCCCTGCATTATATGTGCAGGAAAAAATTCAGGTGGGAGTGTCAGGACAAACTCTTTAATGACACCTAACAACAGTGCAACCAGCAGCAAGAAATAACAGGGGGAAAGTAGCATTGCAGAGCTGTGGTAAGGTTTGGTGTAAACAGAGTTTGAGAGTGGTAGGGAACAACAACAGATTTTGCATGTGCAATTTCTTTACAGATTAATGGATGCCTCCACTGTGCTGGAGCAATGGGATGTTACTCATGCAGAGCACAAATTACCCCCTGCTGTCTGAGCATAGCTCTGAACTGTGGATCCAGCTGTCCATCTTTCAGGATAGTCCCCCCCCCTCCTTTCTTCATGTTTTGAATGGATATTTTCCCATTTAGTAAGAGGGTGTCTGCAAGGAACAGAACAATAGTACAGTAATGGTAGCTGTGATTAGTTAATGAAAACAGAAGGATCTTTGGCTTCCCTGCTTCCCTCCTTGCTGTCAGACCTATTGTATGCACCAAAATGACATTTGTTTTTCTTGAATCCATTCCCCACCCCCGTGGGCTTATTTAGATGATTACAATTTCCATTTTCCTTGTTATCCTACCCTCTTTAAATTATTTAAAATTACAATTGAATATAAGCCAAATACTGTTTAAGGCCCTGTCACACTGCCCAACGGATGCAAAACGTCAGCAAAAAGGACACAACAGATGAGAAAAATGTTCCATCCGTTGTTATCCGCTCTCAAAAGGGGCAAAAATTTGCATAACCAGAGCGGACAACACGGAAAGGAACGGATGCGGGGAGGACACAGAGCGGATGGAAAGCGGATGCAGAACGGAAGCCTAGCGGATGGAAGCGGATGGCACATCTGCTAGGCTACCGGGGGGGCGCAGCAAAGCGGACGCGGAACGGATACAGCGGATGCACAGCGGATGCACAGCGGATGAAGCGGATGCACAGCGGAAGTCTAGCGGAAGCACAGCGGAAGCCTAACGGATGCCGAGCGTTAATTGCGCATGCGGGGAGGATGCACTGAGTAAGCCCCGCGGATATAAAGGGAAGCAGCTCAGAAGCAGGTCACCATTCAGAGGAAAGACCTGCTGCCGGATGGATTGACAGCCTTACCTGCCCTGCCTGCATGCCTGCCTGCAAGCCTTGCTGCAAGCCTTGCTGCCAGCCTTGTTGCCAGCCTCCCTGCCAGCCTTGCTGTCTGCCTGCCTGCCAGCTTTGCTGCAAGCCTGCCTTCCAGCCTCCCTGCAAACCAGTCTGCCTGCCAGCCTTGGTTCCTGCCTGCCTTCCAGCCTCCCTGCCAGCCTCCCTGCCAGCCTTGCTGTCTGCCTGCCTGACAGCCTTGGTGCCTACCTGCCTGCCAGCCTTCCTGCCAGCCTTGGTGCCTGCCTGCCTGCCAGCCTTGGTGCCTGCCTTCCTGCCAGCCTTCCTGCCAGCCTTCCTGCCAGCCTCCCTGCCAGCCTTGGTTCCTGCCTTCCTGCCAGCCTTCCTGCCAGCCTTCCTGCCAGCCTTGGTGCCTACCTGCCTGCCAGCCTTGCTGCCAGCCTCCCTGCCAGCCTTGCTGTCTGCCTGCCTGCCAGCCTTGCTGTCTGCCTGCCTGCCAGCCTTGCTGTCTGCCTGCCTGCCAGCCTTGGTGCCTACCTGCTTGCCAGCCTTCCTGCCAGCCTTAATGCCTGCCTGCCTACAAGCCTTGGTTCCTGCCTGCCTGCCAGCCTTCCTGCCAGCCTTGGTGTCTGCCTGCCTGCAAGCCTTGGTGCATGCCTGCCTGCCAGCCTTGGTGCCTGCCTGCCTACAAGCCTTGGTGCCAGCCTTCCTGCCAGCCTTAGTGCCTGCCTTCCTGCAAGCCTTGGTGCCAGCCTTCCTGCCAGCCTTGGTTCCTGCCAGCCTCCCTGCCAGCCAGCAACCCCACAACCATGGGGAAGAACGGAAAGCCTCAGCCATCTGCTGCCAGCCCTGGCAAGAGGGACAGGGCTACTATCCTGCCCCCTGGCCCTCACTCTGCTTCTGCTGGGGCTTCTGTAGCACGGGCTCGCTCTTCTGGGGCTGGAGCTTCTGCTGCTTCTGCTTCTGCTTCTGGAGGAGCTGATGATGCTGCTTCTGGCGGTGGTGCTTCTGCTGGTGCTAACTCTGCTGATGCTGCACCCCAATGGCACTTCAGACAAGCACTCCAGCACCAGCCACCTCCACAGCACCTGGACCCTTCACCCCTGAGACTGAGCGACCAAGAGGAGTGCCAGAAACTGGCTGGTTGGCTACCTGTGGACTTTATTTGGACACTTGACTTGGGTCATTTTTCTTTAATAGCTTGTTATTAATAAAGTCTCCCAGATGCCACACCTATGGCCCTTTATTATCAATCATTGATCCACACATGTCAACATAAACACTTGACTTGGGTCATTTTTGTTTTACAGCTTGTTGTTCAATAAAGTTTATCTTTGATTCACACACTTGCTTCATTTCTTTTTTTTTGTAATAAACTCTTGGTGGAAACTTTTAGAATTGGTTTAAGCCTTTGCATGCTTGTGGTATGGGTTAAGATAGCAGTGGGGTGGGCAGGGATACCTTTGGGATGGGTTAAGATAGCTGTGGGATAGATAAACCTCCAGTGCAAGCATAGTGGGACTGTATGGTCCATCCTCCCAGGTGCCACACCTTTGGCCCTTTATTATCAATAACAATGTAAGCATTGATCCACACATTTGGACATAAACACAACTCTTTATTAAATGCCCTGTTCATTGTAGGCCCACCCAACATACATGGCCCAATCTCATCCGTGTGATGAGACAGGCTGAAGGAAGCATCGATTAAGCATCTATCAACCTGTCTTGCCACTCCACCGCCCCAGCTGCGGAGTTACACCAGTGTTTCAGGAGGTTGCGCTGCTTCTTCCCTTCACGAGAGGCTCTGTTGGGGCCTTGCACATCCAGAGTGTCTATCAGGTTTTGCCCTTGCCTCCATTCACCAGGCTCCATGTCCCCATTGCCTTGCTGGAGGTCCATGAGCCTGTTCTGCAAGACTGGGTAGCGGGTGCGCATGAGATTGTGAAGGATGCAGCAAGCTTCCACAATCCTCCTCGCGGTCTCTGGGTGATGCTGCAGGGTGGTGAGAAGTACCTGGAACCTGTTGGCCAGGATGCCAAGGGCATTCTCCACCACCCGCCTTGCCCTGGACAGCCTGTAGTTGAAGATCCTCTCTTCACGGGTAAGGAGTCTGGAGGTGTAGGGCTTCATGAGGTAGGTTCTGAGGGAGAAGGCGTCATCCCCCATGATGAAGTAGGGCACATCTTGCGTGTCGTTGGGCAGCGGGTCTAGATCTGGAAAGCCCACGATGAGGTTGCATTCCAGCCCCTCCTTGAGGTCACTGGAGTTGTATACCTGGGCATCTGAAGCTGACTCGTTGCCTGAAGCATCGATGTACATGAATTTGTAGTCAGCATCGACCATGGCGAAGAGGATGATGCTGAAGAAGCCCTTGGAGTTGAAATAAGTGGACCCCGACTTGGCTGGAGCTTTGCAGGCCACGTGCTTCCCATCTATGGCTCCAACGGTGTGTGGGAAGTTCCACCTCTGATACCACTGCTCTGCAACTTTCTTCCAGCCTTCTTCAGTGGTGGGGCACTGTAGGAGCTCCTCCAGGTATTCTTCGATGGTGGCTTGCACCACTTCTCTGACCACAATGCTGATGGTGTTGTGTGGCACCCTCCAGCCGTACTGCATGCTCCTGTAGGTGGTCCCTGAGGCCAGGTGGTGCAGAGAGAGTGCCACCTTGAGCCCAGGGTCCAGGCTGGGCCAGAAGTTGGTGCTCTGCTTGGTCAACCTGCGTGTCAGCCGCTGCACCACTTCGTCAAACATGGCTGGAGGCATCCTCATGAAGTTTTGGAATACACGAGTGTCTTTGTTCCTAAGCTCCACCATCAGCTTGTTGTACAGTCTGTACTCTGCTCTTCTCCTGATCCATCTTCGGACCCAGACGCTTCTTGGCTGCCTCTTTTTCTTCCCGTAGTAGAGTTCACAGAGCCTGTAGATGGCTTCGCACTGTTGCAGAACGATGGTGGCTGCCAAAAGGACTTTGTTACGATCCACGGTGGACATGACTGGATGCTATGGAAGAGGAAAAGTCAGATGAAGGCTGCAGAGGTCTGCACAGCTGGGCTGCTGGGCTGAAAGTGAGATCCAGATAAGTTGCTCCCCCTTTTTTTAGGCAGTATAGGTTTTCCCCTATGTGTCCCTTTGCATCCTCTAGGCATCCTCTAGACATCCTTAATATCCGAGATAGGTCCCCTCTGCAGACATTTTTTCCATTTTAAATGCTTTCTTTGCGAGCTGCATCTGCTTTCATCCATTCTGCATCCCTTCTGCATCCTTTCTGCATCCGTTCCGCATCCTTTCCGCTTCCTCCCTCCGTCCATTTACCGCTGGAGTGGATCAAGTTGCGCGAATGTGTAGTGGATGCCTAGTGGATATAGCGGATGCATAACGGATGCAGAACGGATGCCTAGTGGATGCCTAGCGGATGCCTAGCAGATGCCGAGCGGATGCAGAATGGACGCATTGGATACATTTTCCACGCAAAAGTTTTGAGCAGCTCAAAACCCTCTGAGCGGATGAAACATCAATAGACGGATGCTGGATGGTTAGAGAGGAAGCAAAACAGAGGCAGTGAGTACAAAACGGAAGCCTCGCGTTAACCAACGGATGGCAAATGTTTTTCTCCATTTTACATCCTCTTTCCATCCGTTGGTGCAGTGTGACAGGGGCTTTAGAATTATATGCATTTTTATCTTGGTGAAGTAAAACTATTACTAACATATTTAGGTTAAATGTTTTGTGAAGCAAAGATGTTCAGATGTAAACCATCATTTTGGTAATGTTTCCAAACAAGTTTTGCCAATGCTATTATTCCAGATGTTATTTCTAACATGTAAAAAATGGCATGAAACAGTGTACAGATGAGGATGGTGGTGGTGGTGATGATGATGGTGGTGGTGGTGGTGATGATGATGAAGGGATTGGAGGCTAAAACATATAAAGAACAGTTGCTGGAATTGGGTATGTCTAGTCTAATGAAAAGAAGGACTGGAAATGACATGATAGCATTGTTCCAATATCTCAGGGGCTGCCACAAAGAAGAGGGAGTTAAGCCATTCTCCAAAGCACCTGAGGGCAGGACAAGAAGCAATAGGTGGAAACTAATCAAGGAGAGAAGCAATCTAGAACTAAGGAGAAATTTCCTGACAGATAGAACAATTAATCAACTCCAAAAGTTGTGAATGCTCCAACACTGGAAGTTTTTAAGAAGATATTGGATAACCATTTGTCTGAAATAATATAGGGTTTCCTGCATAAGCAGGGGGTTGGACTGAAAGATCTCCAAATCCCTTCCAACTCTATTATTCTATTCTATTTTCTACTCTACTCTACTCTGTGCTCTAGGACCATAGATTACTACAAACTTTTTTCTAATTGCAGAAGTTTTTTTTTTTAATTTTCATTTTTGGGCAATCGACTGCAGAACCCATAACCTGTACTAAGGTCTACTGTGCTGTCCAAACAGTTTAGAGTTAATGGGATTTGGGATGGTTGGTTGGGAGTTGGGAGCTGTCCCCTTGGGGGAGTGCATCATGGTAAATGTAGCTGAGGTATCCTGGGAAATCTGATCCATGTCTTGTGGTCATGTCTTTGGTCCTGAATGGTCGGTGAGTTGACCCTTGTTGGATTGGGGGAGGCTCCCTTGCTCTTGCCTGAATCCATTACCATGCAGCTGCTTCAATCATCATGGGGATGAAAGCTTATTATCTTTCTACACCATAATGCAGATATGCAAATGATTGGACATTAAGAAGAACTTTGTCATAACTGTGAGTTGATAAGGATGCCTGATGAACCAATAAAAAAGACTTTGTATGGATGCTTTGTGGAATTTCTCTCTTTGCTTTATACCCATCCAGAGAGTAATAAGCAGAACAGTAGAAAGATAATAAACTCTCATCCCCATGGTGAGAGAGTTGGCAGTAAGGAGAGGAAAGCTAGATTTGGCCACTAATGGTGTATACAAATTCTCTGATGACCCAGGCAGAGAATATCTGCTATGGAAGAGAATTTTCCTGTGCACCATTCAGGCAGCATGCCTGAAGCCCGATGAAGTATTCATATATTTGATAGCGTGGCTAGGGCCATGGTCTGCCAAAGCAATGAAGACACTTTATGCCTCCCACTTAGATGACCCAGATGTTGCCCTATGGTTGACATGGAAAAGACTTGACAAACAGTATGGTGCTCCCACAGAAGTAGAATCAACGCTCTTGGATAGACTCAATAGTTTTCCTAAAATTCCTATCAATAATCCTCATCTGGTCAGCGACCTCTCTAATATACTTATACAGCTGAGAGCAGCACAACGGGATCCTGACTTACTGGGACTCACTTGTCTTGACTGTGCTGAAATGCAAAACAAAATCATTCGAAACTACCACAGGTGTTAATTGAACAGTGGATCCAGTTGTCTGACGCCAAGGGTCAAGGGTCACCACAAAGGTATACCTTTTACCCTTCTTGAAGAATTTGTGGCCTACCAGGCAACATTGTGCAACAACCCCTGAATCCGCGGACTCAGAGCTGTTAGTCCTCTGAAAAAAGATACAATAGCAACTATATACCATCCACAGGCCCTACCATCCACTGCAAAGGGAAAACCCTTCATGGTAAGACCAAGGTCGACTCCTCAACCACAAAGAGTTTGGCTACTAACTCATCAGAAGCAACCTAACTTGAGTCTCCTACAACACAGAGAATCAATTTTTGTCCTTTACACAACACTCGACACTCACTGAACACTTGTCAAGCGTTTGTGAAGAAATCCCTGGCACAAAGGAAAGATTTGTTACGGGAGTTCAGATTCTGCTACAAGTTTGCGAATCTTCTAAACATGAGCCCAAAGACTGCACAGCCAAGGTGCAATGCCATCTATGCAACAGCAATGAGCACCCAACTGCTCTGCATGCAGACTCTGAACCACCACAGCAGACAACTCCTAACCCTCCTTTGAACAAGGAGCCTCAGCATGCTGTGAAAGCCCACCATGCACCTCAGCGTGCCACAACAGCACAGTCGGAGCCAGTGATGTGTGTCAATTGTATGACAGTGTGCAATAACACACCAGCCCCTCGCTCATGTCATCAGATCTGCTTAGCCAAAGTCTACCCCGATGGACACCCAGAAGAAGCAGTGAAGATGTAATGTAATACTGGATCCTCAGAGCAATTGCTCACTAGCCAGGTCTGCATTCTTCAACCTCTTTGATGTTTAGAAAGAAGAAGTGCACTTCATGATATCAACGTGCACCACACCAAGACGCACAGCGGGTAGGAGAGCTATTGGACTCTGTATAGAGTCATTAGATGGAAGTTTCCAGTTCCTACTGCTGCCCGCGTTGGAATGGGACAGGATACCAGATGACCATAGCCACATTGCAACACCAGAGGTAGCTAGCAATATACCTCACCTGAAGCATATGGCTCATCACTTTATCACCTTAGGTCCTGAAGCCAAGATTTTGCTCTTGCTGGAACTAGATGCCCCTGAAGCTTTAGCTTACACTGACGTAGTAAGAGGGCCAAGATACTCACCCTATGCATTCAAAACAGACCTGGGTTGGGCAATCTCAGGAATTGTCTGTGTCAATCGGATGCAGGCCCCAACACAGGCAGATGCCTTCACACCATTTGACAACCTTCCGACAACCTTTAGCCCCATCGAAAATAAGAATTCCAGTCCATCTTAAAAGGCCACCAGTGACCAGTAGACTTTCACTAAGAAACTCTAAACAGCCACCAGTGACCACCAGACTTTCACGAATATGCTGTACAAGGGCAGATGTCTTTGCAACATCCAGTTCAAATGCTTGTCAACACCCCTTGACAAGAGTACAGCAAGAGTACCTGTCCAGCCGAAATGGCCGCCAGAGGCGACTAGCAGACTTTCAGCAAGAAGTTCTACACCAGATGGGCCAGTCACTCTCTCTCTCAGCCTGGCCACCTCACAAGAGTGAAAAAAATAGAAGATGGATGGGATATTAGGTATGTTTCACTACCTTGAATTATTTATAAAGATAATACAAGCTGGATTTAAAAAATGAATAGAATTTGTTCTTGTCCTATTCTCAGGCACTAGGGAGAGTAAATTCACATTCTCCCTGTGATTGCTCTTCAAGTATTGGAAGGCTATTAACATATCTCCTCTTAGACTACTCTTCTTTAGGCTAAATATATCCAGTTCTCTTTACTCTTCTTCTTAGGATTTGACCTCCAGGCCCCTTGCTATTTTTGTTGTTCTTCTCTACCTAATTTTCAGTAACTTTTTTGTATTGTAGCAAGCAAAACTGGTCAGAGTATTCCAAGTATGGGTTTTTTAATCAGTCAGCATAATGAACATTAGATGACTATCTGTCTGTCTCCTCTAGATTTGTGCATTTCAGGTGCAACTATTATAAGTTTTCTTTGAGCTAGAGTTCAAGAAAGGGATTTTAGTGTACTGTGAAAGAGATATTGAATTATGGGGTGAAATCAGACACATTCACATAATTTACCAAAACTGATTGCTGATTTGTCAACTTATAACCCTATTAACATCATTACTTGATCATCAGGAAGCAGTCATTCATTCGCCCACAATGGGCAATCATCAGCTGTCAGATCATACTTTATAATCAACTCTTCCAGAGAAGATCTCATTACACATAGTTGAGCATTCAGGTCTCTGATGACTTGCCTCTTCCTCTTGCTGAACTTCACTGCCAAATTCCAAACTGATGGCTTTTTTTATTTGTTCACTGAATGAGCTCACTTCCTGAAAATTATCCTGTCAACTGTCTTTGCTCTTCTCTGTCTTTTGCTGGTGCTGTTTGATGTAAAAAGGGGTAGAATAAGGCATATTAAACCATGTTTGTAGGGTACAGACAATTTAGTCTCTTGGAAGATATTGAAAATAATGAATGGAAAGAACACTACTGATAATCAGTGGTTGACTTAGGATGGTGGAGAACCTCGGCCACCCACATTTTGGAGAACTGCAAGTCCCAGCATCCTCCTTTTGACTTGCAAGGAACTGCAGTTCAGGAGCATTGGGGAGGTGGGGAGCAGATTCCTCTTTTTTTCATCCCTTCTCAGAATTTCCATGTCTGGCTGGGAGAAACATAAGCTGGAAACATTCCTTGACTAAACAAAAAACAGAAGCCAAACTTTAAATAAGAGACCCTCCTCAATCAACTATTCAAAGTCATTCTGTTTAGTCTTTTTCCTGAAAGTGTGGTGAGCTCAAAATGGAGAGACAATGGGGTTAGGCACCCCAGTCTATTCTTGTCTTGCTCCAACCATCTACCTTCAAGAAGATTGAAAATCTATGCTCACATCTCCTTCAGTATGGCTTTCCACATGATTCAGGACCCATGAAAAGCAGAAAAAACCCAAACTGCCTTCTGATGATTAGTAGTATGGCTCCTCTTTATATCTGCTGGAAAAAGAAGGAGGAACTCACTTCTGTACTCTCTCTGTATTTTCAGGTGAATGTCTGAATTAGACTAATGTCTTGACAGTGTCCTTCTTTGAGTTTGGAAAGAAGGGATTTGGTGAAAGTGAATGTGAAGCATATTTCACTTTGTTTTTGCTTGTTGGTGAAAAGATGTGACAGCCAGACCAGACTGAAACAATCACTTTCAACTTAACCGCGGAGGGAAAGGGAGGGAGAGGGGGGGGGGAGAGACATTGTTGCAAATACTTGTGAAGCCAGACATGTTTTCCCTTCCTCCCTCTTTTTCCATGCCTCCTTCCCCTCCTCAGGGAAATCACACTGATCACACTGAAATCTCAGATATTGTTGGCAGAAGGTGGAAGGAGGGAAGATGTCAGGGGCACCAGTAGCTTGTGGCTATACTGAATCACCGAGTCTGGAGGCCCAGCGATGTGCCAACTCCCACAGTCCGTCAAGCAAAGAGGCTGTGGAGGGAACCCTGCAGCTTCCAGGGTCCCTGCTCAGAGGGTAAAGAAGCAGCCACGTGGCCTGGTTGTCACCAAAGGGGCAGCTGACAAAACAACCTGTCTGGTTGCTACATTTGGAGTCCAGCTGAACGGAAAAGGGAGCAGTGTCAATCACTGTACAATGTGAAACATAATCGCAGGCAGTTGCTGGGTTTTAGTAGCTATGCTTGTGATTGACACTTGCCACTTTTAAATGATGGGGAAAGACAATTTGGTTTGGCAGAGGCAGAGAACAGATAATCAACTGATAGACTAGAAGAAGATGTATGCCCATTGGCATGCATGTAGGACCAAATGTGAGCCATCAATATAAGCATAGGCATGGCTAGAGACAAAGTTAATTCACTGCCTAATTAGGGCCAATGAATTTACTCTGTGGTGTGAATTGGCTTTTATAATGTTCAAACCCTTTAGTAAAAGATCCATTAAACAGGATACTCAGAGAATATAATAGAATAAAATTCTTTATTGGCCAAGTGTAACTGGACAAAGAATTTGTTTTGATGCAAATGCTCTCAGTGTTCATAAAAGAAAAGATACATTCATCAAGAGTCAAGAATCATCAGGTACAACACTTAATAATAGCCATAGGGTACAATAAGCAATCAAATCATATTAGGAAACAGTCAATATTAAATCATTGGGATACAAGCGACAAAGTTACAGTCATACAGTTACAAGTGGGAGGGGATGGGTGATAAGAGCAATGAGAAGATTAATGGTAATAGTAGTGCAGACTTTGTAAATAGTTGAACAGTGTTGAGGGAATTATTTGTTTAGCAGAGTGATGCCATTTGGGGAAAAAACTGTCCTTGTGTCTAGTTGTTCTGATGTGCATTGGTCTATAGCATCATTTTGAGGGTAGGAGTTGAAACAGTTTATGTCCAGGATGTGAGGGGTCTGTAAATATTTTCACAACCCTCTTTTTGACTTGTGTAGTATACAGGTCCTTGATGGAAGGAAGATTGGTCACCATTGTTTTTTCTGCAGTCCTAATTATCCTCTGAAGTGTGTTTCCGTCTTGTTGGGTTGCAACCAAACCAGACAGTTATAGAGTTATAGAGGTGCAGATGACAGACTCAAGTATTGCAGAACAGATCCCTGATCATTTCTGGCTTCTTCTATGAAGAACTGTATCTTATAGACAATGTATAAATTAATTTACCTGTCACTTAAAATATCCATAAATCAATAACAATAATAGAATATCAGAGTTGGAGAGGATCTTAGAGGTCTTCTAATCCAGTGGTCACCAACCAGTAGGCCATGGCCCACTGGTAGTCCATGAAGAAATTTCTCTGTGGTCCACAGAGAAATGTCACCCCCAGAGCAACCCCCCCCCAAAGAAATTTATCCCGGCTGCATGGAAACACATGGCCTGCCTCCCTGCCCACTCACTCCTTACCTGGCAAACCTGCCTACTAAGTTGCTATTTTTTCTCTTTTTTCCCCAACCATCAGCTGTTCTGCTGTGTCAGGAGATTTATATTAGGTAGAAAGCAGGAAACCTTGCATTTCATGTTTTCTAGCTAATCTTTAGATCTTCGGTTCTGCTTTTAAGCAGAGCTGAACCTTCCTTAGGACTGAAGCTTCTATTATTCAGTGCAGGTAGCCAATGGAAGAATCATAGATCTCTGAGTGAATCTGTGATTCTGTGAGCAACTCAATCTGTCTGCCTGTTTTGCCTGATTTTGGGTTACAGTTGCTCTTTTATTTATTCAAAAAAAACAATATTTCCATACATGGTGTGTTGTGAGTTATTGTGAGTTTGCTTGTTAATAATGACATTAGCAAATGTCATTAGTTTGCTTGCAAGCGAATTTTATGTTACAGTCTCAGATAGCCAATGGCAGAATCATAGATCTCTAAGTGAATCTGTGATTCTGTGAGCAACTCAATCTGCCTGCCTGCTTTGCCTGATTTTGGGTAAAAGTTGCTCTTTTTTATTAAAAAAATTCAATATTTACATAAATGTTTATAATATTTACATACAAGTCATGCCCAGCCAGTCACATGACCACCAAGCCACACCCATAAATTAGGCCATGCCCACAGAACCAATTGTTAAGAAATTTGAATCCCACACCGCCTTTGTGTGTGTGTCTATGTGTCTGTGTGTGTGAGAGAGAGAGGGGGAGGGGGAGGGAGAGGGAGAGAGAAAGGTTAGATCGGATCTCTCTCTCTCTCTCTCTCTCCCACCAATGTCAGCAAGCCACCGTCAGTGAAAATTCATATTAGTGGCCCCCGGGATTTAAAATTATGAGTTTGGTGGTCCCTGAGGTCCAAAACTCAACCTCTGTTCAACTCCAATACTCTGTTCAAGCAGGAGACCCTATGCATTCCAGACAAACTGCTGTCCAATCTCTTCTTAAAAACTTTCAGTGTTGGAGTATTCACAAGTTCTGGAGGCAAGTTGTTCCATTGGTTAATTGTTCTGTCAGGAAATTTTTCCTTTGTTTTAGGTTGGTTCTCTTCATGATTAGTTTTCCATCTATTATTTCATCTCCTGCTTTCTAGAGCTTTAGAAATAGATAGGGTCCATCTTTTCCTAATCTGATGGGAAAAGAACAGAAATTATATTACCCAAGCAATACAGATCTTGATATTACTAATTTTGAATTTGTAATGTTTTTACCTTTCTGTACTTTCTACTGTCTGATAAGTCCATTCTATGCCAACTTTTAGTCATTTGTTCTTTCTGTCTTTCATCAAAGATACAATATGTTTCATCATTCATAAAGATACAGCGTCTGATCTTTCCTGTACCATGAGATAATATGAAAATACAAACAGTTGCTTTTGGGTTGGTATGCTAGAGTTTCCCATAGTGACCAACCAGATATTATGGGAAGTACACAAAGGAAAATAAAAGATAACATCTCTTTTGGTTCTTTTGTTTGTTTATTTATTTATTTTTGTCAATTGCTTACAAAATTATAGCTATAAGTAAAAACATAGTTATGAATACATAGATACATATAAGAAAAATAAAAAAGAAACAATAGGACAGGGACGGTAGGCACGTTGGTGCGCTTATGCATGCCCCCTACAGACCTCTTATGAAAGGGGTGAGATCAACAGTAGACAGTCTAAGGTTTTGATCATGTGCATGTCCATGGTGTTTTCTTTGCAACACTGAAGTAGTTTGCCTTTCCTTCTTTTGAATTTATAGTGGGGGGAGAGGGAAATTTCCCAGTCTAGACTACTGCCTTGACTTCCATTCAAGTACAAAGCAGCTTACTTTTTCTGAGGTCAACTAAAATGAGTTAGATGCTGCCATCTGGAAAACTGAAGTCAAACCTCTCCCTTGATGTTTGCTTTGTAACAAGTGTCCCTTAGAGACAGACTACTTCTGAAAATGTAAGTTCCATTTAGCTCTCATGGCTAACAGCTTACTGTTAGGCTTACTGCCTTTGAATCTGTGTGATGATCTTTAAAAGTAATATAAGCAAGGTGCAGATAAGTTCTTTGCCTTTGAGTTGCCTGAATTTAATGTTATTTTGTTTCTCTTACTGATTCCCACAAGACTATTAAATATGGAACCTAAAGTTAAGCCCCTGTCACACTGCACCAACGGATGGAAAGAGGATGTAAAATGGAGAAAAACACTTGCCATCCATTGATTAACGCGATGCTTCCGTTCTGTACTCACTGCCTCCGTTTTGCTTCCTCTCTAACCGTCCAGCATCCGTCTATTGACATTTCATCCGCTCAGAGGGTTTTGAGCTGCTCAAAACTTTTGAGCGGAAAATGTATCCAATGCGTCCGTTCTGCATCCGCTAGGCATACGGGGGAAATCTGTTATGCATCCGTTACGCATCCGCTATATCCGCTAGGCATCCGCTGCGCATCCGCGCAACTCTCATCCACTCGGATGCAGGGAGGAAGCGGAACGGACGCGGAACGGACGCGCAACATTAGTAGCACGGACAGAGAAAGGATGAAAGCGGATGCAGCACGCAAAGAAAGTATTTAAAGCCGAAAAAACGTTTGCAGAGGGGACCTATCTCGGATAATAAGGATGTCTAGAGGATGCCTAGAGGATGCAAAAGGACACATAGGGGAAAACCTATACTGCCTATAAAAAGGGGGAGCAACTCATCTGGATCTCACTTTCAGAACAGCAGCCCTGCGGTGCAGACCTCTGCAGCCTTCATCTGACTCTTCCTCTTCCACAGCATCCAGTCATGTCCACCGTGGATTGTAACAAAGTCCTTTTGGCAGCCACCGTCCTTCTGCAACAGTGCGAAGCCATCTACAGGCTCTGTGAACTCTACTACGGGAACAAAAGGAGGCGGCTAAGAAGCGTCTGGGTCCAAAGATGGATCGGGAGAAGAGCAGAGCATGGACTATACAACAAGCTGATGGTGGAGCTCAGGAATGAAGACACTCGTGCATTCCAGAACTTCATGAGGATGCCTCCAGCCATGTTTGACGAAGTGGTGCAGCGGCTGACACGCAGGTTGACCAAGCAGAGCACCAACTTCTGGCCCAGCCTGGACCCTGGGCTCAAGGTGGCACTCTCTCTGCACCACCTGGCCTCAGGGACCACCTACAGCAGCATGCAGTACGGCTGGAGGCTGCCACACAACACCATCAGAATTGTGGTCAGAGAAGTGGTGCAGGCCATCATCGAAGAATACCTGGAGGAGCTCCTCCAGTGCCCCTCCACTGAAGAAGGATGGAAGAAAGTTGCAGAGCAGTGGTATCAGAAGTGGAACTTCCCCCACACTGTTGGAGCCATAGATGGGAAGCACGTGGCCTGCAAAGCGCCAGCCAAGTTCAACTACAAGGGCTTCTTCAGCATTGTCCTCTTCGCCATGGTCGATGATAACAACAAGTTCATGTCCATCGATGCTTCAGGCAATTGGTCAGCTTCAGATGCCCAGGTATACGCCAGTCACCTCAAGGAGGCGCTGGAACACAACCTCATCGTGGGCTTTCCAGATCCAGACCCACTGCCCAACGACACACAAGATGTGCCCTACTTCATCGTGGGGGATGACACCTTCTCCCTCAGAACATACCTCATGAAGCCCTACACCTCCAGACTCCTCACCCATGAAGAGAGGATCTTCAACTACAGGCTGTCCAGGGCAAGACGGGTGGTGGAAAACGCCTTTGGCATCCTGGCCAACAGGTTCCAGGTACTTCTCACCACCCTGCAGCATCACCCAGAGACCGTGAGGAGGATCGTGGAAGCTTGCTGCATCCTGCACAATCTCATGCTCACCTGCTACCCAGTCTTGCAGAACAGGCTCGTGGACCTCCAACAAGGCAATGGGGACATGGAGCCTGGGGAATGGAGGCAAGGGTGAAACCTGATAGACACTGAGGATGTGCAAGGCCCCAACAGAGCCTCATGTGAAGGGAAGAAGCAGCGCAACCTCCTGAGACACTGGTGGAACTCCCCAGCTGGAACAGTGGAGTGGCAAGACAGGATGATAGATGCTTAATGGATGCTTCCTTCAGCCTGTCTCATCACACTGATGAGATTGGGCCATGTATGTTGGATGGGCCTACAATGAACAGGGCATTTAAAAAAGAGTTGTGTTTATGCTGACATGTGTGGATCAATGATTACATTAGTACTGATATTAAAGGTCCATATGTGTGGCAGCTGGGATGGTGGACCATACAGTCCCACTATGCTTGCACTGGAGGTTTATCTATCCCCACAGCTATCTCAACACATCCCACAGCTATTACCCATCCCAAAGGTATCCCTGCCCATCCCACTGCTATCCTTACCCATCCCACAAACATGCAAAGGCTTAAACCATTTCTAAAAGTTTCCACCAAGACTTTATTTAATAAAATAAATGAGGCAAGTGTGTGAAGCAAAGATAAACTTTATTAATAACAAGCTGTAAAAGAAAAATGGCCCAAGTCAAGTGTCCAAATAAAGACTGCAGGTAGCCACCCATTCTCTGGCACTCCTCTTGGTCACTCAGAGGTGTGCCCAGTCTCAGGGGTGAAGGGTCCAGGTGCTGTGGAGGTGGCTGGTGCTGGAGTGCTGGTCTGAAGCACCACTGGGGTGCCTGGCCCTGAGAGGACAACAGGTGATGGTGTGTTGAGGAAGCTCTCTGACAGCTGGCTCAGACCTGTGATGTTGAGCGCTCCTTCCTCCACCCCACAGCCAAGCCCGGCCTCAGTACATCTGTCCTTGGTACTGGGGCTGACACCACATGGCATGGAGGAAGGAGCGGTGTAGTGGGGCTGTCTGGTCTGCAGCTGGGTGAGGACTGGCGTTGGTGGCATCGGTGGCGTGGGTGGCATCGCTGTCGTCGGTGGCATCATTGGTGTGGGTGGCATCGGTGGCATTGGTGGAACCGGGTGCACCGGTGCCGGCTGATGACTCTGTGCCTGGACTGGGAAGGGCTGCTGCCTGTGCTGCTGGACCTCCTGGTAGCCTTAGCCCTGGTAGGTGAGGGGCTGTCGGAAGCCTTGGAATGGGAGGGACATCACGTGTGGTGGAGGTGGATGAGCAGACCTTGGCTGGGTGGGAGCAGGTTCCTCTGGGTCTGGAGGGTTGTGAAGCAGCTCGGTGATCCGGTCCTTCACCACCTGGTACTGGGGTTCTGCTATGTCCGTGAGGGTCTGGTTGACATAGGTGAGGAAGGGATTGCGGTTGGAGGATGAGGAGTCGGTGTGTACCAGCTGAGAGAGGATTTCTATGCTGCTCCTGATGGTGTCCCTGATCTCCAGGAGGACAGTGTGGCTCTGCCCCTCCTGTCTGGCTCTCTGCCTTTCTGTGGAGGTGGAGCTGGGGGCGGATGCGGGTAGGGCTGTGGTGGAAGTGCCGTCTCCTTTCTCCCACTGCACCAGTGAGTCCTCCACGTGCTCCACCATGGTTAAAACACCTGTCTACGGATTCTCCGCCGTGGCATGCTCCACAGAAACCTGCCTGGAGACAGGAACTGACTCTCGGCCGGAAGAGGACTGGCTCTCAGCAGGCTGCCGGAGAGAGAGGGTCATGAGAGGGGCTGCTGCTGCTGCTGCTCCTCGGTGGCGGATCTCACCCTCCAGGAAGCTGCACCTGGCCATGACATAGGTCTCTCTATCCGTCAGCTTAACCGTGGCCTGGCCAGATTTCTTGAGGTGTAGCTTCCCGTACCAGGTGTGCATATGTTTCCACCAGCCAAGGAGCACCTTCGATGTGTAGCCCAGACTCTCCACCTTCTCTCTCCAAGCAGCCTGCTTCCTTTTGGTGTCCCTGTACAGCCGGTGTTCCTTCCTCCACAGATAGTCATTCTCTCTCAGCCACTCCAGCACCTCATCCTCGTGTTCCTCCTCAATGGAGTATTGCCTCCTCTCCCGTTCCCGCATATGCCTCTTCCTCCCTTTGACAGGACCAGATGGGCCCTCATCAGAGGGGCTTCCAGTTTGTAGGGGCTGCTCCTCCACACCACCACCACCAGCAGCAGCAGCAGCAGGATCATCATCATCATCAACAGCAGCAGCAGCAGCAGCACGAGCAGGACCAGGAGCACGAGCAGGAGCAGGAGCACGGGCAGGACCAGGAGCACGAGCAGCTTCAGCAGAGTAAGCACCAGCAGAAGCACCACCTCCAGGAGCAGCCTCAGCAGAGTAAGCATGAGCAGAAGCACCACCGCCATAAGCAGCAGCATCAGCTCCTCCAGAAGCAGAAGCAGCAGAAGCCTCAGCCACAGAAGAGCGAGCCTGTGCTACAGAAGCCCCAGCAGAAGTAGAGTGAGGGCCAGGGGGTGGGAGGGTGGCCCTGTCCCTCTTGCCAGGGCTGGCAGCAGATGGCTGAGGCTTCCTCTTTTTCCCCATGTTTGTGGGGTTGCTGGCTGGCAGGGAGGCTGGCAGGAAGGCTGGCAGGCAGGCAGGCAACAAGGCTGGCAGGCAACAAGGCTGGCAGGCAGGCAGGCACCAAGGCAGGCAGCAAGACTGGCAGGGAGGCTGGCAGGCAGGCAGACACCAAGGCTGGCAGGCACCAAGGCTGGCAGGCACCAAGGCTGGCAGGCAGGCAGGCACCAAGGCAGGCAGCAAGGCTGGCAGGGAGGCAGGCACCAAGGCAGGCACCAAGGCTGGCATGGAGGCAGGCACCAAGGCAGGCAGCAAGGCTGGCAGGATGGCAGGCAGCAAGGCAGGCAGGCAAGGCACTCAATGCATCCGGCAGCAGGTCTTTCCTCAGAATGGTGACCTGCTTCCGAGCTGCTTCCCTTTATATCTGCGGGGCTGACGCAATAAATCCCCCCCGCATGCGCAATTAATGCCAGGCATCCGCTAGCCTTCCGCTGTGCATCCACTAGGCTTCCGCTGTGCATCCGCTGTGCATCCGCTTCATCCGCTCTGCATCCGTTCTGCATCCGCTGTATCCGTTCCGCGTCCGCTTTGCTGAGGTCCCCCGGAAGCCTTGTAGATGTGCCATACACTTCCATCCGCTAGGCTTCCGTTCCGCATCCGCTTTCCATCCACCCTGCATCCTCCCCCCACCCGTTCCTTTCCATGTTATCTGCTCTGGTTATGCAAATTTTCACCCCTTTTGAGAGCAGATAACAATGGATGGAACATTTTTCTTGTCTGCTGTGTCCTTTTTACAAACGTTTTGCATCCGTTGGGCAGTGTGACAGGGCCTTAATCTACACCATTGAAATCAGAAGAACTCTGAACTCACAACATCATCCCAAAAAGTAATTGATACATAATTAGGATAAGACAAGCAGCCACAGAGAACTGCCAGATACATAAATGCCTGCAGAAATTATTTGATGCCCTTCGAGCTATTGGTTCTTCCAAAGCTGTTTATTAAGTATCTTTTGTTTTTAAAAGAAGAAGCCAACATGCTGCAATTCAGTTTTAACCTTTAACAGTATTTTTCAAAAAATATTGCTCCTATTGGCATACTTAAAGAAAGAGTTTTATTTGGAAATGCATCCATTTTCCCAGAAAAAAAACAGCCCTATCATCCTACTCAGAGTTTCCACTGTCCATCTTTCTATATTTCCACTGTCTCTTCCAAATTTTGGAAGACTGAAAAATTATTCACTGATACTGAATGATATTAGGTTGTTCACTAGTCATGCATTTTATTATCCAATACTGAATGTGTCCAGCAAGTCATTTGATGAAGATCACTCCTTGTATCTTAGGATAAATGATGTCAGTAAGTGATATTTCCACAGTATAATATAATAGCCTGAAGATGCCACTACAGGGCCATTTGAGTTGTGAAGAGAAAGGCTGATTCATCTGCATAAAAGAAAATAAATTTATCACCTAATTCAATCATTTCTAGAGTATGGTTCGTGGATCTGATGTCAGAATTGAAAAAGTGAGGAGCAAGTTTTCTTCACTTCTTTTAGAATGGTCAAAATTGGGAGCGTCCTACCAAATTCTGTACCTGTCAATAGTGGTGTCCCCCAAGGCAGTGTTCTAGGACCAATACTCTTTATACTCTACATATATGACCTCAGTGATCATATTAAGAGCAACTGCATTCTCTTTGCTGATGATGTAAAGCTGTTCAATACCACAGACAATCCTGCTACCCTTCAGAAAGATCCTGACTATGTATCAGAATAGCCAAACAAATGGCAACTTCAAATCTCAACAAATAAATGCTCTGTCTTAAGGCTAGGTCCCACTGGCCGACGGATGCAAAACGTATGCAAAAAGGACACAGCAGATGAGCAAAATTTCGGGGGTGGCTCCATCTGTTGTTATCTGCTCCAAAAAGTGGTGAAAATTTGCATAAACAGAACGGAAAAGAACAGAAAAGAACGGACGGGGGTAGTATGTAGCGAGGGTGTTAAGCGGATGTTCATAGGAAGCCTAGTGGATGACAGCGGATGGAAGCAGGTGACACATCCGAAGGGGTTCTGGGGGAGAATTGCGAAGCGGACGCATAGCGGAAGGGGCGGATGCATAGCGGATGACACGGATGAATCACGGACGCCTAGAGGAAACAAAGTGGATGCCGAGCGGATGTATATTGGATGCAAAGCGTTCACTGCGCATGCGGGGAGTATGAATTGCATCAGCTCTGTGGATATAAAAGGATGCAGCTCGCATGCAGTCAGCATTCAGAGGAAAGACGTGCTGCCACATACATCTTGAAAGAACACCATGGTTCATCAGTTAGGGAAGAAGAAGAAGCCGGTGCCTACTCGTGCCAGCCCTGGCAAGAAGGACAGAACCAGCATCCCACCCCCTGGCACTGACTCTGAAGCTGCTGGTGCTGCTGGTGCTGCTGGTGCTGCTGGTGCTGCTGCTGTGGTAGACCAGCCCCAAGGCCCTCAAAGCCCTGCTGCCGAAGACCCTGCTGCTCAAGCCCCTGAAGGCCCTGATGCTCAAGCCCCTACCAGAGGGAGGAAGAGGCAAGGGAAGGAGAAGGGAGAGAGGAAACAGTACACCCTTTCCAAGGAGCTTGAGGAGGAGGTGCTGGAATGGCTGAGGGAGAACGAGTACCTGTGGAGAAAGGGCCACAGACTCTATTGTGACACCAAGAAGAAACAGGCAGCTTGGAGAGACAAGACAGAGAGCCTGGACTACACTGCAGATGTACTCCTGGGATGGTGGAAGCACATGCACACTGGGTATGGCAAGCTACACCTCAAAAAATCCATTAAGCTCACTGACTGGGAGATGTACGTCATGGCCAAGTGCAGTTTCCTGGAGGGTGAGGTCTGCCACCGAGGAGCAGCCCCTCTGACACCCCACTCCCTCAGACAGCCCACAGACAGCCAGTCCTCTTCCAGCCAGGAGCCAGCTAGCCTATCCAGGCAGGTGTCTTCAGAGGGTCCCACGGCAGAGACACCCCTGACAGCTGCACACCCCATGCCGGAGGACTTGGAGGATCCCCTGTCACAAATGGAGGAAGAAGCGGCAGTCACCAGAGACCAACGCACCCCCACCCCCACCCCCAGCTCCACAGAAAGCAGGCAGAGAGGCAGACTGGAGGGCCAGAGCCACACTGTTCTGTTGGAGATCAGGGACACAATGAAGACCAGCATAGAACTTCTCTCTCAGATGGTCCACTTGGAAAGAGGATCCTCGAGCCGCCACACCTTCATCACCTACGTGAGCCACACCCTGAGGGATCTGCCCGAGGCCCAGTACCAGGTGATGAAGGAGAAGATAACAGCATTTCTACATAACCCTCAAGGCCCAGTTGATCCTGCTCTGACCCAGTCCAGGTCTGCTCCACCACCCCAGGTGATGTCACAGCCCTTCCATGGCTTTCAACAGCCTCTCACCTACCAAGGCTATGAGTACCAGGACTTCCCACAACAGACGCAGACCTTCCCAGTCCAGGCCCAGGTTCATCGCACGCCACAGACGCCTCACCTCGCCCAGCTGCAGACCAGACAGCCCCACTACACTCCTCCTTCCTCCACCCCACAGCCAAGCCCATCAATGGACAATCTGTCATCAGTCTTGGGCCTGACATCCCAGGTACTTGAGGAAGGGCCTCTCAACCTCATGGGACTGAGTCGGCTCTCTGAGAGCTTCCTGAACATACCATCCCCTGTTGTACTCTCAGGGCCAAGCACCCCAATGGCGCCTCAGACCAGCACTCAAGCCACAGTCCCTGCCCGCTTAACAGCTGAGACCACGTACATGACTCAGAGTGACTGAGAATAGTGGCAGAGACTGAGTTGTTACTTGTTCACTTTATCTTTGCTTCAGACACTTTACTTGGGTCATTTTGCTTTTTAAAAAACGTCATACAGTTTACTTAAGACAGTTAATAAAGGTTATCTTTGTTTAACACACTTAATTCAGTTTACTTGGTTCATTTTGCTTATTTAATAAAGTCATAAAGGTGACCTAAGAAAGTTAATAAAGGTTATCTTTGCTTAAGGCACTTGGTTCATTTTTTTTACTTAATAAAGTGTTGATGAAAACTTTCAACAAATGGTTAAGCCTTTGCATGCTTGTGGGACAGATAAGGATAGTTGTGGGATAGATAAGGATAGTTGTGGGATAGATAAATCTCCAGTGCAAGCATAGTGGGACTGTATGGTCCACCATCCCAGCTGCCACACATATGGACCTTTATTATCAAGAACAATTTATTCATTGTTCAACACATTTCAAAATAAACAAAGCTCTTTATTAATGCCCTATTCATTGTAGGACCACTCAACATACATGGCACAATCTCATCAGTGTTATGCGACAGCCTCAAGGAAGCATCCATTAATCATCTATCATCCTGTCTTGCCACTCCATTGTTCCAGCTGGGGAGTTGCACCAGTGTCTCAGGAGGTTGCGCTGCTTCTTCCCTTCACATGAAGCTATGTTGGGGCCTTGTACATCCACAGTGTCTATCAGGTTACATCCTTGCCTCCATTCCCCAGGCTCCATGTCCCCATTCCCTTGTTGACGGTCCACAAGTCTGTTCTGCAACACTGGGTAGCGAGTGCACATGAGATTGTGCAGGATGCAGCAAGCTTCCACGATGTTCCTCACAGTATGTGCCTCATGCTGCATGGTGGTGAGAAGTATCTGGAACCTGTTGGCGAGGATGCCAAAGGCGTTCTCCACCACCTGTCTTGCCCTGGACAGCCTGTAATTGAAGATCCTCTCTTCACGGGTGAGGTATCTTGAAGTGTAGGGCTTCATGAGGTAGGTTCTGAGGGAGAAGGCGTCATCCCCCACAATGAAGTAGGCACATCTTGTGTGTCATTGGGTAGGGGGTCTGGATGTGGAAAACCCATGATGAGGTTGCGTTCCAGCCCCTCCTTGAGGTCACTGGCGTGGTATACCTGGCTATCTGAAGCTGACCCATTGCCTGAAGCATCGATGTACATGAACTTGTAGTCAGCATCAACCATGGCAAAGAGGATGATATTGAAGAAGCCCTTGTAGTTGAAATAAGTGGACCCTGAGTTGGCTGGAGCTTTGCAGGCCACATGCTTCCCATCTATGGCTCCAACGGTGTGGGGAAAGTTCCACCTTTGATAGCACTCTTCTGTAAGTTTCCTCCAGCCTTGTTCAGTGGTGGGGCACTTGAGGAGCTCCTCCACGTATTCTTCGATGATGGCCTGCACCATTTCTCTGACCACTTTGCTGATGGTCTTGTGTGGCACCCTCCACACATACTGCATGTTTCTGTATGTGGTTCCAGAGGCCAGGTGCTGCAGAGTCAGTGCCACCTTCAGTCCAGGGTCCAGGCTGGGATGGAAGTTGGTGCTCGGCTTGGTCAACCTGGGTCTCAGACGCTCTACAAGTTCGTCAAACATGGCTGCTAGCATCCTCATGAAGTGATGGAATGCACGAGGGTCTTCATTCTTCAGCTCCACCATCAACTGGTCATACAGTCCAAACTCCATTCTTTTCACGATCCATCCTCGGACCCACATAGCTCTTGGATGTCTCCTTATTCTCCTTCTGTATAAAAGGTGAAACAGTCTGAACAGGGTTTGGTTCTGGTGATGAATGATCGCAGCTACCATACGGACTGTGTCATGATCCATGGTGGAGAACAATGGATGATGTGGAAGACCAAGACCAAAGGTGAAGAGGTCTGTACACCACGGCTGCTGGACTCATACTAAGATCCAGATGATTTCCTCCCCCTTTTTATAGGAAATATCGGTAGTCTGCTAGGTGTCCTTCTACATACTCTAGACATACTCCAGACATCCTAAATATCCGAGATACATCCCAGATACAAACGTTTTGTCCATTTTAATCCTTTATATACGAGATGCATACGCTACATCCTTTCTATTTCCATGCTATTAAAGCTGTGTAGACGTTCCATGTACCTTTCGTTTCCTCCCTCTTTCCATTTTCAGCTGCAGCGGATGTGAGTTGCGAGGATGCCCAGAGGATGCAGAGAGGATACAGCAGACGTTTAATGGATGATAATGGACATAGAACATTTGTTGCCCGTATATGTCGCGGATGTACATTGTACGAGGCAGAAAGTTCATCCATTCAAAAAGTTTTGTGCAGCTCAAAACTTCTTGCATGGATGAAATCTCAGTGGACGGATGCTCCAGGGATAGAGCGTATGAAACACGTATGCAGTGAGTACACAACGGATGCATAGCGTTTTCCAACGGATGGCAAGCTTTTTTTAACTTTTTATATCCTCTTTGCATCTGTTGGTGCAGTGGGACAGGGGCTTTACATATTGGCAAAGAAAATCAGAAAATAAAATACAAGCTGAAAAGTCAAGCCCTTGTTGATGATCCAAGCTCTTTAAAGGACCTTGGAATACTCATCTGTCATGATCTAAGTGCTAGAGCCCACTGTAACTACATAGCCAAAAAGGCATTAAGAGTTGTTAACCTAATCCTTTGTAGCTTTTTCTCTGGTAATATCACACTTCTAACTGGAGCATACAAAACATTTGCTAGACCAATATTCGAATACAGCTCATCGGTCTGGAACCCACATTAAATATCTGATATTAACACAGTTGGGAAAGTCCAGAAATATTTCACAAGAAGAGTTCTTCACTCCTCCACTCATTGCAGAATACCTTATGCCACCAGACTTGAAATTCTAGACCTAGAAAACCTAGAACTATGCCGTGTTTGGTCTGATCTAAGTATGGTATATAAAATCATAGATTGCAATAACTTACTTATCAATGAATATTTCAGCTTCAACCATAACAACACAAGAGGATACAATAGATACAAACTCAAGGTTAACCACACCAAACTTGTTTGTAGGAAATTCGACTTCAGCAACAGAGTGGTCATTGTCTGGAACACTCTACCTGACTCTGTGGTTTCTTCCCCCAACCCCAAAACTTTAACCTTAGACTGTTTACTATTGACCTCACCCCTTTCCCAAGAGGTCACTAGGGGATGTGCATAAGCACACCAACATGCCTACCATCTGTGTCCTATCATTTCTTTAATTTTTCTTATATGTACATTCATAACTATGTATATACTTATACCTATTATCTTGTAAGTGACCAACAAATCAAATCAATAAATACATAAATTAAATAAATAAAGTCGGCAATGGAGAGGCAACCAGGAAAACATATAATATGCACTGGAATATTTTCATATAGCTTAGCAGCAATAGCATTTAGATTTATATACCACTTCACAGTGCTTTACAGCCCTGTCTAAGTGGTTCACAGAATGAGCATATTGCTGCCAACAATCTGAATCCTCATTTCACTGAATCCTCATTGTCTCAGAAGCATGGAAGGCTGAGTCAACCTTGAGCCTGGTGAGATTCAAACTACCAGATTGCAGGCAGCCAGCAATCAGCAGAAGTAGCCTGCAGTCCAACATTCAAACCACTGTGCCACTGTGGCTCTTATACTTTGATGATCAAAAATAGGAGTTTTCAGTCAATGGAATTGGTTGCCAGCTTCATCTAAAAGATTGTGCTACTTTGATTGATTATGAAGGCATTATCTAACAATTGATTTGGTTTTAGCTTTTTATAGGACTTATACATAAGTTATACATTTTAAATAGGACTTAGGTAGATTTCTGTTGCAATTTAGCTGTAATTTTCCTATTCTTGATCCTTTTTTTCCCCTTTCCTTTTCTTTGAACAGGGTTGGTAAAACACAGGCATTGTCTAGAAGCCTCCTTTGAGGAACACAACCAATATATAAATAAATTTAATAAAGTATCATTAATAATTGTACAATTGCATGCCAAATATTCTTTCCCCTCACTCAATTTTTCACATTTTTATAGGAATGTGTTAATATATCAAAATCATCCTCTAGGAAACCTTGTAAAGTGGAACTGGTTAAGACAAATCATACTTAAAGGTATCACTCCTTGCAATTAGTACTTCATAAAAAAAGAAATCATTGAGATTATAATACATCAAAGACCATAGCAATGTCAACCAGAAATCTTTTGAGTTTATCTGAACATGCCAAACAAATTTCAAGTATTTTTAAGTGCATAAGATTTATGTACTTTATGTACTTCATATACTTCAAAACAGCTGACATAAAAGTCTGTAATCCTTTGATCAAATGTTTTGGAAATATGCTTTAATGCATGGAGAATCTGGAGTAATAATGGTTCCACCATTCTAAGGCATAGTTAATTTTCAACACCACATGCAGATTTCAAAGATAAAATAGATAGGGCTCTACATTTTCTCCTACTGCAATAAAAACACAGGTGCTTGCAAATTGATATAAGCTGAGGGAGTTAGTTTTCTGAAAATTCAGCAAGGCAAAACAAATAGGTCTGATTCTTTGACATACAAAGGCCTTGTAGTATTTCCATTAGCACATTAGTCCCCTGATCCATCTAAAATGCAATAAAACTGAGTAAGTGGAGAACTGAAAAATTAAACACTAATAAAATGTACTAAAAAATAAGGAGTTAAAAGCAATGTTGAAATAAGAGAAAAAACAATTAATCTGAAAAGGGCTCACAATGACAATGAAATAATACTGTTTATTATTTTATTTTATTATCTTATAAAATGTGTACATGGCCTTCAGGATTGGAAATATTTTCATGGAAAAAAGGCATGAATTTAACATGGAATAAAGTTTTATTTGTTTGTACTAAGAATCCTGCTCATAATTTCATTTATCTCTTGCTCGAAGATATTTGGTTCTATAACAACATATGGCCTTTGGAAGGTTCTTGACTTATTAAACCACATCAGTAAAGCTTATTGTTTCCATATTTATTTGGAATCTTATTTATTTATTATGAATCTTATTTATTCATTGAGATTATGAGGTCCAATGTAGACTAGCCTCCTCATAGTGCACTCTGGGCCACATGACTTTGTCATAGCTTAAATAGTCTGTACATTTTGGCTGCTGGGCTTTCCAAGGATCTCCAGCAAGAAGAAGCAGTATGAATATAAAAACAACAGCTCTTTTCAGATGCTTTAATACTGTATGCCATTACGCCATATGAAATAAATAAAAGACTGTAGTTTGCCTTTCGATTTTGTGATTTTTCTTTGTCAGTCCCAAACTAATCTGATGGTTTGCTATATTGTTAATATTTATCTTTTTACTATCTTAGTATTAAAAGTAAGACCCTGAGTACTCAGAGCAAAGATGAAATGAAATTAAATTATGAAATTATGGAGGAAAGTGGCATGCAAATAAAACAATGACTGGCAATGCCCTCCAGTTTATTCAAGGCTTCATTTATAATCTTCACAGGTTTACACTTTCTCTTGTAACTTCCTACACTGTCCCAGCTGATTTTATTTTTTTGAAGATCCAGAAGATTCAGAAAAAAAGATGAAATCAGTGAAAAACACAATTTCATTTTCCATTCAAAAGAAAGGTTTTTTTATATTAAAAAATCCTTCTGTGAATGGAAAGATTGCCCTGGATGATGCTACTATTACATTATTAATATTTGTTGTGAAGCTTTAGAAGGTATCACAAACTATTAAAAAAGGAGCTTCCTTGAGTCTAAACTTTATTAAACTAGATTGAGATTTACAGATTTATAGTTAAGTAAAACTGCTAATTGTGGAGGAGAAGCTATTGATCTTGTCTGGTGTTTTTGGAGTTGAGTAACATGCATAAATGTGATTGTGTAAGTTTGCTGTTTTGCATTTAATTTTATTTATGTAAACAAATTATATGAAGAGCAGCATAAATCAGAGGAATAATAATAACAATGATTTCATTAAAAGTAGAAATAAAAGTAATTAATATATCATTGATAAGTAGTTTATTATCATCCTTTCAGAGATCAAAGCTAATTTTTAGGGAGAACTGTGAAATATAAACTTTCAGGTGGAAGAAAATTTACTGAAAAATATATTTTATATTTTTTTAACCATTCAGGTCAAACCTTCACTAAATAAAAATGTCTATCCCACTAATATACACATGAAAAGTTAAAGAAGCTCACAAATCAAATCTGATCATTTTCCTTCCTTCCTTCCTTCCTTCCTTCCTTCCTTCCTTCCTTCCTTCCTTCCTTCCTTCCCTTCCCTTCCCTTCCCTTCCCTTCCCTTCCCTTCCCTTCCC
>BLBF01000007.1:52471977-52505429 GCA_015471245.1 Laticauda colubrina | reverse complement strand
AGATAGATAGATAGATAGATAGATAGATAGATAGATAGATAGATAGATAGATGATAGATAGATGATAGATAGATAGTACACACACACACACACACGTTTGAAGAAACCTTGCAAATTGCTGAAATAATTAATTATTTTGTTGTTCCAATATAAGAATAATAACAGAGTTAATCAGTTTGCTGTATCAGTCTGAGTTCTTATACCAAGGAGTCAGATTTCATTTATAATTTCCTTTGAATGGACACTGCTCCTCATCATGTATTTTTTTTAAAAAATCTCAACCTTTTAAGGAAATTGAGCTCATGAATCTCTTTCCTTCCCTGTATTTATTTATTTATTTATTTATTTATTTGTTTGTTTTGTTTTCTAACACCTTTCCCCAATGCTTTAACTACCCTGAAATCTTTCTTCGGCATAAGATCAACATTTTACAATTAGAATATAATATAAACTTGTGGGGGAGGGGGAAGATAGTAGTGAAGAATCTTTAATTTATGAAACTGAAGAAGTGGACTTATCAAAATCTCTCTAGGGCTTTAATGGGGGATATCTATAATTCTCTGAGTTGTATTCCTTTCACAGTGATATTTTGTAATTCCATTCTATTACCCTTGCTTAACATTAATGAGATAAAAAGATCACATTATGGTGACTGAAGTTCTTCAAATTAAATGCGTGTTTCCATGTACAAAGCTGTCTCCTAATTTAAAAAACATAGCATGTAACATAGACTCATGACCATGGTCATCATTCAACTGAAGCCAGATCGCATTTTTTATCTATTCATTGGATTTAACAAGGCATGAGATGGAAGCAGAATACCAAGTGTGTCTAGATTATCGCCCCCCACCCCCCACCCCCCATTTGGCCAATTCTTGGCACTCTCGACAAGGTAACTGAAGCTTCACCGTTGCCATAGCAATAAACCTCAAGGTCAAAGGGGCATATGGAAGGTCAGGCAATGACAAAGGAACATCTGAGAGGCCATCTGGATGAGTGACCTGACATAATTAGTCATTAATCCCACTCTTGGGAACAATAGAGTGAGCTGGGAATGTGTTTGGACTTTGATCGTGGTCAGGGTGATCTCAGAGGGAAGGGAAGAGAAAGCTCCTCTCCCGTAGCTAAGCAGATTACCCTGGCATTCTGTTAACCAAAGAGCAGCAAGCAGAAGTGGCCAGTGGCATATGCATCTCACATGTGCTACCTTTTCCTTCAGTTACTATTAGGCCTCTTTCCAGAGCCATGTGGCTCCCGGATTAGTTCGGGAGAGATTTTCTTTTTTTTTTACAGTGTTCAATGAAAAGAGAGCAGTAGTTTACTTAAAATTCTCAGGCAACAGATGGGGGGGGGGGGGGGACCAGAGCCCAAAGCACCAGGCAGCTTGCTTTACAGGTGTCAGTATTTACTAAGCAGACTTTACTAGCATCTCTTTTGGGGGAAAAGAAGAGAGGATAGTTAATCAGGAAAACAATAGCAATCAGCTCTGTTGTCTAAAACAGAACAATTAGAATTCAAAGATGACGGATGGAATGGTAAGAACTACTCCTTGGCATCTGTCTCTCCCAATCCCACCCGCCCGCCCCCCCTGCCCTTCCCTTTCACTCCCATCTGCACTTGGATGTCATGTTTTATTATACAGACCCAGGCTTTGATCAGAAGATAACCTTCATGTTGTAGCTTGGGGTTCTTCTGATGGGAAGAGTGGGTGATGTGCCATGATGGATCACCTGCATTTTTTTATAGGATGTGAGAACAATAATAGACTGTGTTAAATCTGGGAATGGTTAGGCCTCCTGAAATTGTTTCTCCCTCTTGGAAAGATTTTCGCTATGTCAACAGGGCTAGGCTGAGGATGCCAGATAAATAAAGCAGGGATAGTCGGGAGAGAAAGATGCATGGTAACCAAAAGTAGAAAGATTCATGCGGTTCTGTACAAATATGCAGTGTTACTTGTTTCTTTTTTCTTTTCTTTTTTTACAAAAATCCTTTACTATCCTATAAAGATCTATGATATTTATTTATTTATTTATATTACTACCTATCTCATAGAGAATAATCCTGGGTGGCTCATAATAATAATCAGGAAAAGCAGAATACAGGTAGTCCTCGAGTTATGGTTACAATGGAGCCCAAAGTTTACATTGCTAAGTGAAACATTTGTTAAGTGAGTTTTGCCCCATTTTATGACCTTTCCTCCCACTGCAACTGTTAAGTTAGTAACTCCGTTGTTAAGTGAATTCGGCTTCCCCGTTGACTTTTCTTGTCAGAAAGTCTTAAAAGGTGATGACATGGCCCCAGTACATTGCAACGGTCATAAATATGAACCCGTTGCTGAGTATCTGAATTTTGATCGTGTGTGATCATGGAGGGTACTATAACAGTCACAAGTGTGAAAACTGTCATTTTATTTTTTTCAGTGCCATTGTAACTTTGAATGGTCACTAAATTAACTGTTGTAAGTCAAAGACTACCTGCAAATAAAAACCAACCAACTCCACAACAAGATCCGTAGTTCTCAGCCACAGTGCCACAACATGCCATAAAGTTTACATATTCTAGCATTTGCTGGGTGCACTTCTATCCTAGTCCAAAACCTTAGTTCTTGGTAGCTCCCCAGAAGTTCAATAGGAGAGGATTTCTCAGGCTCTCAGGGAGGAAGCATTTACAAAGGGGTGGAGCATTTACAAAGAGCACCTCGAATTGGACGCAGAAGGAAACTGCAATCAGCTCAAACAGCAGCAACTGAACATGGGCAAATTTATTTATTTGATTTTTTTTTATTTGTCAATCACTTACAAGATAATAGGTATAAGTATAAATATGAGTAAGAATACAGGAAATAGGTACAAATAAATGGGGACAATAGGACAGAGACTGCAGATACAATTGTGCACTTTTGCACGCCCCTTACAGACCTCTTAGGAATGGGGTGAAGTTAAAAATAGATAGTTTGAGGTTAAGAGTAAGGGTTAGAAGATGTAACAACAGAGTCAGAGTCATTCCAGGCATTGACCACACTGTTGCTGAAGTCGTACTTTCTGCAATCAAGTTTGGAGCAGTTTACATTGAATTTATATCTGTTGTGTGCTCTTATACTATTGCAGTTGAAGCTGAAGTAGTCATTGACTGGTAGGACATTGTAGCAGATAATTTTGTGTACTACGCTTAAGTCCAACAGTAGGTGGCGTAGTTCAAGGTTGTCCAAGCCCAAAATTTCAAGCCTGGTGGTATAGGGTATTCTGTTATGAGCAGAGGAGTGTAGTACTCTTCTCGCGAAAAACTTCTGGACTTCCTCAATTGTATTAATGTCCGATATACAGTGCGGATTCCAGATAGATAAGCTGTATTCAAGTATTGGTCAGGCAAAGGTTTTGTATGCCCTAGTTAGCAATTCAATATTTCTGGAGGAGAAGCTTCGTAAGATTAGATTTACAACTCTAATACCTTTCTGGCAATGCTGTTACAGTGAGCTCTGGTGCTTAGGTTGTTTGATATGACTACTCCAAGGTCCTTGACAGAATGAGTGTTGTCAACGAGGTTGTTCCATCTGGAAAGAAGCGCGTGAGACCAGGTTCCAAACAACAACTATTTTATTTAAACTCACAAGGCAAAAGATACAGAACATAGCCCAAGCTGCGGCAGCCCTTTATATAGTGTCTTGCCTGCCGGCTTGTGGCCAATGATACTTGTTTAACTCTTCCCACCGTTTGGCGGCTTCCCGGATTGGTTCTTAGTGAACCAATCCGTAAGTGGCCTTTTCGGCCAATTAGAATGAGGGACTTGGAACCTCCCAAGTTCCATACAGAACAGAGATCATATCCACCTAGCTTGTATTTGGTGTACTGATTTTTTTACCAATGTGTAGGACAAATTGTGAAGTACTCTGATTATTATCATTATACTTAAATATCATAATTATATTTAATTACTTATAACTTGCTATTACCATTCTTATAGTTTCACATCAGAAAACCATCTCTAAGAGAGTATCAGGACTACATTGATAGAAGGTGTGGCTATTTTCCTCAAGGGTACACTTAGAGTTGTTGTCCCCTGCCCCATTATCAGGTCATAATGCTATCAACCCATCCTTCAGTTTGTAGTTATGCATGCTGACATAAAATGCAATGTCCTCATGCCTAACATTTTGGCCTTTTGGGCATTCTTCCCAATAGCATCTAGTCACTTGATTTCTCTCTAAAACAGATTTTAGACACTCTGAAGCCATAGGATAGTGTCAAAATAAGAAAGAAAACAGTGATTCTTAATAATGTACCTGTATAGTTGGATGTCACAGACCTGTCTCACTGGAGTCTGGAGACAACATGCAGTGCAATAGAATAGAACAACAGAGTTGGAAGGGACCTTGGAGGTCTTCTAGTCCAACCCCCTGCCTTGGCAGGAAACCCTACACCACTTCAGACACTTCAGACAATGCAATAGGAAAATATAGAAAAAAGATATCACCAGGAGGACCTCTTTGTAGGGACATCACTTTAGAATAAAGCAGTGATGCAGTAGAGCAGAGATTTAAAAAAAATCTTCCATGATTGGTCCAAATTCATTTCTCATATTTCTGAATTAAAAAATAAGAATATCATAGTTAATCAGCATCATTTTTTGCTTGTCAAAAATCAGAAGTCCAAATCCATGATCAACGTTCTTAAAATATAAAAACTAATCAAAGAAAGGGGAGGAGAATGGACAGAAAAAAATTCCTGATTATTTCAGCTAAATAATTTTAAGTTAGTTATAGCAAGGGCACTTTCCAAATCCCATTTGTTGGATTCCAGTTTCCATCGTCTCCAGCACCTGTAACTATGGGGCAAAGATGATAAGCCTGTACTCGCCAGTAGAAAAAGTTAGGAGAGATTCATTTAAGCCTGTACATATATTAAAAAAAAACTATAGCTGAGACCTGATTGTTTTGCTAAAGGCTTCATAGAAAACAGGATTTGTACATATCACTCCTGGACATTATGTTTAAGCCTTAACCTTGGTCCAGGAGTAATAGAATTATTAATTTATTTTTAATTACATTATTTAATAATTTTAAGAAAAAAGAAACAAAATCAGTCCTCTAAATTCTATGACAATTTCTTTAGTCATTCATGACTAAGGGAAACAGCTTGAAGAGCATTCAAGAGTAGGTCCATTGAGAACAAAAAGTCAAGATGGCAGTCACAATCATGTGGTCCAAGCCCTAACCCTTTTTAAAGATGTGTGTTGTGACACACATTAAAAAGTGGTAGAGTTGCAATCAAATGGTTGTGGCTGCCATTTTTATTTTTATTTTATGCTCTCCTGCAGATATGTCTGACTGTAACAATTACCTTCTGCGGGAAGAAAGCCGGTTCAACTATCAATTCCCAAAGGCTTTCTGGAACAGCCAGATCTTGACAGATCCACATGGTTTCAATCACTGGTGAGCTATTTTCTCGCTTCTTCAACAGTCTGCAACAGCTTTGCCAGTTACATTCCGTTTGCTTTGTCACACTAATTTTAGTAATAGTTACATTTGAGCTTGTAAAACAGTCACACATGAATATTTGCAAGAGCTTGCTGCTTTCATCCAAATGATAAAAGCAACAGTACACCCCAACTCCTGCCCTCCTTGGTACATGTCTGGGATGAGACGGGGTTTGTGTCACAATACTGCTTTTGTCAATCTTGCCTCTGCTATGAATGCTGCTACAAGCAGAGCACTGAAAGATGATGCAACAAAGCATTATAATAATCAATATAAAATATTTTCTTAGGCTAGCACAACAACGTGGAATAATGTTCATTCATTATGGTGATTCCATAACAATTTATAGAATAAAAAATTATAGAATAGCTTATAAAATAATGACAACAAAAGATCTTAAAATATAAGGAGTGGAAGGGAACATCAGCACACATACACACAGAGATTAAGTCACATGAAATTAATAACAGGAAAGAAGATCCATTGGAATTACAGTATGTGAGTTTATGCTTGTTTCAATAGAGGATAATAATTAATAATATTATTTCAAAAGGCTAGGAGGGGAATCTTCATTTTAAGTGCAACTAATCATTGAGCTCCATGAGATCCATATTTTAATAAAGTTTGTATTTCAAGGGATTGGGAGTCTTATTAAGAAGCTAGGAACAGCCCTTTTGGATTCGTAAAAAAGACCCATCAAGCACCAAATTTTCTTCTGATGGCCAAGTAAATAAATGTCACCTTATACAAAAACCTTCCTCCCTATATAGCAACCTGCTTTTGAAATTTAAACAAAAATTTAAAATATTGTGTGATGGTCATGAATGTAAAATGTTCAAAACTAAAATATCATTGATTCGATATGATGATTTTCATTTCATCATAACAATTTTGGCTGTAGACAAAGTTGCCTTGCATGGATCATATTGATCATATTGATCTGCATCATATGCAGTGCATCATATTGATCTCCACCTGAAATGGGGAAGACAACCTTAATTTCAAATGTTAGCAGGAAATATCATTAATTTGCAAACATTATTTCAGAAAAACTAAATGTCACTTCAACATAATAAATATTGCTTTAAAAGTAATTTAGCTCCTGAAAGTGAATTTAAAGAGAAAAAGAAATAAAAAATAAAATAAAAGCTGTGTAAACAGAACATCGTGTTGAGATATAAAACTGATTTTAAAAAAAGAAGTCAAATTATTTTAGGCACACAAAAGAAATCTAGACAAAGATGAATATTTGTAAAACCTTTATATTATCCTCAGCAAACAATACCAAAAAGCTGTGATTTTCTTCATTTCTTTTTTTTTTTCTTCACAAGAAAAGTCTCAGAATAATTTGCTTTTCTCATGGAACTTGAGACTATGGGTGTCTATGAGAGTTGAGAGGTTGACAGTATCACGGTGGTAGGCAGGACTAGGCAATCAAAGTCCTGCTCCTTTTTAATGTTTTTTTTGCAAAAAAAAAAAAAAGGGAGGGGAATAGAAGCCCAGTTACGCCCACCGTTTTGACACTGCTGACCTCTGCTTGAATTCTTAAACAAGCCCTTCCAAAACTGTAAAAACCATATTGCCAATGATATTCTTTAACATTCCAACAGCTCATCCATCATCACTGTAACTGACTTTATCCACCTCACTGCTGTTTGGCTTCTTCTCTTTCCTTCCACCTTTCCCATCATTAAAGCTTTTTCTAGGGAATTAGGTCTTCAAATATGTTTTACCATACCTTTCTCAATTTAGTCCTTTATTTGTGTGGTATGGTGTTAAATCAGCCTGTTTTTAGTATTTTTTTCATCCTGCATTACACTATAGTTCTGCACTGGAAGCTCCATTTTTGTGAGAATCTCAATATGATGCATATGAGTAGCATTAAATAGGGAATATAATGGGTAGGGTGGTTTCTTGAATAATAGGAAATAGGAAACTGTTGCAAGTTTGAAAATGTGCAAAGTAGGGGGAATCAAGATTTTTAAGATGCAAATAATCTCAATTTGTCTCAAGGGTCTTATTTTTAGCTTTTAAGATTCCCTGCTCAGTTTCAGTGTCCTGGATATACAGGTGTCAATTTAAATCATTTTATATGACACTTGTATATGAGTTATTTGATTTGATTTTGCGTTCTTTACATCAGACCTGTTGTGATAGCTTCTTTCTTGTTCCTTTTCTCTTTTCACTTCTCTTTCTTTTTGACACTCACCTTGCATTTTGGATCTTTAAAAGGTTTCTGCAGAGACAATGATGATTTAAAAGCTACAGCTGTCCTGACAGCTTGCTTGGAAACTAAGTTAGTCAATTCATACAAAAGATTATCTCCAAATCTCCCTCTGAGCTCCTGGAGCAAAGGACTTCTGATAGTGGCTACAAGATCTGTTTCAGTCTCATAGGATCACGTTGATGGATGGAGTGATTGCTTAATTTGCGTCTTATGACCTAAGAAGCCAGAAAAACATAGCTCATTCCCTTTTCTCCTAACTCATATTTCATGACTGCATTTCACAGAAGTTTTACAAAGCGTGAATGAATTCTCTTAGTGTGACCGATAAACCAAAATCATGTCCTTTTAAAAAATGGTAATTAATTTTGAAGCATTTTTTTCCCATTTCTGAACCAGAGGAAGAGGAATAATGTTTTTCATGGTATATAAATTACCAGCAAAAAGACAGAAACAGGTGTCTATTTAAGTCAATATAATGTAATATCGTCCAACTGATATTTTTTTGCAAACAGAGATAAAGTGATTTTATAACATGCATTTATAAAAATGTCAATCCTGACTAGTGTAAGCAAGAAGTTAAGGCCCTGTCACATTGCCCAACGGATGCAAAATGTTTGTAAAAAGGACACAACGGACGAGAAAAATGTTCCATCCGTTGTTATCCGTTCTCAAAAGGGGCAAAAATTTGCATAACCAGAGCGGATAACACGGAAAGGAACGGACGCGGGGAGGACGCAGAACGGATGGAAAGCGGATGCGGAATGGAAGCCTAGCGGATGGAAGCGGATGAGAGCAGATGGCACATCTGCTAGGCTTCTGGGGGGCCTCAGGGGGGGATGCATTGCATAAGCCCCGCGGATATAAAGGGAAGCAGCTCGGAAGCAGGTCACCATTTGGAGGAAAGACCTGCTGCTGGATAAATCGAGTCCTTGCCTGCCCTGCCTGCATGCCTGCCTGCAAGCATTGCTGCAAGCCTTGCTGCCAGCCTTCCTGCCAGCCTGCCTCCAAGCCTGCCTCCCAGCCTGCCTCCAAGCCTCCTGGCCATCCTCCCTGCCAGCCTTGCTCTCTGCCTGCCTGCCAGCCTTGCTGCCAGCCTGCCTTCCAGCTTCCCTGCCAGCCAGTCTGCCTGCCAGCCTTGGTGCCTGCCTGCCTGCTTCCTGCCAGCCTTCCTGCCAGCCTTCCTGCCAGTCTTCCTGCCAGCCTTCCTGCCAGCCTTGGTGCCTGGCTGCCTGCCAGGCTTCCTGCCAGCCTTGGTGCCTGCCAGCCTCCCTGCCAGCCAGCAACCCTACAACCATGGGGAAGAAGCGAAAGCCTCAGCAACCTGCAGCCATCCCTGGCAAGAGGTACAGGGCCACCCTCCTGCCCCCTGTCCCTGACTCTGCTTCTGCTGGGGCTTCTGCTGCTCGGGCTCGCTCTTCTGGTGCTGGTGCTTCTGCTGGTGCTTACTCTGCTGGTGCTGCTCCTGGCGGTGGTGCTTCTGCTCGTGCTTACTCTGCTGAAGCTGCTCCTGGCGGTGGTGCTTCTGCTCATGCTTACTCTGCTAAGCTGCTCCTGGCGGTGGTGCTTCTGCTCGTGCATACTCTGCTGAAGCTGGTCCTAGTGGTGGTGCTTCTGCTGCTACCTACTCTGCTGAAGCTGCTCCTCGTCCTGCTGGTCCTGCTGGTCCT
Source organism: Laticauda colubrina (assembly GCA_015471245.1). Lineage (NCBI taxonomy): Eukaryota > Metazoa > Chordata > Lepidosauria > Squamata > Elapidae > Laticauda > Laticauda colubrina. Next base: position 52,496,062 of record BLBF01000007.1, on the reverse strand, counting down.
GCTCGTGCTCCTGGTCTTGCTCATCCTGCTCGTCCTGCTTGTGCTCCTGGTCCTGCTCGTGCTGCTGGTGCTGCTGGTGCTTACTCTGCTGCTGCTGATCCTGGTCCTGCTGGTGTTTCTGGTGCTGCTGCTGATGATGATGATGATCCTGTTGGTGATGCTGCTGCTGGTGGTGTGGAGGAGCAGCCCCTACTACCTGGGAGCCCCTCTGATGAGGGCTCATCTGGTCCTGCCAAAGGGAGGAAGAGGCGTATGCGGGGACGGGAGAGGAGGCAATACTCCATTGAGGAGGAACACGAGGATGAGGTGCTGGAGTGGCTGAGAGAGAATGACTATTTGTGGCAGAAGGGACACCGTCTCTACAGGGACACCAAGCGGAAGCATGCTGCTTGGAGAGAGAAGGCGGAGAGTATGGGCTAAACTTCGGAGGTGCTCCTCGGCTGGTGGAAGCACATGCACACCTGGTACGGGAAGCTGCACCTGAAGAAATCTGGCCAGCCCACAGTTAAGCTGACGGACAGAGAGACCTACATCATGGCCAGGTGCAGCTTCCTGGAGGGTGAGATCCACCACCGAGGAGCACCAGCAGCCCCTCTCACTACTCTCTCTCTCCGGCAGCCTGCTGAGAGCCAGTCCTCTTCCGGCCGAGAGTCAGCTCCTGTCTCCAGGCAGGTTTCTGTGGAACATGCCATGGCGGAGAACCCGTGGACAGGTGTTTTAACCGTGGTGGACTGCGTGGAGGACTCCCTGGTGCGGTGGGAGAAAGGAGATGGCGCGTCCACCACAGCCCTACCCACATCCACCCCCAGCTCCACCTCCACAGAAAGGCAGAGAGCCAGACAGCAGGAGGGGCAGAGCCACACTGTCCTGCTGGAGATCAGGAACACCATCCGGACCAGCATAGATCTCCTCTCTCAGCTGGTCCCCATCGAATCCTCATCCTCCAACCGCAAGCCCTTCCTCACTTATGTCAACCAGACCCTCACGGACATGGCGGAACCCCAGTACCAGGTGGTGAAGGACCGGATCACCGAGCTGCTTCACAAGCCTCCAGACCCAGAGGAACCTGCTCCCACCCAGTCCAGGTCTGCTCCTCCACCTCCACCCCAGGTGATGTCCCTCCCATTCCAAGGCTTTCCACAGCCCCTCACCTACCAGGGCTACGGCTACCAGGAGGTCCAGCAGCACAGGCAGCAGCCCTTCCCAGTCCAGGCACAGAGTCATCGGATGACACCATTGCCACCAGTTCCACTGATGCCACCGATGCCACCCACGACACAGATGCCACCCACGCCAGTCCTCACACAGCAGCAGACCAGACAGCCCCACTACACTGCTCCTTCCTCCACCTCACAGCCAAGCCCGGCCTCTGTATGTCTGTCGTCGGTACTGGGGCTGACACCCCATGGCATGGAGGAAGGAGCTCTCAACATCACGGGTCTGAGCCAGCTTTGCGAGAGCTTTCTCAACACACCGTCACCTGTTGTCCTCTCAGGGCCAGGCACCCCAATGGCACTTCAGACCAGCACTCCAGCACCAGCCACCTCCACAGCACCTGGACCCTTCACCCCTGAGACTGGGCACACCTCCGAGTGACCGTGAAGACTGCCAGAGACTGGGTGGCTGGCTACCTGTGGACTTTATTTGGACACTTGACTTGGGTCATTTTTCTTTTACAGCTTGTTGTTCAATAAAGTTTATCTTTGATTCACACACTTGCTTCATTTCTTTTTTTTTAATAAAGTCTTGGTGGAAACTTTTAGAAATGGTTTAAGCCTTTGCATGCTTGTGGGATGGGTTAAGATAGCAGTGGGGTGGGCAGGGATACCTGTGAGATGGGAAATAGCTGTGGAATGGGTTAAGATAGCAGTGGGATGGGCAGGGATACTTTGGAATGGGTAATAGCTGTGGGATAGATAAACCTCCAGTGCAAGCATAGTGGGACTGTATGGTCCACTCTCCCAGGTGCCACACCTATGGCCCTTTATTATCAATAATAATGTAATAATCATCCACACATGTCAACACAAACACAACTCTTTATTAAATGCCCTGATCATTGTAGGCCCACCCAACATACATGGCCCAATCTCATCAGTGTGATGAGACAGGCTGAAGGAAGCATCCATTAAGCAACTATCATCCTGTCTTGCCACTCCACTGTTCCAGCTGGGGAGTTGCACCAGTGTTTCAGGAGGTTGCACTGCTTCTTCCCTTCACGTGAGGCTCTGTTGGGGCCTTGCACATCCTGAGTGTCTATCAGGTTTTGCCCTTGCCTCCATTCCCCAGGCTCCATGTCCCCATTGCCTTGTTGGAGGTGCATGAGCCTGTTCTGCAAGACTGGGTAGCGGGTGCACATGAGATTGTGCAGGATGCAGCAAGCTTCCATGATCCTCCTCACGGTCTCTGGGTGATGCTGCATGGTGGTGAGAAGTACCTGGAACCTGTTGGCCAGGATGCCAAAGGTGTTCTCCACCACCCGCCTTGCCCTGGACAGCCTGTAGTTGAAGATCCTCTCTTCACGGGTGAGGAGTCTGGAGGTGTAGGGCTTCATGAGGTAGGTTCTGAGGGAGAAGGCATCATCCCCCACGATGAAGTAGGGCACATCTTGTGTGTCGTTGGGCAGGGGGTCTGGATCTGGGAAGCCCACGATGAGGTTGCATTCCAGCCCCTCCTTGAGGTCACTGGCGTTGTATACCTGGGCATCTGAAGCTGACCCGTTGCCTGAAGCATCGATGTACATGAACTTGTAGTCAGCATCGACCATGGCGAAGAGGATGATGCTGAAGAAGCCTTGTAGTTGAAATAAGTGGACCCTGACTTGGCTGGTGCTTTGCAGGCTACATGCTTGCCATCTATGGCTCCAACGGTGTGTGGGAAGTTCCACTTCTGATACCACTGCTCTGCAACTTTCTTCCAGCCTTCTTCAGTGGAGGGGCACTGGAGGAGCTCCTCCATGTATTCTTCGATGATGGCCTGCACCACTTCTCTGACCACAATGCTGATGGTGTTGTGTGGCACCCTCCAACCGTACTGCATGCTCCTGTAGGTGGTCCCTGAGGCCAGGTGGTGCAGAGTTAGTGCCACCTTGAGCCCAGGGTCCAGGCTGGGCCGGAAGTTGGTGTTTGCCTTGGTCAACCTGGGTGTCAGGCACTGCACAACTTCGTCAAACATGGCTGGAGGCATCTTCATGAAGTTCTGGAATACACGAGTGTCTTCGTTCCTGAGCTCCACCATCAGCTTGTTGTACAGTCCGTACTCTGCTCTTCTCCCGATCCATCTTCGGACCCAGACGCTTCTTGACCGCCTCCTTTTCTTCCCGTAGTAGAGTTCACAGACCCTGTAGATGGCTTCGCACTGTTGCAGAAGGATGGTGGCTGCCAAAAGGACTTTGTTACGATCCACGGTGGACATGACTGGATGCTGTGGAAGAGGAAGAGTCAGATGAAGGCTGCAGAGGTCTGCACAGCTGGGCTGCTGGGCTGAAAGTGAGATCCAGGTGAGTTGCTCCCCCTTTTTATAGGCAGTATCGGTTTTCCACTAGGTGTCCCTTTGCATCCTCTAGGCATCCTCTAGACATCCTTAATATCCGAGATAGGTCCCTTCTGCGAACATTTTTTCCATTTTAAATGCTTTGTTTCTGTGCTGCATCCACTAGGCATCCATTCTGCATCCATTCTGCATCCGTTCCGCTTCCTCCCTGCATCTGTTTACCGCTGGAGTGGATGGAGTTGCGCGGATGCGAAGATGATGCCTAGCAGATATAGCGGATGCATAACGGATGCAGAACGGATGCCTAGCGGATGCCTAGCGGATGCCTAGTGGATGCAGAACAGATGCATTGGATACATTTTCCGCTCAAAAGTTTTGAGCAGTTCCAAACTTTCTGAGCGGATGAAACGTCAAAAAACGGATGCTGGACAGATAGAGAGGATGCAAAACGGAGGCAGTGAGTACAGAATGGATACATCGCATTAATCAACGGATGGCAAGTGTTTTCCTCCGTTTTACATCCTCTTTCCATCCGTTGGTGCAGTGTGACAGGGGCTTTAGAAATGTGTGTTGGTTTTGGTCTAACCCTAAATCAAATCAGGCCAATTCTATTCTCTCTCTCCCTCCCTCCTCCCCCCTCTCCCTACTGCCAGGAGTTTGATCCTGACTGGTTCAAATTTGACTCAACCTTCCATCCTTCTGAGGTCAGTAAAATGAGGACACCAGCTTGTTGGGGGCAATATGCTGACATTTGTAAACCACACAGAGTGCCGTAAAAAGCTCTATGGAATGGTATATACATCTAAGTGCTATGGCTATTGCTGTGTTCCTTGGAGGCAACACTGGATTCTCTTTGACATGACCAGAACCAAATCTAGATCTTTATAAGACCGATAGGCAGGCATTCCAAAAATAATCTGATTCTGTCACTTCTTCCAACTTTGTCATCCAGTGGGGGACGGGGGGGAGGGAACCAAAGAACAAGTTCTGAAAAAATGGCGGACAATGACTTTTTGAAGTGAGATGAGAGTGTTTTTACAGATCCAGCAGCTTATATGGGTTCTGCTCTGTACTTGGCAGAATTTACTGTGTCTGCAAAATCCTTAAAGATTTTGTTTTGTTCTGTTTAACTTGGTTTGTTTGTTTGTTGCTACTTTCAAACTGTTTGAAAAAATATTATAGAAATTTGAAGGGGAATTCATTTCCTAATCAAAGCATATCAGATGGAAAATATTTAAAATATCTATATCCTATATTTCCTTTATTCGGTGACTTCTTCTACAGTATTTAAATATTTCAAATATCTTAAGCTTGCTGTAAAATGTATGTATATGTATGTGTGTGTGTTTGTTTGTTTTTAATTATATAAATATTGAATTAAAGCTATTTTTAAAAATATATAAAATATCTATATCTCATATTTCCTTTATTCAGTGACTTTTCCTACAGTATTTATATTTTTAATTTTTCTCAATCCCATATTGAATACAAAATCATGAGGGAAAGAAAACTTTGAGCTTTTACTAGATCATATCCATGCAATGAACAAGCTTCACTTATAATCTTCCACTGATTTATTTTCTGTTACTTTGAAAAATGGATATACTGCATGTCTTTTTCAGATTCCATTCCCAATTTTGGAAGTCTCCAGCCTTTCTTTCTTCTCATTTTTCTGTGAAAAGATGGAAATGAATAACCATTGACCAGATATTTTACCACATATTTAATCATGGAACTGTGTTGAAATACTTTAAAACATAATACAGCTATAGAGACAGTTTGATGTTCATCATGGTTAAGGAACCAGGCTAGAAAACAGGCGCCATGATTTCTAGTCCTGCCTTAGCCACAAACCCAGCTGGGTGACCTTTGGCTAGTCACTGCCTAGACAGGGTCAGAGAATTGAATACTGTTGAACAGAACAAAAAAAATCTAAATATCTCAAGAATGAAAAAAGTTGCCTTCTTGAAATAGATTAATAGAACTGAATTATTTAAAAAAAAACCTATGGAATAAAGTTCATCATATTTCATTCTACAATGACACAGTAAAAAAATGTTGCCTTAAGGACCCACACAATGTATAGATGATTAGATGATGGTTTCCTGAGATATTTAACTTTTGCCATGCTCCCCACCACCATTTCTATCTACTCCATCCTTGAGTTAATTCTGTTGTGTTCACGAATCTCTTGTTAAACTAAATGGCACAGAGGATCTTGTGTCTATTGATAGACATTCTGTTTTCTTTAGGCAACAAGAATGGTTGGGGTTTTTTTTTAATTGATGAATTGGTACTGACAGTCATGACAAACATATGGATAGTAACACTCTTGCCAGCAGGATGGTTATCTGTTTTACTGGTTCAGAAGGGGCTGATTGATGGGAAAGCCCAAGGTCTCCCCAAAGATAATTTAGCCATTTCCATACAGTTTCAGGCTGCATTAGCTGTATCCTGCAGGGGACTCCCATGGGGTGGGGGCTGTCTGACCTTCCTTCTAAAAGGCAACACATAGGAGATTCCTAAAGGAGCCATCATGTAAAAAAGACTAATGATCACTTCCATGCCTATTATCATTCAGAGACATAGAAAGAGACTTTAAAAATTCACTTCCACATTCCTCCCTTGATGTTTCCCATGATCTATTAAGGCATTAGATGCTAGATAAATTAATCATTAAAACTTACAGTTAAGTCCTTACAAATAATAACCAGATGTATGATGATTATCTTTGATCTTGATATATGGGGGGGCGGGATTTCTGCCACCAAAGGCAGATGATCCAAAGCAATTTGCTTGCTTAACAATACCCAGCTAAAGTTCAAGGAAGTGTTAGCACTTTCTGGATTTGGATGCCAAGCCAAATGGATGAGTGAGGAATAAAAATGTCAGTTTTTCATTTCTGCCGATCTTCTGATTTGCAGATCATTTGTCTTTCTTGTTATATTTGTGGATATGCATTCCTGTAATAAGAGTGACTGCTCATTGTTTAATTTGTTGCATCTGTTATTGCTTTTTCCTCTGAGCAGTTCTTTTCCATAGATCATGGTATAATTTTGTTATTAATTTTTGGATTAATTTTAAAACTAATATTTGATAGAATATTTAGCTTGTGGATATTTCTGGCAGTTCCTTTTAATTTGTACACAAAACTAAAATTATTAATTAGTCAGCATGAGCCTTGGGATTATATTAAGTTTCTTGTTATGAGAAAAGAACCGAATGGCTAGCAGAGACAGAAATAATCTTTCTTTGTTGAGGCTTGGGATGTATTTAAAATATATATATATAGATCATGCTACAATTGAAGTGGTGTTGAGGTGGGGAATATGCAAGTAGTTAAAGGAATTCATCTCAGGACAATTAATTTGGGATTCTAGAATAAAAAAAATGTCAGACTAAAGACAGTTCTGAAAAATGGAACCAAGGACCACAGCAGAATGAAATGCCTATGAATAGACCAGTTTTTCAATAATTCCTTTCCAGGCAAGGAAAGGACTTGAGATTGCCCACAGGTACTCCAGACAACTGTTTCTCCTAAGGAGGCCACAACATAGCAGTCTCTGGTGGGTCTGGAGATAAGAGAATAGCCATCTTGCTCCATCCATCAGTCAGTGCTTTTGAAAGAACACTAAGTTTGCATACTTCCTTTCTGAATCACTTTCAGAAATGGCTTGTTAACTACTTTTTGGATCAATACATTTGACAACACAGAATGAGTTTCCTAAAATCCTTCATGAAAGAAAGTTTAACTACAAGTTTAAGAACTATAAGATTTTTTAAACAACAGCAAAGGGCAGATTAAAACATAGATTTTAAAAAGTTACAAATACTTATCTGATTGAATAGAAAGAATAAAACTTGATAAACATATGGTTATCTCAATACCCTGCCTTATGAATATTGGTACTATATATTCCTTTGGGATAGTATCAGTGGTGGGTTTCAAAAATTTTTTACTACTGGTTCTGTGGGCGTGGCTTGATGGGCATAGTATGGTTTGGTGGGTGTGGCTTGGTGAGTGTGGCAGGGGAAGGATACTGCAAAATCTCCATTCCCACCCCACTCCAGGAGGAAGGTTACCACTGGTTCTCCGAACTGCTCAAATTTTTTGCGACCGGTTCTCCAGAACTGGTCAGAACCTGCTGAATACCACTCTGGATAGTATGCAGTAGATTTTTGTTGATCACAGTATCCTAGCATCTACTTTTGAACTGTGATTCTGAGTCCAACTTTTCTATAGGTACATGACAACTTTATTTGTCAGCCTCAGAAAAGAGAATGGGGCCTGATGATCAGATACATCAACAAGCTGCCTTGATTTGAAAAATAATAACTTATACTGAATTATAGTCCCTATGATTACTACGGATTCTTATGGTAGCCACAACATGTTCAGGGTAGAAATATATTAAATGATGATAAAAAAGAACTGTTGCATGTAGTATATTATTATCAATATTTTAGCACATTGGGTTTAAAAATTTATAGTTTGATCATTTATTGTATGAAATACATGGTTTGTTTAATAAGTGCAACACATGTTAACTCATGGCACCATGTGACAGCATTTTGCCTCTAAGAGCTACTGCTCTACAGAAATAGAAATAATTATTTATATACTTAATATTCTTTGAAAATGCTTCTGTGCTACTTTAATCATATGAAATATGATATCATATGAGTATGATATTCCTTTTTGATATTATATATGTATGAATCGATATGAATCATGTGGAAGTTTAACACAGAGAGGTTCAACCTGGAACTAAGAGGAAATTTCCTAACAGTGAGAACAATTAATCAGTCGAAACGTTTGCCTCTAGAAGTTGTAAATGCTCCATCACTGGAAGTTTTTAAGAAGAGATTGGATAGCCATTTGTTAGTAATGGTATAAGGTCTTCAGCTTGAGCAGGAGTTTGGATTAGAAGACCTTAGACAGACTTAGAACAACTTTATTGTCACTTTGAATGTACACAAATTGTTATACATTAAAATGAAATTTCATTGAATGCAGCCCTCAAAGGGTCTCCACCTGTAATATACACTATAAAACATGATTAAATAAATAAATACAAAACTATGCACATACTCACATTTATTATATGATAGAGAGAAACAACACAGTTTAGTTTTGGATGCATACATGTACATAGCGAGAGAAACAAATATTGAAAGTTTACTTCAAGGTTCCTTCCAACATTAAAATGAAAAATAACTATATATACTTTGCGCGTGATTGTGTGTGTGTGTGTGTGTGTAAAATTGCAATAAAATACAAGTTTTATGGATACATCCTACCTATCTATCATCTATCTATTTCTTATGTATCAGAAATAGAAATCTATTACTCTCTGATTAATAATGCAGAGTTGAATCAGAACTTTTAGTCTTTTTTCATGATCTCCATACTGAAGGGTCCTTTATCTAAAATTAGTTCAGCATCTCTCCTTCAAATATGTTCCACCTTGAAAGGTTAAAAGGTGAAAGGTCTGGTTCATTTGTAAGACAACCAGTTTGGGTTATTTTGCCAGTATTTTATACTTCCTTTTACATAGACCTCACAAAGGCTTATGAACACAGTAAGCAGTAGTTTGTAAATAAGCCAGTCAAGCTTGGTCATTTCCCCAATCCCACTCAGCAGCACATTCAGAGAGTGTATAAAATAAGAGTTATCAATGTTACCCAAAAGAGTAATGGAAACAATAAACCTGCATTTATTTCTCAGTCATTGTAATTAATAAGATTTGAAATGAAAGTTTATCCCCATCTCCTTACAAATAAGCTTCACTGACTGAAACATAGAATTTTTTTTTAGCCTTACAGACTATTAATATGGCTAGAGTGTGGCCTGGAACCTTTGTGTAGTAGTGTGTATAATGACTAACAGAGATGGGTATGCATTCTTTTTTTAGACAAGAGTTTGCATATGAACCACCCAAGGTTATATTCATTTAATTCTATTGGTGATATTTTTGAATTGATTTTTTTTAGCACTAGTTCAAATTCATTCTCTGAATATTGTAAACATAGATTACATGTAGCCAGGTTTGGGGTTAATATGGTGGTCCTATTTCTTCACATAGACTTTTATTTGTAGATATTATATATTGCAATCTGTACCAAGGAGTTGCTTTACCAAATGTTTATTTTGTATTGAACTTCTCTTTGACTTTGACATACCATATGGTGAAGGTTTTTTTCCCTCTCTGCTAACCTTCTGGAGTTGTAGTTTCTTTGAATGATTTACTTGATTCTGCTTTTACCACCTGGTCTCGAGTTCCCAACCACACTAGTTCAGAAGGTGAAGAAATGACATGTGAATGCGCCTTCTGCCAGGAAAAGAAGGCCACAATTTAAAATTATTAAATTAAATTATGCATGAATCCTTTCCTTTACGTAGATTAAAAATATCAAAACTACAATGAACAGAATGTTGGAAATATCAAGAGATCTTTAACAAGAGATTCAAGCTACCCAAAAATAACAAAGCTGAATTTCCAGAGGTCGTTCCAGTCTAAAAGAGTTCCTGAACTTTTTAAAGTAAATATTTACTGACCAGCTTCTCTTTTCATGCTTTTGCTAAATCCTGCATGGTTTTGATGTTGCTATAAACATGCATAAGGGCATATAAACAAAAGAGGAAATGTATTGGACAATATGCTCTTTATGATTTTACTTTCAGGTGGTTCCAAATCTGCATTTTCCCACTCAAATTTCATCCCACACCTAGCAGTGAGTGAAGTAAACAGAATTGTGAAGGATTGTACGATTTACTCTTTGCAACATTTAATAAAGACACTTCATTGTTTTCCTTGGGCGATGAGAACTGGACCTGAATTACACACTGTATAAGATTTCTCTTTTGCACGACCCTTTTGCTCTTTTTTCCAGTTATGCTAAGTTTCATTTTTTCAATTTATCCCACTGACTGAGCATTCGTTCCTAGATTGCTTACTGCTAAGGAAGATGCAGACCCAGAGGATGCAAAACAGTGGTGGGATTCAAATTTTTTTACTATCAGTTCTGTGGGCGTGGCTTGGGCATGGCAGGGGAAGGATGCTGTAAAATCTCCAGTCAGAGGTGGTATTTGCTGGTTCTCCGAACTATTCAAGATTTCCACTACCGGTTCTCCAGAAGTGGTCAGAACCTGATGAATAACACCACTGATGCAGAAGCACCTGTAAGCAGCAGAGAGATATTTGTGAGATGCAGTCATACATGGACAAAGTCTTCTTTTCTGCGCCAATCATCTACATAGCCACTTAGGGTAGTGATGAAAGAGAATTAAACCATAGATAACCATGGGAATAAATTGGGAAAGGGGGGAACAGATATTTATTATTTATATTTATTTGTCAAACTTGTGAGCCACCCATCTTGCAATATTTGTTTGTCTGCAGCAGATCGATGGCAGAAACAATGTAAGACTAAATGCAAAGATTAATTTGATCTAATGGTTAAATTGCTGATCTAAAAACAGGGGACTCTGAATTCTTGTTCCACTTTAGACATGAAAGCCAGATCAGTGACCTTGGGCCAGTTCCTCTCTCTTAGCCCAACCTACCTCACAGGACTGTTGCTGAGAGGCAAACAAGGCGAGGAAAGGATATTAGGTATGTTTGTTGCCATGAATTACTTATAAAGTTATAAAGGCAGGATTTTTAAAAAATGAATAATAAATAACAAAGGAGGCTGTTTTACATTTGTCTGGAAAGAAAGTTATTTTTTTAAAAAAGTTAATGGTGTAGGTTGGTCAGATGTCAATCCAAAGGTAACATTCTCCCTTTGAAAGAAGACAGCACCAATGTAAGAACAAACATTGTTGTAAGTTAAAGAGCAGAACTCCTGGACTAGAGCTATAGATTAATGGAGTTTATGAGTTGTTTGCTGCCCACATCTATTCTCCAGCATGATATGTAACTCTTTTCACTTGTAGGATCATTATTATGCGGCTTCATTTGTAGCAGGGATTTATAATGAGAATTTCAGGTCCTTCCAATCCAGGAATTATATGCTTCTCTGAATTGTCAATTTGCCGGCAGTTTTATGAATCTCCAAGTCATTTAAGATGCTCAGCAAACAGATTTTCCATTTTAGCAAAAGAATGCTCAAAGTACATAAACAAACTGTTTATTAACTGGCTGCCATGTGTTACCAAATCTCCATCTTTAAATTAATGGTGAAACAGATGCTGGTGAATATTCAGTAAAAAAAATGGAAATGAGACCTGAATTTCTGGGATAGTCTCTATGGAGAAATTAACTGTATACTGAAAGCGCCCCACAAATTGGCAAGCACTTTGCTGGGTAAGTTGGCTTGACAGAACTGTTTTACTCCTGTGGTACACAAAATGTTGTGACAGCAATATTTTTAAATCTAACATATGCGATTGACAACATGGGCAAAGGTTTCTTCCAGCATCACAGAAAATACTCTGGGTCTCATGGAGCCTTGTCATTCTCAAATGAGTACCTGAAATTCATCTTTCTGGTTTCATGGTGCAGCCATGTGACAAGACAGATATATCCCCAGTGAGGCATTAGCAAGGGCACAATAATAAAACAATATAAGCAGGAAATGGCTGTTTATACATCTCTTAGTCCCCTCCCTCAGTCAGATTTTAATTCAACCAGCTGGGTGTAGGTATAAATATAAATAATTATCCCATTTCCAAGGATGGCATGAAATATGAAAAGAAACAGCATATTTTGTAATCATTCTTTGCAGTTGGGTTCATGTCCTACAGGGCTGTGTGTGCGATTGCCAGCAAAGCAGTTGGCTTGTCCTCACAAAACAGAAAGAAATCTTTCCCTACAAGGCAACAAAACCAATAAGGCTGCATCTGCTTTGCTGGTCCTACCAGAGGTGAGAATAAGCTCTCATTCTGGCCAGCTGAGGTAGTGCCATTTGATGCTAAACACATACTTTTATTAATTAAGCAGTGACCCTGACTGACAACAGCTTCTTGGCTGAGCAGCGCTAAGCTTGTGAGGGAAAGAAGAAAGGATTCTTCTACTATATGGAAATGAGTAAATGCAGTTTCTCCATTTGGCTCTATTTTCTTCATAATCCTACAGCCACTTCAAAACAAACTTGGGTTTGTAAAAATCAGCCCAGCCTTCTACAATGTTCCCAACAATGTGATAAAAGATTATCTATCTTTCTTTTCAATATTTGCATAATGTTTGTGACTAGGAAATTATTTTGATTGGTAATTAACTGGAAAATAAATTATGTCCTCCTGTAAGTAAACTGTGACCTTCCCTGCCATCAGTAATTCATATTTAATAAATACCAAAATAGACTGTCACAATCTACATTGTTTTTGAAAAGCAATGAACATTATAATTGGTTCACAATAATCAACTGTAGTCTGGGGCTGGATATAGCACATATTTCAGGTCCTTTAAAATCGTTACTGAGTAATTTCCAGAATCAGCTTAAGATCCTGGGTTTTTCCTTTAATACTTTAACAAACTCAGAATATTAATGTTTAGAAATATAGGGCACCTTATTCAATAAGCATATTACAATACTTTTACTGAAATAAATATATGACATATTTCAGTAAACATCAAGGATATTTTCAGAGAGTTCACCAAATAAGTTGCAGGGGTTTTCAATTTGAATTGTGATTTGCACATTCAGAGTATGTAAGTATCTGATTGCATCTTTAACTTTATTTTTTAAAATAAAAATTGATAAAAATACTTTTCCCCTCTACACTCTAGAAGAACACAGTCTTAATTTCTTTACTATTTATTTTCCAATAATATATTGTATGAAATGAATATATACACGGTGGTTGTAATTGTTCTTTGCTATGCAAGCTATGTCTAGAAAGTGGAAAGGAAGACTGTCCGTATTGCATAGGAATTACATCTCACTGAACCTATGCTTAATCTGTCTTTTCTTAGCAGGGTTTATTCCTGGGCTAGGTGTACTGATCTTAACCCTATACTTTTTCAAAAACATGTTTATTTTGTTTTATCAAAAGGAATAAAATGCAAAACAGAAAAAGCAGAAAAACAGACATCTAACAGTAACAAAAACAACAAATGTGCACAAAAAAGAGAAAAAATAACCTATACTTCTTGACCTAAACGCTTTTAGTGTCCATACCAGGATTGTCTCCTCAAGAGAAGCTCAAAATGTCCTCTGTGACAACTTATGCACCTCTTCCAATGAGTATTTGGACCAATAGATGCAACATGGCACATACCAGTTGTAATATATATTCAGTTTAGGTGAAACTGTGATCTGGATCCTTTATGACTATGCACCAATTATTATCTTATCTGTTATAAACCTTCAATTGGTACAAAGTCTTCCATGGTCAGTTTAAATGGTCTGACTGCAAATAATTTCTTCATTTCCTATTAAGATGTACATACAAAATAGTCCTACATTAAAGGTGAATGTTTATCAAGCATAACTATTTTAGAATAGAATATATGTGTTCTAGATAATAATTGTCATCTTATAAGAATATTTGTTGCTCATCTTTAATTATACTAAATTTGATGGTTGAGAGTCAGTTGCTCTGCCTTTCTTATAAAACAAAAGCCATTAATGTAATACAGCTACTTCCATTAAAGTTGGACACTACAACTGTGATAACTGAAGATCACCTTCCTTCCTTCTCTCTAAAAGAAGGAGGGAAGGAAGGAAGGAAGGAAGGAGCTTCAAATGCAATTAATTTTAATTCAAAACAATAAATTTCTTATTTTTCAGTATCAACTTAAACAGCAAGCAGAATCAAAAATTCATATAAATAGCTAGATGATTTTAGCATGTAGTACTATACCCCTTTAAACAGAAGAAACTAAAGATTAATATTTCAAATGTTGAACTCCAAGGGGGAGAAAAGTTAAGATTTCCTGACACAAAACAGCCAGTCTGATGTTGACACTCTATCACCATCCTCTTTTAACGACCCTATAATCCCTTGCAGGGTGGAGTCTGGGCAACTGAATGGAGCTGAGTATTTACTGGCCAGGCACCCTTCCTGTCACCAATGCGGAGTTTTGTTCAGCAGATATATTCTCAGTGTGCCCAGAGAGAGAAATATCTGCCTCAATCTAGGATTGAACTCACAACCACTTGATTGTGAAGCAAGAGCTCCACCTCTAGGCCATTGCACCATCTTGCTGTTGGCAACAAAACAAAACATTGGATGTAGGCACCCAGGAATATGAAACTGCTTGTACAATGGTTGTATTGATTATAGTTGATGGGTGGTAAAATACTTCAACTATAAATTCTGTTCTATAGTCTTTACATCATTTTACATTTCCTTAAACCACTAATTTTGAATTCTTTGGATGCATGTGTGTGTGTTATTGTAGTCAGCTGCTCAGAATCATATATCTGAGATGGGCATTCTGGGCAGCTCCATACATTGAAATAATACATATATAATACTCAGGTTGCAGCAGAAAGCTTTCTCCAAAATCTATGACTTCACTTTACATCTAGCTCTGGGCTAGATGAAAATATGAAGAGCATTATTTCCATATTTGCATATGTCTTTGGAAATGCTTTGGACAGCAAAAGAGCAAAATTATATAACAGCACGAACCCTTTAGAGTTTGGAGAGTTTTTCCTTTCTTGCCTTTTTAATTAAGCATGAAGCATATAATAAACTACATGGTCTTGGTAAGAAACCTTGGTATGTCCATGGAGAAATTTCTTGATCTGTGTAGTATTTACTAAATGATTTAATCCAAATGTTCAAGCAGAGTTTTGTAATTAGTAATCCTCATCTTCACCTTTCTTTGAATGTCATTGCTTCTTTTACTGTCTTCAATAATATTTCTTTTTATTAGGGCTACCCGATTGTATTTGGGATGTAAAAATCCAGACAACCACTAAACGGCAGCAAAAAGATTCATGTGTAGCCGCTACCTAGTGGCTGTTTTGGCCTGAGAAGCATGTTGAAAATAAGCATTTACCCTTTTAAACTTTGCTCTTGGAGAAGATTTCTGAGAATGCCATGGACCAAGAAAACAAACCAATGGTTCACTGAACAAATCAACACAAAGTTTTCAGTTGAAGTACAAATGACAAGGCTCACTGATCATACATTGAACTTATTATGCAAAGATATCTCTCTCTCCGGAAAAAGCACTAATGCTGGGAAAGGTGGAAGAAAGAGAAGAAAAGGACAACCAGCAGCAAGATGGATGAATTCAGTTCCAAGCTGATAGCTATACTGTTGGAAGATCTGAAAGCGCAGATTTGGGAGAGATTGTCATGGGGAAAAAAGCTACCCATTGGATCACTAAGAGTTGACATCAATCTGATGGTATGTATAATCAATCAATCAATCAATCAGTTGTAGACTGAATGTTTATAACCTAAAACTAATCAACTTAAAATTTGCACAAGAAAGCCTTGCCTGTTTAGAGAAGTAATTCCTACTCAGGGAAGAAAGCTAGAAATATTTTCAGAGAGAAGGGGAAAAGTTAAAAAATATTTCCTGTGTTGGAGTGATAGTAGTAGCTGTCCAGAAGACATGGATACTAAAATGGTTGATACAGAAAGAATAAGATATGAGAAGGAAGGATGAAGAAGAGGACCAAAGACTTCATAGGGGAGCATGGGTTTTAAAACTAAAATTGACTACTAGAGAGCAAAAAATAGAGAAAACTCAAACTCTGTTTCAGACTTTTGCAGCCCAGGTCTTAAGTTTACAACTCTTAAGGCCACAAGAGTGATATACCAGAGATGGAGGAAGTTCCATATATTCCCTTCAGGCTGCAACCTATGTATGAACTTCTGCAAAATCCGACACTTTACTAGGTTTTTTTTTTGTCTTTTGAATCCCCCAAGAAATAATCATCTCAAGAAAATATTCTTCATTTGTTGATGTTATTATTTCAAATGATGTATCTGAAATTACTATTGATAGAAAGAAAGCATTAACAATTATAGTAAGTTTATGGAGAAAGATAAGTGTTAAAAAAATGAATGGAACTTCAAGATTTATATTTTAAGAATGAAATATGAAGTTCTTGCTAAAGCAGAGAACTTAAGGGGAAAAGGGAATGAAGACAACAAGTTCCCATGCACATTTACAAGCAAAATGTAGAAGAAATGAGAAACAAATGAATGAAAAGTAAGATTCAACCAAAATTGCTTAAAAATAATGGGTCATTATGGGTTAAATACTTTTTTGCAAATAAGAGAATGTGTATTATAAAAAATATATTATTTACTGCAGGGTTGTTTATTATTTACAACTAGAAAGCCACACAAATTTTTTGCTGATTTTGTTAGGTTTTGGGGAAAAGTTTAAGTAGAATGGGAAATCTATTTACATTTTTGTGGTCAGTATCATATTATTTGCCAAAAAAATGGACTGCAATTTTTGATTTCCAGAAGTGTTTCAATTCAAGTGATATTGAGGAAAACAGTTTGTGCTTATCTAGGAATAAATTCAGCTGAACCTGGTAGAACTTATTTCTAAACAGAGAGAATACCAGTTTATTGATAGGTTATAATCATATGCATCCTTGTCATAGAAGATGTATCATATTTGGAAATACTGGGCTGATCTTTTCTTGGCTCAGAAGCTAAGCAGAGTCCGAGTTGTATGAGAGTTAGAGTTTTCAAAGGCTGTAGGGTAGATTGAGAGGAACCCCCACCCCCCACCCCAGAAACAGCAAAAATAACAAACAGAAAGCGATGGTAAGCCACTTCTACACTGATGCTAAGAAAGGTATCCTTAAAGTAATATTGAACTTTGGGAAGGTGCTGCCATCTAGTGAGTTCCCATTCCCCATCCCACCCTACTTCAGCAACTCACAAAACTGGATTTTTAAAATGCAAGCATAAATACAATTAATTGCAAGCAACTTGAAACACACTGATTTTTTTTACTGCAAGCATGAATGGTTTATAATCTAATAAGAAAGGGATGAGGTACCACATATGGACATCTTAATTGCTAAACAATAACTTGAATGGTTTACAAAATAACATTTTTTTAAATGCAGCAAAAATAATTTAAAAGGTTGAGTACAGGATACATGTCTTTCGGCATCTTTAATCTCTCTTCTGCTCAGCTGAACCTGAAGCCACTTAATAACAGAAACTGACCCTCTCCTCCAAGTCACGTTAGTCTGGCATAGAAAAGTGGGCCAAGTGATGCCAAGTTAAGAAAATTACTTTAAAGTCATTATAGGAAAGTTCTCTGTCCCTTTTAATCAGAGGTGGTGTTCAGCAGATTTTGACTAGTTCTGGAGAACTGGTAGCAGAAATTTTGAGTAATTCAGAGAACTGGCAAATGCCACCTCTGACTAGCCTCGCCCACATCTATTCTCTGCCTACCAAGTCCCAGCTGATTGGCTGGGTCTTCTTTTGTTGTCCTGTACAGGAAAACAGAGCAGGAAAGCAGGTTAGTGGGGTAGGGAGGGAATGGGATTTTACCGTATCTTTCCCCTGGAGTGGGGTGGAAATGGGGATTTTGCAGTATCCTTGCCATGCCCGCCATGCCATACCCACTAAGCCATCAAGAACTATAGATCTATTTCCCTGCTAAACGCAGATTATAAAATTTTTGCTTCAATATTGGCAGAAATATTTTAAAAATACTTAAATAATTTTATCCATCCTGATTAAAATGGATTTCTGCCAAAGAGACAAATTAAAGACAATATGAGAGTAATCTTGGACACTTTGGAATACTACGAGGCACATTCTGAAAAACAAATGGCTCTGATATTTCTAGATGCACAGAAGGCATATGACAATGTGAATTGGCGATTCATGTTATGACTGCTGAATGTTAACAGGAATCTTTAAGTTACAGACAACTAGAGTTGAAAAAGATTATCCTTTCAATTTTTTGAGTCTGAAGGCATTGTTGTACAAGTACAGGCTTCTGTGTGGATGGGATATTTGAGCATGAAAGTAGACAGACCAAAATAAGAAGTAAACTCAGTTTGGAAGGAGAAATTCGTTGAGAATAATGGTTTCAAATACTGCAATTAGGAGAACTGGAATGGGGGATAAGCACAGGGAGAGGAAAGGCAGTTCCATGGAAACCAAGAATCATAATAGAGACTGTTAATGAACAAAGACAATTGACGTGGGGTGGGAATTAGAAAGATACTTAAAGACAAATCCCAAAGATGCTTTTTCAAAAAGCAACTGAACTTTGTATTTCCTTGAAGACATTTCGCTTCTCATCCGGTTTCTTGGATGAGAAGCAAAACATCTTCAAGGAAAAATAAGCCCAGTTGCCTCTTGAAAAAGCACCTTTGGGACAACATGACCTGGATGACTGAGAATCCGCATAGACTTATAGATGAATCTGAATGCTGTTAAAGGCATTTGAAAGTGTTTCATTTCAGAGGAGATTAAAAATCTCATGGAGTCACAGGTTTTGCTTTCCAGAAGTTATAGGGCAGAGGGAGAGGAAATGGGGATAATAGCAGATAGAATCAACAATGGGTAGAACGAGACATACACAGGTTTGAATACCCAAAATCATTCTTTCCAATCTATTTTATTCTGCTCTAGCAGAAGGATATATATCTATATATCTATATATATGAAATTGAATCAAATCACAACTATGGGAAAACCAGGCCTGTAAGTCAAAAGGGGGTGCTGAGTTTGAGCAACCCACAAATATACATGATTTACTCCTTTTCAACCCACAGTTTCCAATTGTAGTAAAAGCCATTCTCCAAAAGGCCAAAATCAAGGCAGAAGAAGACAAGAGAAAAGAAAGAGTGAAATAGAAAGACTAGACAAATGGCTGCATGGAAGAAGGTGGAAAATTGCAAACTTCTTTCATTTATACAGCAACAGAGTGTCATAAAGCACACATGTGCAAGTTTATTCAATTACTAAGTGCCTGTTTCGGACCATTTCAAAGCCTCCAAATATATGTGAGCCACATGTTTACAAGACTGTTCCTAACTTCAAGGAACTCCAGCCACACTATGTGTGTTTGTTTCACATCAACAATCAATTCAATAAAGACAAAAGAAAGTCAAATGATTAGGGCATGACATTTTCTCAGACTCAAAATTCTTCAGAATGGCATTAGCTTGCCTTACTCAGTGTGTACCAAACAATATGTTACAAGTGAGCAAATGAAGTCTGTTGAAAAGCCAGTCAGAGAAGTTTGTCATGTAAATAAACTGCTTTTCTTTTTCATTCTGTTGAAGATTCTATTGTGTAATTTCTGCTAGGGGGCGTTATGGAAAAATGTGTTCAATTATATATTTTTTTAAAAAAACAAGATATGTAAACAAAATAGCATAAACACAATGCAGATAGAAAGAGGAAAAAAATAATGAGGGGAAATAACATACATAGCATAGAAATATACATTCTTTAAAAAATAATGTAGCTAAAAACTACAGTTCAAAAACTGCAGCTTTCCAGATAATGTTAAATGGAAGGAATCATTGAAAAACTGGATGACTACATGTAACATTAAAATGGATCAGATTTACATAAATTCATACAATCTTAATTTCTGTTTAATGATTCTTTAGTGACCCCATTAAAAACTGAAGAATATAGCAGTTTGACTCCATTTGGGTGTTTGCCGATTAAAAAAAAAAAGAGGATCACAAACTCTAGATTTGCCTGCATTACAGAATTACAGATGGAAGGGATTTTGGAGATCTTTTAATCTAACCTCTTCTCAATCAGGACACCCTATACCATTTCAGACAAATGATTGTCCAGTCTCTTCTTAAAAACCTCCAATGTTGGAGCATTCACAATCTCTGGAGGCAGGTTTTTCCACTGATTAATTGTTCTAACTATCAGGAAATTTCTTCTTAGTTCTAGGTTGGTTCTCTCCATAATTAGTTTCCATTGACTGCTTCTTGTCTTGCCTTCTGGTGCTTTGGAGAATAGATTTCTCTTCTCTGTGGCAGCCTCTTCTCAAATATTGGAAAACTTCCATCATGTCACCCCTAGTCCTTTTCATTAAACGAGACATACCCAATTCCTGCAACTGTTCTTCATATGTTTTAGCCTTTAGTCCTCTATAATCATCTTTGTTGCTCTTCTCTGCGCTCACTGTGGAGTCTTGACATCTTTTTTATATCATGGTGACAAAAAAAATGTTTTACTAGCTTCAATTAGCCTGCGGGGCTCACATGTTACCATCCATATGTTGAGAGTTGCACTCTGACCCCCTCAACCAGATTATGAAGCAAAGACAAGAGGTTAACAGGTAGAAGGCAGATCTTTCAGTGCTGAAGGTCTGAAATTATCTGGAGAAGCCATCCTGTGCAATGTCCCCTATTCCTGGCAGTCGGGAGGAAACTGAAAAAAAGGATGTCCAGCTACAGTAGATAGACTTGTTGTCTGCTTCTTAGAAATTGAATGTATGAATACTGTTGGCTTTTCTTAGCCACTTTGGCCATTGGGATCCACTTCATTATGAGACTACTTTATTCTAAGTAAGGCAAATTAGCCTATAGCAATAGCACTTAGACTTATATACCGCTTTATAGTGCTTTACAACCCTCTCTGAGTGGTTTACAGAGTCAGCCTATTGCCCCCAACAATTTGGGTCCTCGTTTTACCCACCTTTACCCATAAGGATGGAAGGCTGAGTCAACCTTGAGCCTAGTGAGATTTGAACTGCCAAATTGTAGGCAGTTGGCAGTCAGCAGATGTAGCCTGCAATACTGCACTCTAACCACTGTGCCACAGAGGCTCCTGTTAACTATAAACTAAAACACTTCAAAGAAACTGAAATGCACAGCCCTAATATTATACCATTACCTCCTTGATTCAAACTTTGAGGATAACCTTGGGATGGAAAAGAAATTAGGGAGACAGCCAAATGAGGAAATGTAATAACAGGTGACTTCAAGTACTTTTAAGATTGACAGAGTAAATATACATTGCAAGACAAAGGCACTTTTTCCAGATATGATAGATGATAGCAGTCAGAGCTGTTCATCATGGATCTGACAAGGGAGGTTACCCTTGGCTTAAATCTGAGGAATATCCTGGGATTTGGTAGGAGTTCAAAAACTTGTCAATGTGATCAGAAACAATGGTTGTACAGTACTATGAATACATGCGCAGGGGAGGTGAGGGTGCTCAGAAGAGGCAACATTTCCAAACTTTCAGAATTAATTTAAAAGAAAGTTAAAGGCAAAGTTGGGAAGTCAGGTTTTCTTAAAATATTTTCCCTTAAAAATTACTATATTCAGAGCTCCACTAAATGTATACTGTGTGATATACATACAAGCCAGTTTAATAGGATAACAGGGAAAGGGAATAAGCAAAGGTATAAAATATCAAATATTAAGAAAAATTAGAAAGGAACATAGAAGCACAAACTCTAGCAAAACTAATAAGAGAAAAAATATGAAGGACATTTGAATAAACTTTAAGTAAACAAGAAACCAACTAAGGAGGTATTTGGATGACCAGAAATTAATGTTGTGAACGAATTACAGAGAAATGAAGGAAAAATTATTAGTACTACTCTTTACAGTGGAAAATGAAGGATGAATACAAATATCTGAATATATATTTTTTAAGATATAAAAGCATTCAGGTGATAAGATAGGAAATTTCAAATCAAATACAAAAGTGAAATTTTTTTTTAGAAAATATGGAAATTATAATCTCTCCAAAAAGTCTCCAAAAATTAAGGATCTTCAATGGATCTTCATCTTCCAGTAAAATCTGTAATTTTGTCATTCTTTATGAAGAATGAAATGGAATATTTTTGTTATTAAAATATTTTAAATTGCCTGGAAATTAAAGACTTGTAAGTACTTCCAAAAGATTTCTGGTTGTTGTTGTTTTTTTTCTTTGACCAAAGTTTCCTTAATAAATGCAGTAGTCATCAAATAAAAAGTTTTTATCTTTTATATTTATGGGATCGTTTATGGAGTAATAACTTGCAAATAAACAGGGATAACATTGGCAGATCACACAGTGACATTATCAATATATTACCTGTAGTCAAGAATAAATTTTGAAATACCAATTTTGTGGCTGATATCAAATTATTTAGACTTAAAAGAAAACAGCCAAGCAAACTATGAAGAGTTCAAAGCATTTGCTTCAAGTTGTGGAATCAAGCAATTAAAAGGAAAATTTGTCTTAATGGCAATAATCATGAAATTATATAGCCCCTTGACTATAATATGTTTCTATGGAGGCATCTATTAAAAAACAAACTATCCATTACTGTTTTCTGCCATAGAAGTTCCAAAGAGATATTCGATAATTAATAAATTAAAAATACGGTCTAAATTCCAATCTATATTTAATAAGGATCAGTCATATACAACTTTTATTTCCTGTTTTCCTTCTTTTTAAGGATAAATCATGCTCCATTCTTTGCTTTGCTTTATTTATAGAATAGATTGAAACTGACAATTGGTTTCCTGAAGATTTGCCAGGCAGCTCAATCCAACACCCTGACTGCCCATTGGAATAAAGAAATTTAGAGTGCTAGGTTAGGTTACTCCAGCTTGGGAAGCAGAGGAGATACCGAGACAACCACTGAAAAAGACCCGCCTCAAGTCTGACCACAAACTGGCATCACTTCCTGCTTGAGCTTTCATTGTGGCAATTGAAACAGCAAAACTGAAATATTTTGTCACCTTTATTGTACTGGCAGATGCTGCCAGCACTCTCTTTCAGGGCAACTCATTCTGTTCTGGTGAAGGATATTTGTCAATACTACCTAAAAAGACCACTGTGAAGAACATTCACAACATTTTATGTCCAAGGCCACTCAGATACACAATAAGCTAGAGTCAAGATGGACAGTGCTAATGGAAATGATGGTGACTTTGTCTTGTGAACTGATCCAGAATCATTTTGAGGCTATCCAAACTGAGAAAGTAGATGCCATCTACAATGTTTGTTCTGCCCTTATTCAGTTGGATCCCTGCCTCACATGATTGATTAAAGCATCTTGTGAGGTGGCAGAAAGTTGAATCTAAACAGTAGTCAGTGTTGATCTGAGCTGGCCTTTCTGTCACCATTGAAGAAACAACCCTTGCTCAAGAAAACTTCAGTCAGCCACACTGTCTTCAATAAATATAAACCTGTCTCCATCCTTGTTTTTCTTGGGAAAGTGGTGGGAAAATTGATGGCCCTACAATTGGCCAGGGCACCAGAGGGATCAGATTATTTGGACATTCAGCAGTCAAAGCACAAGACAGAAACTGCACTTGTAGCTGATGTTGGGGACAATAAGGGGAGTACAATACTCACACCTCAACACACACAGTCCTAGTAGTTTGGACTGTCTTTGGGATTGGAGGGGGAGTATTATCTTGTAGTACTTCCCCTCATTTCTGATCTTCTAGTCAGTGATGGTCCAAATCGATCCACAGCTCTCTATTTTATGGAGAATGGAATGGAATGGAATGGAATGGAATGGAATGGAATGGAATGGAATGGAATGGAATGGAATAGCATGGAGTGGAATGGAGCGGAATAAAGTGGAGCAGAAAAGAATAGAGTAGAGTAGAGTAGAATAGAATAGAATAGAATAGAATAGAATAGAATAGAATAGAATAGAATGGAGTGGAGTGGAGTGGAGTGGAGTGGAGTGGAGTGGAGTGGAGTG
>BLBF01000007.1:52461461-52471967 GCA_015471245.1 Laticauda colubrina | reverse complement strand
TGGAGTGGAGTGGAGTGGAGTGGAGTGGAGTGGAGTGGAGTGGAGTGGAGTAGAGTAGAGTAGAGTAGAGTAGAGTAGAGTAGAGTAGAGTAGAGTAGAACAGAAATACTTTATTGGCCAAGTGTGATTGGAC
Organism: Laticauda colubrina; assembly: GCA_015471245.1. Lineage (NCBI taxonomy): Eukaryota > Metazoa > Chordata > Lepidosauria > Squamata > Elapidae > Laticauda > Laticauda colubrina. The sequence continues at coordinate 52,471,834 of BLBF01000007.1, read as the reverse complement.
ACAAGGAATTTGTCTCAGTGTACATACAAGCAATTAATTCCTCCTCTTTTCACGATTTTTACCATTGTAATGAAGCCACTGGGGGAAGTCATCTGTAGATACAGAATTTGGTATCATCAAAATGCTGATGATACTGTAATCCCTAGGTTGAGCAAGAGATGTGGAAGAATGGTGGACTGAGGGCATGGAGGTAGTCGGTCTGGATGTGGAGGAATAGAATTCAGCAGAATCTATCCAAACAGATTGGCTCTGGGACTCTCAATCTTAATCATTCCAGGGAAATTCCATCTCTGATTCTGAACAGGGTCATATTTCCCTGCTTGGAGATGGTCAGCAATTTGGGAGCTCCTTTAGGTTCACAGCTCCTGCATGAGGAATAGGAATAGCTATATTCAGGAGAGCTTTTGCATAGTTACCTCTTGTGTGGTAGACTTTCCTGAATAGCACCTGAAACAAACACTGGCCCTTTAAACCAATGGTGGGATTTTAAAAAAATTACTATCGGTTCTGTGGGCTGGCTTGGTGGGCATGGCAGGGGAAGGACACTGTAAAATCTCCAGACATAAGTGGCATTTAACGGTTTTCCAAATTACTCAAAATTTTGGCTACTGGTTTTCCAGAACTGGTCAGAACCTGCTGAATACCACCTCTGTTTTTATCACACCAGGGGAATTGACTTCTTTTTTACTTTCTTTAACAGTTTAAGATCCTGCCTCTTTCTTCAAATCTGTACTAAGCAGTGGTGGAATTCAAATATTTTTGCCACCAGTTCAGTGGGCGTGGCTTGGTGGGTGCGCTTTACGTGTGTGCACACAGTTTGTGTGCACCTGCACACCAAATGTACACTTTGCACAGGAGCAGAGGCATTCTAACTCACCTCCTGCAAGCCTGCACAATCCCAGTCACTTCAGCAGCTGCTGCATGGCACTATTCTGTGCCGCGCAAAGCAACTGCGCTTCAAATTCAGTAGATAAAAGTGAGTATGGAAGCCCGGGTGGGCAGGTGGGCCCAACATCAGAGTGGCAGAGATAACTGGTTCGGTATCTGCTGCTCATTGCTGCTACTGGCTTGCCAGAACCAGGCTGAACCAGAAGAATACCACCATTGGTACTGAGACACTTTGCCTGCCATCTCACTTGCAGAATTGTTAGCTTTGTTCTGTGTTGCTGTCCAAGATTCAGTGATCTCACTAGCCATGGATGAATCATCTCTTTCCTTTTCTGTAATTTTCACAAGTTTGTTCTGCCTAATTTCTCTATCATTTTACATTCATTCCCAAAACTACAGAGAAGTTCTTTTATATGCATATATATACATCTTTCTATGAATTTTCCTACACAAACTGCTTCAACAAACATCTTTCATAACCTGTTTCCTCCTTTTGTTTACATATACTTTGGTTAAAAGTGTATCTAATGTTTATACTTTCTAATCTGGAATCCCACTATAATCTGTAGAGCCATGATGGTGAACCTATGGCACGCGTAGAGCAATTTCTGCCGGAACATGGGAGGTCAGCCGGAAGGGCCCCACTGCACCCCTGCCAGCCAGCTTATTGTTGGGTATCTGCCACACATGGAAGATGCATGCGTATGTACGTAGGCATGCGGTGTGCGGGGGTTTGCATGCGCATGCGAAGAGGCATGCAGTGCAAGGGGGTCATGCACACATGCACAGGAGGGTGGGAGAGTCACATGTGCATTGCATCATGGGTGCAGGCACATGAGTGTACGCACATGTGCATGCACGTGTAATTTTGGCACACAATTTGGAAAATGTAAACCATCACTGCTGTAGAGTAATATGGAAAATAAACAATAATTGTGTTTCATTTCATGGATTAGTTTGAAAATTATGAACCAGTTTAGTTCATATAGAGATGTGAATTGCAGCAAGATTCAATACTTGATCTTCTGGATATTAGGACCTTGAGGATGAGAAATTTATACTAAAGAGAAAATTATTGGTGACAAAAAAGGTTTCAAGAAGTAGTAGCAGGCAGATGTGCAAGTAGTTATTCCTTTTTTAAAAAAATAAAGTTTTATTTGGGTTTTCACACATACAAAATACAAGTAAAATATCTTTCCTGAAAATAGCATGGTCCCGGGTTGAACTCCTTTACACAGACACAAAACTCAATTTCATTCTCCTTTTTGTATTCTATTCCACATCTTATACTATTCTACATTTTCTATATTTTCTATAGTTTTTCCCCTCTTTTAATTTTCTCAATTTTATTTTGATTATCGCATCTCAATTCAAATCATTATATTTATACTTTTGTCTGTTCTGTTGCAATTTCATATTATCTTTTCTCATAAAACAAATTTTCTCCTGTAGTTACTAATTGGAGAATGACACCTTTATATATTTTAATTACATCCATTCAACTCTTATTTAAACTTCAATATATACATTAAGATTATGACCTTCAATATAACACATAATACATAACTTCCAATCAAATTCTGCTGGTACATTCTTATAATACACTCTATATTCTGAAAAAAAAAGATCATAAATATATGTAATTATAAACCCTCATTCCATTCCAATTCAGTTCTATCATTACTATTCATTAAAATCTAAACATCTTTAACATTTCTTTTCAATTAAATATCATACTTCCTGAAAAACACATATAATCTCCATAATTAATTTTTCCCTTATTTCTCTTTACATATGTTTTGTAAATAATTAAATATTCATTTTGTTACATTTATTTATTGACAAGCTTCTTTGTCGCAATGTTCTTGTTCTGCAGGCATTTCTTGTTGTTTCTCATAATTCCAAATCTCCATTTCTAAAAACTGAAATACGAAGCCCAAAGAACCTCTCCCTTCTTGTGCATCTTCTTTGTACTTTTTAAGTTCCATTTTCAGTTCTTCTAAAAGTGGAGCCATTTTAAACAGTTTTAAACCACCACCCGGTTGATTTTAGTCATTCAAATACAATAACCAAAAATCCAGAAATCATCAAGTAATCCAAATAGTCCCATGTTATTTCTTCTTATTTCTTTTTCCACTTTCTCTTCCTGGGGTTTTTGTTGCAATATTTCAGTTAAAATGTATCTTTTGGAAGCCTTGTTGAGATTTTGTTGTAAGTTCTTTTTTAATTCCAGGCAGTCTCCTCTCTTCCAGATCCTGCCCTTTTATTCTTTTTCTCTCCTTTCCTGTTTTCAAAAGCTTTTGATTATTCAGAAATCTTTATTATCCCTTTGACTTTTTATTTTCAGCATTAAATGCCTATTGATGTCAAACTGGATTTTTTTCCAATTTCTTGCTGAAGTCTCTTAGCTGTCAGTATAGGAAAAGGAGAAAAAAAAAAACCAAATCTTTTCCCTTTTCTCTCTCCTTCACAGCTTAAAAATCTTCTTTGGGAACAATGTTATTGTTTTTTTTTAATAGTTTCAATTCCAGGGTATCTTATTTGTTGCTTTTGCTGTTTGACCCAGTCAATCAAAACTTTCTCTACTTATCTTCTTCCTGCACATTCTTTTCTGGTCCAGTTCTTCTTTGTGGTAGCTATTTCTGATCACCACTATAACCGCCTTCGGGAAGGGGAGTAATGGCCAGCTGGGGAGGAGAGATGCAGCTCTCTTCAACCCTGCAGGCAGTCTCCCCCCTCTCACCACCTCTACGGGGTGGCTTAGCCCCGAAACCATCCAGCTCGGGGCGCTCCAGCAGCGAGCATGGATTGAAGCCAAGCAGAAATGAGGTTTCAGTCTGTTGCCAAAGAAGCTCAAACAGGAAGTCCTCAAGTAGTTATTCCTATACCTTTTCTGTGTTTCTTGTATAAAATCCACAACTTAACCCTTGGGATATATTTACTGCTGGTGCTTTTTTCTAATCTTCAAAGTTTCTGTCAAATTCCTGTGTAAACATAACATGTCAGTGAAAAAACTCAGGTATTTCCTGATCTGTCAACATTCTATTGCAAAATGTTTGTGGTGTGGTAAATATTCAAGTATGTAATATATAGTATGCAATACTGTAGAAGACCAATCTAACATATTTTTACTTGGAGTCAAAAGAGTCATCAAACTATATGTTCCATAAACAAATCCCAAAACCAGAAAAAACAAATTAGCCATATCAATAAGGAAGCTTCAATCCAAAAACAAATCACTTTGGAGGAAAAACAAATCTGGTCATGGTGCCAACTTCAAAAGCCGATACAAAAATTTATGCCACCAGATAACAACTGAATGCACCAATTATCACATTAAACAAGTAGAAAACCTTCTGCACACCAATTCCACCCATGCTTTCTACAATTTTGTAAACAACAAACAAAAAGACTCAAGGTCCAACCCATTCCTGAAAAGACCTCATGGTAAAGACTGCAACAATGACACTGTTAAAGCCAACCTCTTTAACACATTCTTTGCTGTATTTGTAAACAGCAATGGATCTTGCCCAGTATTTCCTAGTCGAACCACAGACAACTACAATGTTCTAATACATATCGATTTTACAGAAGACAATGTTGAAAAAGCACTGTGCGATCTAAAATCATCTGTATCTATTGGACCGGACGGAATATATGCCTACTTCTTAAAAAATCTATCCACTGCCATAGCCGAACCTTTAAGCATAACCTTTTAAAAATATTTCAGGACCATCTCCTTGCCTAACCTATGGTCACAAGCCACGGTCATTCCTATCTTCAAAAAGGGAGACCCCATCCTAGTTGAAAATTACAGACCAATCTCTTTATGCTGCATCACCTGTAAAGTCATGGAATCAATTATTAACCAATCCATCATCCTCCACTTAGAAACAAACAACCTACTGTCTAATAAACAATTTGGTTTCAGGAAAAAACTATCATGTAACCTGCAACTCTTAAACTTCAAAAACATATGGACTACACAACTCGATCAGAGCAAAGCAATAGACACAATCTACATAGACTTCTGTAAAGCCTTTGATTCAGTGGTACATGACAAACTACTCCTAAAACTAAAATCTTATGGTATCTCTGGACACCTGCATAACTGGATAGTAGCATTCCTGTCAAACAGACAACAAATAGTCAAAATTGGGAGTGTCCTATCAAATTCTGTCCCTGTAAATAGTGGTGTCCCCAAAGGCAGTGTTCTAGGACCAACTCTTTTCATACTCTACATAAATGACCTCTGTGATCATGTCAAGAGGCACTGTGTTCTCTTCGCTGATCATGTAAAGCTGTTCAACACCACAGACAATACTGCTACCCTTCAAAAAGACCTTGACTATGTATCAGAATGGTCAAACAAATGGCAACTTCAAATCTCAACAAATAAATGCTCTGTTCTACATATTGGCAAAAAAAATCAGAAAATAAAATACAAGCTGAATAGTCAAGACCTTGTTGATGATCCAAGCTCTGTAAAGGACCTTGAAATACTCATCTCTAATGATCGATGTGCTAGAGCCCATTGTAACTATATGGCCAAAAAGGCATTAAGAGTTGTTAACCTAATCTTATGTAGCTCTTTCTCTGGTAATATTACACTAATAACATACAATATGTTTGTATAGCATACAAAACATTTGCCGGACCAATACTCGAATACAGCTCATCAGTCTGGAACCCACATTATATATCTGATATTAACACAGTTGAGAAGGTCCAGAAATATTTCACAAGAAGAGTTCTTCACTCCTCTACTTGTTGCAGAATACTTTATGCCACCAGATTTGAAATTCTAGACCTAGAAAACCTAGAACTATGCCATGTTCGGTCTGATCTAAGTATGGTATATAAAATCATACATTGCAGTGACTTACCTGTCAATGAATACTTCAGCTTCAACCATATAACAACACAAGAGCACACAATAGATACAAACTCAAGGTTAATTGCACCAAACTTGATTGCAGGAAATACAATTTCAGCAACAGAGTGATCAATGTCTGGAATACTGTACCTGACTCTGTGGTTTTTTTCCCCAAACCCCAAAAACTTTAACTTTAGACTGTCTACTATTGACCTCACCCCTTTCCTAAGAGGTCTGTAGGGGGCATGCATAAGTGCACCAACGTGTCTACCATCCCTGTCCTATTGTTTCTTTTATTTTTTATTTTTCTTATATGTATCAATGTATTCATAACTATTTTTTTACTTATACCTATTATAAGTAAATATAATACTTATATTTGTAAGCAATTGACAGAATAAATAAATAAAGTAAAATAAATGTGAACCTGTCACCACGATTAGGATGATACAGCCTCTCTTGTCTGTATTGGATGACTTTGACATATTTGTATTGGCTACCAAGCTAAGCATGCCTGTTTGTTCATGTCTGGTGGAAATCCTCTAACAAATTAAATATAATTTTCTCTTTATACTATTGACTGTATTAGAAAGACTTAAAATAAACGACGAAATTTTTACAACAGTGTTGTACATGAAAACCACACACCTGCACTAAATGTCATTTTTCAGCCATAAACACAGAATATTCTCATTATCTGGAAAGCCATTTGTCATCGTACCCCAAGTCTTGCTTGAGTTCTATACATCCACTTCATTAGACGGAAGTGTCACTTTTATGAAGTGAATGGAGAATCCCAGTTGTACATAAAGCTTATGTGAATTATAATATACAACATTCTATATCGTGGCAATGGATTTGGGATAATCCACCTGAAATGCAATGCATTCTAGGTTGTTTATCAAGTTAACAACAGAGTTGCAGCATAATTAGTTTTTAACAGTTTTACTTCTTTTTAGTCGCAATTGCAAGTAAAAAGAAAGCATTAACAAGTGGCTGTGAAGGAAATATAAATGCTGAGTTTGGCAATAATTCTGAAATATTTCCTGAATGTATTTGTTTTGGGTAGGTATTGTGGGAGGAGTTGCAGGAAATTAGAAAGGTTGAATTACAGAACACTGTTTTTAAAAAACTTTCATTTATAATGAGGGGTAGAAATTACATCTGCTTTGCATCCATCCCAGTTTATATCATATGCACTCAACGTTATAAGCAATAAAAACTTCTTGGGAAAATATTGCATTAATAGCATGTTTGTATTTATTTGGTTCTACTTTGCATTAGGCAACAATCCAAAATTGAGGTTGCTCACTAATGAATTGCACTGAAGTAACTGCCATCTGGCTTTTTGAAGTAGCTATAGATGCATTCTTAAACCACACGGAGTAGTGTACCATGAAATAAAGCCATCCTTGATTGTCTGAAAGCCTTTTCACAAGCTGCAGTATATCCTGCTAGGAAATACAGGGTCTCAATTTGCATTTCTTTCTCTTCAGTGAAACTAACCACCAAACTAAATATCACCACAGTGGTTGCATGTATTTGAATAACTGCTGATCGGACACACATCTACCTTCCTCATGTGACAATAAATAGTTATCTGTTTGTCTGTCGATCCATCCATCCATTTATCCATCATCTCTCTCTCTCTCTCTCTCTCTCTCTCTCTCTCTATCTCTCTCTCTATCTATCTATCTATCTATCTATATATCTATCTATCCACCCATCCAACTACCTGTCTGTCTATCCATCCATCCATTCATCCATCCACCCATCTGTCTGTCTGTCTGTCTGCCTGCCTGCTTACCTGCCTGCTCATCTGTCCATCAGTCCATCCACCCATCTATCTCTATCTATCATCTGATTTATGTAGCTGCCCATTTCACAAGCAAGTAGCTCTGGGTGGGGCACAATCTTTTCTGTGAAGATTGAAAGGGAGCAATAGCACATGCTTTACTGGCAGAAAAGTTGTTGAATTTCCCCTATAAGTTTTTTCAAAGTTCCATGGGAAAACATGCCACGTCAATATTCATTGATGTTTCCAAGAATTTCAAACAGAGGATGAATGTCAATTGTCACCATCACACTTTCATTTTGAAACCAAGAGTTTTCACATGAGTTTCCAATTCATATGCTTGTATTTGGGCAATGGTCATGTCATCCTACTTGAAAGGGATGTTCCATTCATTCCAGTTATGGGGTTAGTCCTGTACATGCCAACTTAATGCCATGGCAAAGCATGTATAGAATAGCTCCAATGTTTATTCCATTTTTTTCTCAGTTGCTCAATCTGAAATTCTCACAAAATCTTTTCACAGTCAACTTCCCCCCCCCCCCCAGCTGTTTGCGATTCTTAGGTGACTGTGGCTGATCCAGAACAGGTGAAGCTGGGTCAGACCTTATTAGTACTTAAACAGGAGATTTTCAGGAAATACTATGATTTTATAAACTAGATTGGGGAGTTGTAGAAAAAAAATCCCAGAAGAAAGCAATGGGTATTTCCATTCGTTGCTATGAAAATGGCATTGTTATGTGCATGTGACCACCAAGAATCACCTGGACTTGAAAGAGGCTGTATTTTTTGTTTATTATATATTTTGTACTCTGTCTTGAAAGAATATATCAGGCAGAAAGAGGGGGGTGTTGTCTGAGTATTTTAAACTTCGGTCATTAATAGCAATCATATAATGCAAAGATGGTGAGTCAAGAGGACATGAAGATATTTGTTGAGAGAATCCTTGCTCCATTTAGCACTGCTAGTCTCAAGAACTTACATGAGCAACAGAAGAGTGTGTGTTATAAAGCAGGCTTCAAAGGCAGCCTTTTTAAATTGTGTTGCTGAGAAACAGAAAAATAGCTTCTGTATATTCAAAGCTACTGCAACCTCAGTAACTTCACTGCATCTTTCTGCTTTGTGCATTCTATAAGTTGCATACAATTTTACATTCTGAAATATGAGTAAATATTAGATACTTGATATAAGAAATGTATACCGAATACAGAATATCAAGGTGGAAGGGATTTTAGAGGTCCTCTAGTCCAACTCCCCCTGTTCAAGCAGGAGACCCTACACCATTCCAGACAAATGACTGTCCAATCTCTTCTTTAAAATCTCAGCTGTTTGGAGTGCCCACAATTTCTGCAACCAACTAGAAAATTAGAGACGTCTGCCATAGAGGTGGTATTCAGTAGGTTCTGACCAGTTCTGGCGAACCGGTATCAGAAATTTTGAGTAGTTCAGAGAACTGGCAAATACCACCTCTGACTGGCCCTGCCCCCATCTATTTGCTGCACCCTGAGTCCCAGCTGATTGGCTGGGTCTTCCTTTGTTGCCCTGCACAGGAGAATGGAGCTGCAAAGCAGGTTAGTGGGGAGGAAGGGAATAGGATTTTGCAGTATTCTTCCCTTGCCACACCCAACAAGCCACATCCACCAAGTCATGCTATTCCCACCAAGCCACAGAACCGGTAGTAAAAAAATTTGAATCCCACCACTGGTCTGCAGCAAATACACACACACACACACGCACCAATTGGTCTTTCTTCAAAGAGCATGTGGCTGTGGAACCATTCATATCATAAACAAGTTTGATAATTACCAGTATCCTCTGTGAAGATTTGAATGCAAGGAAATTCAGATGACTGCGATTTTCTAATAATAATTTTCTAGTAATAATGGCTTTTTTAAAACATGGACCTTATTACATTTATATGGAGACGCGTCTAGTTTATATTTTTACTAGCTACTGGAATTTTTCTCCAATGTTGCAACAATTTAATGGTTTACTAATAGCAGTGACATTTAGAAAGACTAGACTCCATGCTATTTTGAAAGTAGAGATTTATATGTTTTCATGATACATTGTCCTCTTGTACATCTTATAAACAATATGAATTATATGTTTCTTTTACTGTGACTGACATTTCCTGGAAGACAATAACAAGGTAAATACAACTCCCATCTCCTACATTTCTAACTGATTATTCTGAAATATGAAAATTTTTTGTCCTAAATCTAGATGTTGCCTATTAATCTCATTCACTAGAAATGATTTAGAAACAACTGATTTTATATGGCAAACAATAAAAAGCAAGTTCACAAAAACACCCACACTGTTACATTGAGAAATACAAAACTAAAGCATTTATTCATAGCATACATTTGTGCAATTACTCCAAACAGGGCTTCATTAGAGCTTTTAATTTTCAATTATAGGAAATGATAGTTTGCTTGTGTTTGTATGTTGTTGGGATAATATTTTGATGCTAGAAATATATTCACCTTTCTGCTTTTCTTTCCCGTTCTTCTTATTTCCTTTTATAAGGATAATTAATTGATAGCAATAGCATATGAATTAATGGATTCAATACATTCTTTATTTAAAAAAAAAGAATTGACACTTTCTAAATTATAAGAGCTGAACTACACTGCACCAGAAACCTATCTTCTCTCACATTCTGCTCCCAAAGCAATGGCCCAGAATGAACTAGCAAAGTAGAGTTAACTTCTGAGTAGCTGGATAACACTGTTGAAATGATGTTTCTACCAATAACAGAAAATATTTGTAGCTGAGGCTGAATTTAGGGGACCTTAGCACTCTCTGAGTTTG
>BLBF01000007.1:52387937-52441461 GCA_015471245.1 Laticauda colubrina | reverse complement strand
GCTTCCTTCGGGTATTATCCCACGTCATTGTAGTTGTGCTTTTAAAGTTGTAGCAATGTTTCGGCAGAATTTCATCTGCCATCATCAGGCTTCTGTATTGAGTTTGGATGATATACGTGGGAAAATACCTGAACAAAGTTGTTCGGGTATCTTCCCATGTCATCATAGATGTGCTTTTAAAGTTGTAGCAACGTTTCGGCAGAATCTCATGTGCCATCATCAGGCTTCTGTATTGTGTTTGTCTGTGAGTCAGACTTTCACAGCCGTTTCTGTTTTAAATTTGAGGCTAGCCTATTGCTATGCCAAAATAGTTTTTTCTTCATCCTGATTGGTTGCGAGTCTTGGTCTGTGTTTATTGGTCTTGGAGTTTGCTGTGTTGTGCTTGATTGGTGTTTCTAATATCTTCTGTCTGTTTTGTGGCTTTTTTTGTCTTGATTGGCTAGCAACATTGTGTTCCTGTATTGGAGGCTGTTAGTGCTGATTGAGTTTGGATAAACGGACAGCTATCATTTGTTTGGAAGCTAGGTTTCATCTGGGTACCTGGTTGGGGTGTGTTTTAGCTGGAGGTATTGGGGGGGGATCTGTTTGTGCCCAGGTGTTAGCCTGGCTTGTGGTGTGGAGATTTTTTTGTTTGTGAGTGCAGGCTTCCAAATAATTGACAGTCTGGTAGAATCATCTCTTCTATTCATGCTTTCAGGTCTTTTTTCAATCTCTATGGCTTCTGTAATTATTCTGTAGCTGGGGTTTTGGTGCCGTTGAAGACGATGCTATGACCTGTTGCTTTCATGTGTTGGACTAATGAGTAAGTGTGTTCCAGCTTTTTTACTGCATTTTTGTGTTCATCCAGACGGGTACTTATTCTTCTATTGGTCTGTCCAATGTATGTGGCCAGGCATGATGCACAGGGAACTTCGTATATGCCTTTCCAGGTCAATTTTATCTTTGGGGTTTTTTAGGATGGCTGCTATTTTTCTGTTTTTTCTGAAGGCAGTCTTGATGTGATGCCTGTGTAGTATCGTACTGATTTTGTTTGTTGTACCTCTTATGTAGGGCAGGACAGCTGTTCCATAGGTCTGTTCATCTTCTAGGTCTCCATTATGTCTCAGTGTGTTTTCATGGAAATCCCAGTGATTTTGCTTTTGTGGCAGCCATTAGCTGTCAGTACTTTAGTCAGGGTGCTTTATGTGTGTCTTGTCTGCCAGGCATTTTGTTCTGGCGATTAGTGTTTTGGCCACTGAATTTATCTGTGCTGGGTGGTGGTGGGATTGGGCATTGAGGTAGTGGTTGGTGTGTGCTTTCTTCTGGTATATGGTGTGTCCTAGTGTGCCATCTGTTTTTTTGTAGATTAGTACATCTAGGAATGGTAGTTGTTTGTTTCTGTTTCCATGGTGAACTTGATTTTGGGGTGTGTGCTGTTTAGGTGTGTTAGGAAATTTGTTTAGATTTTCTTTTCCATGGGGCCAAATCACAAATGTGTCATCGATGTATCTTAACCATAGTTTGGGTTTGTGGGTGGCATTAGCCAGGGCTCTGGATTCGAATTCTTCCATGAACAGGTTTGCAATGACGGGTGACAGTGGTGATCCCATAGGGGCTCCTTCAATTTGCTTGTATCTTTGTCCTTTGTATATGAACTATGTATTGGTTAAGCAGTGTTCTGCTAGTTCCATGAGGTGTTTAGCTGGTTGGTGTTTATTTTTGATGATTTCAAGAGTTTCTTTTATCAGGATTTGAGTGAATAGTGAAACCATGTCAAAACTTACAAGTAGATCTTCTTGTTCCATGTGTAGATCTTTGATCATTTCCAAGAAGTGGTATGAGTTTTGTACATATGAAGCTGCTGCTTCAGCATGGGGCTATAGCTGCTTTGCTAAGTGTTTAGTTAGGTTTTGCAGTGGTGCTCCTTTGGAGCTGACTTTAGGTCTGAGAGGTATGCCTTCTTTGTGTATTTTTGGGAGGCCGTTTAGTTTGGGGCATCTGGAAGATTTTTCTCTTGGGATGAGCATCTGTTGGATCTCTTTGCTCATGTGGCTGGTTATAATTTTCTTCTTGGTTATTTTTTCCAGATATGTGGTTGGGTGTTGTACTATGTATCATTTATGTGTTTGCAATTGTATAGCAATGCAACTATGGATCATTCAGACATTTCAACATTGTATCATTTCACGTGTAATCATTAAGCTTCTGTCTTCTCAGTGACCTTTTACAGGGCACGTACAGGGACAAGGAGTCAAACATTTGCAGAAATGGTTTATTCACTTGGGATTACATTGTCTGGCATGCAGCTTGGTGAAGAAGAAATATCCTGATCAAATATAATTCTTGCCATCCTGTCTGTCCTGATATCCTGCTGTTGTTTGAGTCATTGTTAAATTTGTATATTCCGTCTGACCTAGGCTTAACCTAGGTTCTGAATAAACAATCACCCCCTTTTGAATGAGCATAATAAAAGAGCGTGTACCCAGCCATTCTGGGCGCACTCATCGCGAGGAACTTCGTCTCCTGTCATTTCTCTCTCCTTCGCTCCCTGTCATGAGACGCCCATCTGATGCGGGATAGCAGATACCGCAGTTGGGTCCGTGTTTATGGGTTTGTATGTGGAATCTTGGAGTAAGTCTGTCAATTTTGTTTCATAATCTTTTCTATCCATTACTACTGTGGCATTATCTTTATCTGCTGGAAGTATGAATATGCTGCTGTCGTTCTTTAGGGCTTGCAGGGCTTTTAGTTTCTCTTTGTGCAAGTTGCTTTTGGGTGGTTTGCTTGTGCATAGGATGTTGGTAACTTGGTGTCTTATTCTATCAGCTTCATCTGTATTTAATTTAGTTAGGCTGGATTCTACTGCACATAGGATTCTACTGCACATAGGATTCTACTGCACATAGGATTCTACTGCACAAACACACACACACATACACACACACACACACACATATGTATACATTTGCAAATCAGTGTTATTTAATGTTGGCAGATTTCATCTGAACAAAGATTTCATTTGAAGAAATGAATATCATAGGTGATATACAGTATTTTCTTTGAAGTCAAATTAATATACAAGAGTGTCTGAAACTTTTATTTTGAGGTTTTTTTCTGAACAAGTCTCAGGAAACAATTATCAGGAAACAAATCTGAAATCAGCATAGCTTTCTTTTGGCCTCTGGTTCTGCTTGTTCAATTGTGATTTTCTTTTAGAAATGTCACATCAGCATTCATAATGCACTTTTTTTCACTGCTGTACCTCTTATTTTGTTATTGTGCTGATCCATTTGTATAATGTCATATTCAAAGAAATTCTTTTATTTGTTTGCATAATTAAGTTTAAAGAAAGAAATTATCTAGATTTACTTTTAGTAACGTCTTCAGGAAAACAGAAATGAGTAAAAATATATTCAGAAATTCTTAATGAATGTAATCATGATACATACCTGTATATATACATAATTGTTTCCATGAATAGAATTATCTGACACAATGAATTATCTGACACAATGAGATCATTCTGTTTGCAGCTGTTCAATTTATGTATCACATCATATGTGTGAGATAACTTTTTCAAACCCCCCCCCTCCAAAAAAAAAATCCTGATCCATTTAATTACATATGGCAGCCAAGTGTTATTCTTTCAAATTTGGAAATTAATCAAGTTTTGAGAAAGCAATTGTTGTTGAGTTTATTTTCTTGGCAATACTTACATGTAAATTATGGAGGAAATTCACTGAAACTTTCTTCTGCACATTCATTTTTTGTAATGTTTGAAATAGTTTAAATATTAACAAAATGTTAATTTTATTAAGTCTGTGTCTTACAGCCACAGAAAGTCTACCTTTTCTTTATTTTATTTATAAATTGAAAAAGTATTAAGATAAAATATCTGGCAAAGATTATAGGGGAAAGTGTTTTTTCAAACTGTGCTAAGATATTTTAATCCTTTTATTGAATTCTCTTGCTAAGTTAGTTTCTAAAGAGAAGAGTTCTTTCAGTATGTAATATTGTAGATATAAATCAGTATTCAGCCATGAAACTGATACTTTGGGAGTAAATGATCCTAAGATATGGAAATAATTCACAGATTAATAAAACAAACAACTGATCTAACATTTATAACAGAGATATATTTTATATTTGTTATTTAACTCTATAAAATTTCAGAAGTGCATGGAAAGCTTTCTTTCTTCCTGCTTTTATTAGAGATCCTTGAAAGCAGAGTAAAGTGAATTCAAGATTAGAGATGAGTAACTCTGGATCCCTGAAAAGCTAGTTAGATTATTGATTCATTCTCAAACTTTTTTTGACAGATTCCAAAAGCATGATCTGCAGAGGTGGTATTCAGCAGGTTCTGACTAGTTCTGGAGAACCGGTACAGAAATTTTGAGTAGTTTGGAGAACCAGAAAATATCACCTCTGACTGGCCCTGCCCCCATCTATTGTCTGCCTCACGAGTTCCAGCTGTCTTCTTTGGTTGTCCTGCCCAGGAGAATGGAACTGAAAAGCAGGTCAGTGGGTGGGGAGGGAATAGGATTTTGCAGTAACCTTCCCCCCTGGAGTGGGGAGGGAATGGAGATTTTACAGTATCCTTCCCCTGCCACGCGCACCAAGCCACACCACACCTACCAAGCCATGCCCACAGAAACAGTAGTAAAAAAATTTGAATCCCACCACTGATGCTCTGTCTTTCATGGAATGTCAAACAAGATCATTGTTCCTAATGCTGAATATGATTATGATTATATTCAGCACTAGGAACAATGATCTTGTTTGACCTTTTGTGAAAGGCAGAACATGATTTTGGAATCTATTATAAAAAGTTTGAGAATGAATCAATAATGTAGCTAGCTTTTCCATGTTTTTCTAGAAAGAAAAAAAAGAAAATGGGATGGGATAAGGTGTACAGTTGAGTATCTTTTGTATTCATAATTCACTCAAGGACTCATCGTGTTAATGGAACAAACCAGTGGTGTGATTCAATTTTTTTTACTACCGGTTCTGTGGGCGTGTACTGTAAAATCTCCAGTCAGAGGTGGTATTTGCCGGTTCTCCAAACTACTCAATATTTCTGCTACTGGTTCTCAAGAACTGGACAGAACCTGCTGAATACCACCTTTGGAACAAACAAAGGAAAATCATGCTCTAAATAAACATGAAGTTCCAGGACGAGCATGTAGATTCAAAGACATTTCTGTAGGTAATTCTCAACTTCCAGCTGTAATGGAACCTGGGATTTCTATCATATGTCATAATGGCCATAAGTGGAGACACTCGTGTGATTGACCTGATTTTATGAATTCTTTCGCAATAGTTGTTCAGCAAATTTGATAATGATTAAGTGAATGTGACAGTCATAATGTAAACATAGTGGCCATTAGGCAAACCCATGTCTGCAATGGGTGGTCTTTTCCAGAAACCTAAAGTAAATGCTAGTTTCCAGCAAAAAAACCCACCACAAATTGTGGTCACGTGCAGAATGCTGAAAATGACTTCACATGTGAGCCAGTGCCCAGAAGAGAGCAAATGCTATATTGGGATGCATTGACAGAAACACACAATCCAAATTCTGGAAGTTCATTGTTTCTGTCTATTTTCCCTTAATCATAGCCCAGCTATCCAGCTCTAGACATTATAGGTCCAAAAGGACAGTGACAAATTGGAGCAAGTTCAAAGGAGAATTGTCAAGATGGTAAAGGTTTAGAAAACCAAGCCTAATAAAGGAACATTGAGTGAAGAGAGACGTGAGAGCAATCTGCAAATATCTGAAAAGCTGCCACGTATAAAAGGGAATGGAGTCATTCTCTGTTGCCCTTCATGGCAAGACTACCATAACATGGGTCATCTGTCAGATAGTGGATTTTGCAATGAACAGAGGATTGCACTAGATAATGACTGAGGTCCCTTCTAATTCTATGATTCCAAGAGCATATTTAGTATCTTGGTTAAGATATCAGGTGCTGGGAGACTTTGAGTTCTAATCCCATTTTAGACACAAAACCAGATAGGTGACCTCAGGCCAGTCCCTCTCACTCAGTCCTAGGCATGTAGCAGAGGCAAACCACTCCTGAAATCTTGCCCTGAAAACTGCAAGACTAGGTCCAGGCAGTCACCAGGAGTCAAAAATGACTTGAAGGCATTTAAGGCTACATCAACTGCAGCATATTGAAGGAACCAGAAGACGGCCTAGCCACATCCTTACATATGAGAAATCACATAGAAGTTATGAAGTACCCTAAGACTGGCAGTAAGTGAAAAAGAAAGATCAAGGCAATGTGCCCAGTATTTTTTTTTTACTACCATTTCTGTGGGTGTGGCTTGGTGGGCGTGGCAGGGGAAGGATATTGTAAAATCTTCAGAGGTAGTATTTGCCGGTTCTCCCAAACTACTCAAAATTTCCACAACCGGTTCTACAGAACTGGTCAGAACCTGTTGAATATCACCTCTGAACGTGACTAATATTGATTCCTGGGATTGTTCTAGGTAAGGGATTGTGTGGGAGAGAGAAAATCATTGGTCCTTGGTGCTCTCTGAGTTTGTTTTTTTGCAGATGTTTCATTACCCAAGCTAAGTAATATCATCAATGCAATTTCTAGACAGAAAATCACCAATGTATTCATTGCACAAGTGTTATAACATAGTGTGCCTACTGTTAATGTTCTGCAGTGTGCATAATATAAAGTCTTTCTTTATATAGAATGTTTAAAATATTATTAATGTATAGACATTTTTTAAAAAATTGCACAAAGGTCATGGAAACCTTATTTTTACAAGAAACGATTGCCAATGAAACATGCCAAAAAATTCTTATCAGCCTCAAATGAAGTTATCAAATACTCAGCATTTCATAAGTGCTGACTTCTTTAAACAATTTTTGAAAAGTTTTTTTTTAAAAAAAAATTGGAGAAGGGTATTTCTTGAATTAGTTCAATTTCTCCACAGTGTTAACCACAAAGTAAACCATAAAGCCAACTTTGTTCCTCTTCGGTTATCTTAAAACAGGTGCAGAAATAGACATGCACACACAGAGTTGAAGATATTTGGCTGCAATGTTGTAAGATTAATGTCTTCCATCCTTCTTTATTTTTATTCCATTCAGCAACAAAACAAAACACAACAAAGGCATCTTGATGCTCTCCTAATGTAGCTTACGGTTATAATTTGGATCAGAGCAAATCTCAGATCAGTTTGCACTACATTGTGTTGCCTTTGAAGCCTGCAACTGAAATTTGAATTGTAACTTTCCATCTTCACAACACCTCAAATTCAAACCAGATCTCCAGGTGATTCTCACTCTGCTACTATATCATTGAGTTATTCTCATAGTCTATTCTTGATGACTAGCTACTTTATTAAGACTGAATGACTGCCAATAAGATGTCACCGAATATTATTTCTCACTAAGTAATTAATTCTAAAAATGTAACATTCGATTCTCACTATGTGTAAGTAAAATGTGCCACCTGTTGCCTAAATCTGTTACTGCAAGCAGAACAAATTGATTTCTGTCTGCACATGTACTGTGTACACACACAATTTATATCTTTCAACAGACTATCTTTCAACAGTGACTCTAGATAATGAAAAATCAATACAGTAACAACAAAACACAATTAATTTTAAAAAATAACAAACACCAACAATCACAATAACACATGCCAGAGATATAAACATTCATTCAATTTTTACAATTAGCAAACTGATTGTAAAAGAAAACAGACAAAACCAACCAACATATGAGCTTGCCTAATATTCACATAATAGATAACAGATAATCAGAGTTGGAAGGTACCTTTTAGGTCATCTAGTCCAACCCCCCGCCCAAGCGGGAGACCTTACACCATTTCTGACAAATGGCAGTCCAACCTCTTCTTGAAGGTCTCAAGTGATGGCACTCCCACAACTTCCAAGGGCAAGCTGTTCCATTTAAGCTTCCCTAAATGCCTAAATGACCTTACAGAAGGCTAATACTAGGATCGTGGCTGTGGGATGGGATATCCAAGGCTGGAGAAGAAGCCCTGGTCCATGTCATATGTATTCAGACAGCAGGATAACATATTGAAGAATGTGTCCTTTTATTTCTCACAGTGAGGAACTCTGTACATAGACAAAAAAAGTACTAGTGGCCTCATGAGATCTGCTGGATACTCATTTTTACCCTTGTTCTAGAGCGGAGGTGGGGATGCTGGCTCAGGAATTCTGGGAGTTGAAGTCCACAAGTTGTAAAGGGTCTATAGTTGCCCATCTATTCTAAAAAGAAATAAGATGTTGGAAGCAGGGAGAGACAAAAAATTCCCACTGGTGAGAATATGGCTTAACCTGAGTTGCTAGATTGCCTGAAGTACAAGTAGTTCTTGATTTATGACCACAACTGAGCCCAAAATTTCTGTCACTGAAGACATTTATTAAGTGAGTTTTTCACATTTTGCGACCTTTCTTGCCACAGTTGTTAAGTGAATTACTGATTGTTAAATAAATCTCACTTCTCCCATTGACCCTGCTGGTCAGAAGGTTGTGAAAAGGTATTTATGCAACTGTCATAAATATGAGTCAGTGGCAAAGTGCCTGAATTTTGATCACATCACCATGAGGATCCTGCAATATTCATAACTGTGAAAACAATTATAAATCACTTTTTTCAGTCCTATTATAACTTCAAACAGTCACTAAACAAACTGCTTGTAGGTCAAGGATGACCTGTAAAGTAGCTCACCTGTTCAATGGAAAGAGTGATGTGGTGTCTATGAGGGTAGGACTCTAGTTTGGGAGTTACATCAGTGCTGCATGCTGAGCTGTCCAAGTATGCAACTTTAATTCTCCCATCAGAGTGGAACTACAATGGTGGAACCATCTTTAATTTGCCTCCTTGACCCATCAGATAAGTATGCTTCATATTTTAAATTATGAAATTTAAAATTCTGCAATTGCTGCAGCTTTTTGTTACATTTTCAAGGAAATTGATGAATTATTGTTCTAATGTGGGCCAATTTAAAGAATGTAACTGATGGATTCACTGAGGTCTAAGGATTGCTTCTCAGACTGATAATGTTCCAGATAACAATTGTGTACTCCAAATGATTGTAAGCACACATGACTGATTGTATCAACTACCTGGTTCATGACTCCATTCCACAGGGCAGCCTAATCTGAGACAGGAGTGGCCTCAACAACCCCCAGAAAGAGTACTAATGACCAGATGACTACAAGGAATATAAATCCTTCCATTCCACACCATTCAATTAGAACTGAAGAAGCTTCTTGGATGAGAAGCAAAATTGTCTTCAAGAAAAAATAAAGGAAGTCCAGTTGCCTCTTGAAAAAATACCTCTGGGACTTGGACAGGAGTGCTAAACATACTTGCTCGGAAGTATTCCAGAGCCTTCTGGAATATATCAGTTTTGGGGGATAGACATTAATAAGTCCCACAGCCTACAGAGAGGAACAATCTCTGCAAACAACAACTTTGAAAAGTTGTTTTCAGTTAAATCAAATGATTTGCCCATGTATCTAAGTTTTATCTTCTTTGGCTGTCAGCAACTTTCCATGATCCTACAAGCAGAGAGCTTCCCCAAGCCAGGGAATCAGTTTGAAAATTTCTGCCTGCATTCACTCATTAAATAATCATCTTCTGGTAAATTGGATTAAATTCTAGAAAATAAATATATAAATAGATCACCCCTATCACTACCATGTTTCTGAAACCTTATATACAGGCAACAAAAATGTGGTTTATAATTAAACCACTGAGATATCAGTTTGCTGATAAGCAGCAGGTGGCGATATTGACCAGTTTTTCAAATGGTAACCAAGACAACCATATAATTTAGGATAACCTATTTCATTAAAAAAGCAGTGGAGTTGCTGTTTATCTGATATTGTCTGATTTATTTTATTTTACTAATTTATTTTATTAATGTATCTAATTTTTCTGTCCCCTAAGCCACCTGTGCTGAGACACTGTGTATGGCTAAATAAACTATTAATGGACTTTGGGAGATATGAGCCAAAGACAATTATGTTACTTGAAGACAGACAGGGATGTTTTCTGTTAGATGACAAAAATATACTTCTGGGTTGTACTCTATTGCATTGAGGACAAGTAAGTGAAATATCATCTAGAAAAATAAAGGCTGTGCCAATTATTTTTAATCAGCTTATGAGTTATTTAATAATATATAAAATAAACGACATAAACATAATGTTCCATTTGGATGAATAACATAATACTCGCTCACCAATGATTTTCTATCATATTGTTGATAACAGTATATATACAGTAAGCTATTGTCTTGAAGATGCTGTTTCAAAACTGGACTAAATTAATTATTGGTGGCATACAGTTGTTTAAGGCATATCTTCCAGAAGCCACTGCAATTTACCCAAAAATCTTACTTTTCCATTAGTTCTTGAAGACAGACTTGAGTTCTGGTTTTATCCAGTCTATTCTTCTTTTCTATATGATTAAGATTTTATAATTCTACAGATTTTTGTTATTATCTTTTAAAATGAGGAATGTGAATTGTTAATGGAAACATGTTAATGGCAATATTGACTCACATTAAGCAGAAAAAAATAGAATAAATATTATATAGTTGCCTAGTTGAGGCCTATAAATTGATAGGCATTTGGTAGGACAGTAATTAAAAATAAGCAAATTTTTATCCCACCCAGTTGCATAATATTCAACAGATTTCTTCACTGAGTTTACAAGGTGTTCATTGAGACTGATTTTGTATTTAGTATTGAACTTTGTTTCATGACAGGACTACCACATAATAATAATTGCAGGATAACTGGCAACTGACTGTTGGGATAGAACTATGATTATAATTAAAGTAGTAAAAGAGATTGAATTGCCTCTTGATAGGAGTTGTAAGTTACAGTAAAGTAACTGAGGCTACTTAAGGAGAAGGGAGTGAGATTGTTTAGAACAGTGGCCAAGCCACCAAGCTAGAAACTGAGAGTCCATGAACTCTACTCCTGGGCTAATCATTCTCTTTCAGCCTGAGAAAAAGACAAGAGCCTTTTCACTTCCAAAAACCTTGCCAAGGAAACTGCAGGAAATAAACACAGAGGCATATAAACACAGAAAAAGAGAGACACAGACACAGAGAAGGAGAGGGGGGGTGGAGGAGAGAGGGGGGGGAAAGGAGAGGGAGGGAAGGAGGGAGGGGGAGAGATAGAATAATCAATCAATGTCATCTGTTGTATATTCAAGAAACACTTTGGGGACCATACCTTGTAGAATTTACTTTCAACACAATCAATTGCTGGAAATTCTAGAAATGGTGATCCTATCTCATTTGGAAACCTCCAAATTAGGATGCTCTTAAAATGAGCATAGGACTCTTATACTTCTATGTAGAAGAAGAGAGAGGGAGGGGAGGGGAAAGAGGGGGGTTTTACCAATTAAATAAATTAGTGGCCAAATGTACTTTTTAAAAAGAAAATTCATGCAAAAATAAAAATGGGACATAGAAACCATGTTTGGTACTCATTGGTGTATATTTACACTTCAAAACTATGAAAGGAAAAGATGGCAAAGCTAACTGATCTTTGCATAAAAATGGACTTCAAAGCTCACATGTGTTCCTGTTCATTTGGTGCCCACAGATTTCCAGTTGAAGGTGATTGCCTCTGATTACCTAAAGCTATTGTGATAGCATTTTCATCTACCGCTTTTTAGAAAGCTATTCATTGTCTTTTGTTGACCACAACAACCGAAGCAAAGGCTTTGCAGTACAGGCACAAGTGGCAGGTGTAATTGAAAAACAGACAAAATCTACTAGATTTTCATAATGCTGGGAACTATGAATAAAAGAATGAAATGTCTTCAATGGTCAGATATTTATTGTTACTTTGAAGCTCCCACCACCACTGGAACTGACCAGAAGCTAACACCTATTCTTTTAAATAATTATTGGATTAGGTTTTCTCATTCAATCTATTATGTGTACTATCCTACTTGATATTATAATTAGTTCTCCAGAAACAGGGGTGGATAGGGGAAGGAGAAAGAGATTTTAATAGGATACACTGCCTGGCTTCTGTAATATCAGCTTTTTGAAAAATAAGTTTAGTTGAGAGAAGGAGGCAGGAACAAAATGGCAACCTGTGAGCTTTTGTTTTATGTTTCACCCTCTTTGATTTAGTGCTGGTTAAGACTTATTAAATGGTGTCACTTATATACCTGTAATTTACCAGGAGAGGATAAAAATACATAGGAGTAAAAGATTTCTGACTTGGGAGAACCAGAAAAAGGAAAAAGCATCATGGAGCCAGTCTTGGCTCACAGCATTCATAGCAACCAACCAAAAACAGATTATCTTTTCCTACAAGGAGTTGTGGTGGTAGTGGTTAAAATGCAATATTGCAGGCTAATTCAGGAGTTTAATCCTCACCGGGTCAAGGTTGACTCAGCCTTCCATCCTTTTGAGGTCGGTAAAATGAGGACCCAGATTTTGTGAGAGTAATATGCTGATTCTGTAAAACCACTTAGAAAGTGCTGTAAAGCTCTGTGGAGCGATATATAAGTCTAAGTGCTGCTATTGCTCTTGATACAAAAGGAAACAGTAAGAACAAGCTCCATTTCCCATCTCTAAAAATGTTGAGGATCTTGAACCGAACTTACAAATAGAAGTAGAAAAACAGCAATAATCGGTGCTTCCCAGTGCTGGGATTCAAAAAAATTTACTACTGGTTCTGTGGGCGTGGCTTGGTGAGTATGGCAGGGGAAGGATACTGCAAGATCCCATTCCCTCCCCACCCCGCTAACCTGCCTTCCAGCTCCATTCTCCTGTGCAGGGCAACCAAAAAAGACCCAGCTAATCAGCTGGGACTTGGGAAGCAGAGAAGAGATGGGGGAAAGGCCAGTCAGAGGTGGTATTTGCCGGTTCTCCAGACTACTCAAAATTTCCACTACCACTTCTCCAGAACTGGTCAGAACCTGCTGAATACCATTTCTGGTACTTCCTGTTTCTCTTAGAGATGATTTAATAAACTGGTCTGATTCTAGGCCATCCCTACCCCATCATTCTTTACTCTGTTCTACTAGCTCTCAGGCTGCTCTCCAATCTCAAAATGCAACAAATTCTGCACCAACTGAGCCGTCTACATAAAATATAAAATGCGCAGACAATATCTTGAATTTTGGACCTATTTGGATACATCTGGGCCTATCTGAGAAGAAAGATAGCCTCCTGTTAATGAGTCATGTTAGACAAATTGTTGCTGCACTGCACACAATCAAAAACAAAATCTTGATCAGTCATTTGAAATTGCCAAATTGCTGAATTTTGTGCTGAAGGAAGATTTTGTCTGAAAACCCCATACTATATATAAAGTATGGGGGAGATATTTCATACAGTGATTCAGAAACAATATCTGAAGGTAGTAGTTTTTCTTCATCTTATAGGAAAAGAAATCTGAACAGTAGTTTAAGATTCACTGAAAGAAGTTGGGAAAAAAAACAGCATGATTGTGCAGGTTCTTCAGAAGATAACCACTATAATATAGATCCATTTCTTCTAAGGTACTGCTGATTGAGAGAAGCTCAAACAAAAAATAAAAAGAAATATCAACAATTAATTTATCACCTTGCATTCTATAGTTTATAGCCATTACAACAATCAAGCCGAGGAAAAACAGCAGTAGCAAATCATTTCTCACAATGCATGAAATGTCAAGAAATAGTCTTAAATGTACTTATTAAAAAAGAACTAGTTAGAAATATAATCTTGTTCTTTAGAAGCTAAATGTTATGTTTATAAATAAATATATCATAATAGACAATGGTAGTGCAAATCAGATGCTAGTACATACATTCCATTAAATTTCTTTTGATAGTTTTATTCCCCATCACATTTCTACAAAAAAAATCTGAAATGTTTTTTGGGGAGGAAAATAAAAGTCCAATTTTAAAAAATGATTTTGTCTCTCTTTCATCTCAATGTTCAATAAGTTTGCTTAAATACGTGTATATGCCTGTAATTCTCTAGTGGCAACTCTGTAATAATATTATTTTCCTAGACATATAATATTATATTCCTAGACATAGTTTTAAATTAATACTGTAATAAAAAGAAAATGTCTATAATGTCTCGTAACGCCAAAAGGCATATAACACAATTCCAATTACTACTGTGAGAAAAGTAAAGCAATAAAAATTTTTGAGCATGCAACTGATTGACCTTGCCCAGTAATGAACTGATTCCTAGATTCAAGTACAGGTTGAGTTTGCTTTTATTTGTAACTCATTTCTTAGATTAACTGTGCAATATTATATGTAGTAAATACAAAATGTAATACCATAATAAATGTAGCTTTAGTATTGATTATGTAACATAATATGTACAGTAAATACTGTATAATGCCATAATGCCATAATAAATATATTTTTAACAACAAAATCATACTGTTTTCATCATTTTTATGGAGTGCTTATCCAAAACAAATACATTTCCTTTAAATTCTACACTTATCTAAATGAGTTTAATACCAAGACAGCTAGACCCTTACTATCTCTTCCTTTTAAATTTAAGTCTAAATACTGTAGACATTTTAATTTATTTAAAAGTTTATAAAGTTTACTTAGAAAAATATATATGCATTCAAAAAGTATGTCTTGCCTCATTTCAGGGAGGCATTATTACAGTATAGTTACCAAATACAACTTATCCTCCTAACTCATCCTTCTCTCTCACACTTTTTTCCATCTGTTCATCCATCCATTCATTTGTTAATTTTGGAATCTTTTATAAAAGTTAAATTCATAATACACTCTGGCTAAAGTCTTGTTCATACATGGAAAAATGAGTATTTTAAGAATTCTAACAGCATGAATTAAATAGGAATGATGGTTACAGTACCTTGTAAATGAAGCTCATGTAATGCAAACCTTATGAAATAACCATTCTGTTGATTTCTGATTCTTATAAAATACAACACAGAAGTCCTGTCAAAAGTTGAAGTGATCCTTTAATTAATTGACTAAATTAATACTGTAAATAGTATTATGGCTGGCTTATACATCAAAGAGAGCTTGTGAAACATGTTTTTTCATCCTTGTAATTAAAGAGATTCAGTGGTATATCTATGGGAGTGGAGTGATATTTCCACAAAGAACGTCAACAATAACCTAAGCATTCAAATGCAGTTGTTTCTTAACATACATCCATTCATCCATTATTGTGGCATTCAAATGGAAATAAATAATCTAAATGCTGCCATAGATTATTATTAATGCTTAGCTGTCAGTTAGTCAAATCATCTAAAAGGCCAATTATTCTGATGATGCAGGTTGGAAAGCTGGCTAAAACAATTGGCTGTTGACATTAGGTAGGACTCATCCAGAATGGGTTCCTTCATGTCAATTATTATAACAAGGATAATTCAAATTTTCACTTTTCAGCATCTTTTGCATTTTTAATGTTTATTAACTCATTCAATCTATTCCAAAGTTTTATTTCTTGTGAGATCCACAAAGCAGAACCTGACTTGTGAGGTTTCCTTGTTGGTATTGGAGAACAAAGAATTAACACTTGCCCTAAGTGACTTCAGAATTTCATGTATTTTTTTAACAAGAACCTGTTTGTTTGTTTGTTTGTATATATGTATGTATGTATGTATGTATGTATGTATGTATGTATCAATGTATGTACTCTATGTTTGTTTCATAGGTGGGCTGCTGAGGGTTCACAGGGGTTTGGGAGATCCTGTAGCTAAGATTCTGCAGTTCGGAGAACCCCCAAATCCCACTCATGGCTGGCCCCGCCCATCGCACCCCGCCCCTCTCAGGAGTCCCCACGCAGCCCATTTTGGATGCAGGTAAGTGCAGGGTGCACATGGAGGTTCAGGAGGGTGAAAAACGAGCCTCCCAGATATTCAGGAAGGCCAGAAACGGGCTTGTTTCTGGCTTTCAGAGAGCTTCTGGAACACGGGGAGAGCTTCTGGAACATTTTCGCCCTCCCAGAGGCTCAAAGAAAGACTCCAGAGCCTGGGGAGGGCAAAAACACCTCCCCTACTGTGGTGCAGGAGGCCGACTTGGCCAAGCTCACCATGGCCATGCCCACCCAGCAACCAGGCAGAGAATCCATTGCTAAAATTTTTGAAGCTCACTCCTGGTTTGTTTGTATAGCTACCTAATCAGCATATGCCTTGTTAGAAGAACAATTCAAGATCCAAACTTTAGGGTCATTTATTCATGCATCAGTTTCCTCTATATTGATTTCCTGAAGGTAATAGATGCTTTTGATCATATATCATGAGCTGCATGTACTTCAGGTAAGTATCGTCCTTCTGTGGCTATATATGCATACGGTGTATACATCTTAACAATACACCACTAAATAATAGAAATTGCCCATTAACATTTATATATATAATGAATTCCAGTAAAATACAGTTTTTCCAAACATCATATTCATCCAGAAGGGGCTTTATTATAGTCAAAGAAATTTGGTTTTAATTATTCAATGCCACATGAATTTAACTGTATATTATTGGATAATAATTTCCAACGCAGTTACATGGAACAGAAATTCTGAATTCTAACTATTGACATGAATGCACCAATAATGAAACATTGTTCTAGATACATTTCTATCTTTGTCCATGTTAACTGATAATCACATCAGCATTTCTATTTGCATTATTGGATTCCCTGTATTTGGCCTTCATCATACATACTTTTGTTTCGTACGATATCTCTGCATTTTGATATTTTGTCAAAATGTGTCTTTTTCCAAAATAGCAATTATCTCTATTTTATTTTACAGTCAGGAACCCTAAGGATTTTTGAGCCCAGGAAGGTATTTCGTGATAGTAAATTCTAATAACCTTTCTCAACTTTGCAGCAGAAAATAATGCAATAAAGTCTATAATAATTTCACACTAGCTAAAAATTAATCCTATTCACCTCAGTTGGATTCACTTCTGAGAAGATGCATATTGGACTGCATAATAGAATAGAATACTGTAAATCTGATCACCTCTCGCAATAAATTCTGATCCCCTTAACAATCCTCCCTTTTTAAATAATCTGTCAGCAAAAGCATCACAAATACTCCTGTGCATGTCTTGTACATAAAGCAAGAATCGAATTAGTGTAAGATTCAAAAGCAAAATATGAAATATAATTTTATATAAGTTAATTGCTTTGAGATATTTAATGGAGGAATTTATTTAAAGAGGTGAAAAATAATATCATTAACAAAAGGATCTGAAGTCCTCTAATGCTGATACTTTGGAAGAAGATAGAGGCAAAATAATTCCAACTGGTATTTTTAAAAAGCATTTTTAAAATTAAAATGATAGCTTAACAATGAAATGATAACCATGTTTTCTATCTATAATGAAATAACAATTTTCCTATTTATAATGCAAAAAATCAACGCTTTAAACATTATTTGTTATGGGTTACTTGTACAAAGTACAATGACTTCGCAAATTAAAATGACCAACTACATTAAATTCCTAATTATAGTAATTTACATAAATCCTTCCATTCCCCACAGTCCAGTTAGAACTGAAGAAGCTTCTTGGATGAGAAGCAAAATGTCTTCAAAGAAAAACTAGAAAGTCCAGTTGTCTCTTGAAAAAAAAACAAAACACTTTTGGGACACCTTTGACTGAGACTCTCCATAGATATTTAATTTACATAAACATAATTTTAAGTGGCATCTGTTTTATACTGGAATACAAATGTAAAATAAAGTCTTTATTTTCAAAGAAAAAAATAGTATCACCCAAAAAACCTATTTCAGTCTGGAAGTACAGAAAACCTGATCTGCATTCTATTCAAGTTGTTTGTCATAGCCATGATTTCTATAGAAAGAATTGTTCAAGAATCATGTACATTTTCAGAAACTGCTTTTTCATTAATCATAAATGAATCAAATTTATTATTTGATTAATTTATTATTATTTCATTTAGTTTTACCTTTTTAAAACATGATCGTGATAGAATTTGCTCTGAAAAAATGATTTTAAAAAATCTCCTGGACAAATGTTAATCATTTCCCACAGAATGTATATTAAGCTTTTGTTTTGCATTTATTCCCCTTTATTTGATTTTACTATACAGGTCCTCCTCGACTTACAATAGTTAATTTAGTGACCGTTCAAAGTTACAACAGCACTAAAAAAGTGATTAATGACCATTTTTCACACTTACGAACTTTGTAGCATCCCTATGGTCATGTGGTCAAAATGTAGATGTTTGGCAACTGGCTCATACTCATTGCTTTGAGTAACAACAGTAACAACTTATCAGCTGTATGGATTCATTTAAATGTGGCAAGAAAAGTAGTAAAATGGGACAAAACTCCCTTAACAAATGTCTCACTTAACAACATAAATTTTGGTCTCCATTTTGGTTGTAAGTCGAGGACTTCCTGTACATGGCTATTGGTATCAATCATTGCTTTTTGATACTGTTGTTGCAGGAGTTTGATGACTGATGGTATTTGCTAATACTGGCAATTGGAGTTTTAGGGGAAATATTCTATATGGTGGTCTTTTCATTTCCTCTTGATTGAAAAGGATTCAGGGGTTTGTCTTACAGGAATAAATTCAGATAATTTGATACATACAATATTTCATAATTCTTACTTTTTTCCACTATGCACTGAAAGGTGTACTAGAACAAACCCAATATTTTCCAATGAGGGAATAGAAAATTGTTAGCCACCTTTCAACAACCCCTCTAATATATTCCCAAAACCTCAGCATTCTATGAAAGTGGACATATAATAGTAGATATTTGACACTACATCAATTATATTGCACTATATTCTTACTTATTAGGGGTGGGAGAAAGTATAATAAATCTTTTAAGTAAAGTTTCTGATGAACAATTGGAGATGTCCAAGTAGCACTTTTAATAACAGTCTGGAATTATTTTGCCACTATCTTCTTCTAGAATATTAATCTTAGACGGCATTGATTTTGGAAAGTTACAAATGGGCTAAATCTTAGTTTGTATCCATTTTTTAATCTTTGTAATTGTAAACTTTAATAAAAATAACAAATATATTTTTATGAATGAAGTTCATAAAGGATGAAGTTAAATTCAGAGGGTGAGTCCTTCAATGATAGACAAATTATTAGTAATAAACTGATAACTGGACTTTTAATTCAAACAGACTGTTGTGATATATCAAAGCAACAAAGCTTCTTTCGCTTATCAAGAAGTAATCTCTTTGAACTCAATGAACTTAGTTTTAAGTCAATAAGTCAACATTTACACTATTAAAAATATTTTTTCCTTCTTGTGATGCCACATCAGGGGAGCTAATTAAAAGGAAAATACACCAATCACCACCAAGCTGCAGACACGTTTCATACAATGTAGTATAAATTCAAAGCCTCCTATGACCATTGAATGAAAAAAAAAAACCATTTAAAAATATTATCAGGAGCTCAAGATCCCTTAGGAAACTTCTTTCTGTTGGCCAAGTCCACATCTCACTTTTTAAAGTGTTAAAATTCCTGGCTGCTGGCTGGATCCCATGACCACTTCCCCCTTTTTCTCCTAAAAGGGTCATGTCATTCTTACAGAACTTAATCAGTGGCTACATACAGGAAAGCAACACTGCAGCCTTTCTGATCATTTTAATGAGGACCCCTGGCTATTCAGTCATTGAAATATAATTGACTTGCTCTTCTCTTATTTTCATAATAGACACTCCAACCTCAACCACATTTATTTTGCTATAAGAAATGTCAAGAAAGATTGGAAGTTTTCAGAGTGTCCCTATTAAAACCGAAAACATGCCACCCTGTCTTTTACATGAGTTGCAGTCATTTTATAGCGGACTCATTATGCAGATAGCTGAAGCATTTGCATCTCCTATCGCACATGGAACCAAACTTCAAATGCCAAGAAAATAAGCACATGGAAAATAATGTAATCATTATGGGATTGTGTTTGTATCTGTGTGTGTGTGTGTGTGTGTGTGTGCGTGTGTGCGTGTGTGTGTCTGTGAGAGAAAGAGAAAGAGAGAGACTTGCTTGGAATAAACTTGCACCTGTTTGTGTGTGTGTATATATATATTTAAATGAACTTCAATACATCTAAAAAATGTTGGCATTAGGTTAAAATATACGGTCACCAAGAACATTAAAACATGCTTCATTATTTTAAAATAATAGTAGAGAATTTTATTTAAAATCTGGAATGTATGTTCCTAATAATCAGTTGAAAATCATTAATTCAAGAATGCCAAAATTACTGACAAATAATAGCTAGGTTATAATGTAAGGCAACTGTGTGCTCAACATTTTGATATTTAATGTTTAATGTTCTAATGATTCATTTTTAGGTAATTTTGAAAAATTAATCATACAAATGCCAGGCATTCACAATTCACTTAAAATATTAAAATGGATAGTATATTAAAGGTTCCCATATTGGGAGGGTTCCTTTATTTCTTATCTTAGAATGTCAATGGAAAAAGTACAGTAGTTTAACTTTAAAGCATGATATAGTATGGCACAGTACTTTAAAGCATGATAGCCATATAAGTATATAATTTACATAATATTCTATTAGAAAATTCTACATACAATTGTAACTTTTTATTGTTCTAACACATGTAGCATGTACTTATTTCCTGTTGTTTTTTACAGCTATTTTTAAGCACATCTTGTATTTTTGGTGATAATCTTTTTTTTGCTTAAGGTGTGCGTTTTTGTGTTTTATTCCTTTTGCTTTTTCCCCTTGTAATTTTAAAAGCAATAAAGTTATTTCAGAAATTGGACTACAATTAGAAATTGTAATCTTAAATACGATTAGGTGCATACAAATATTAACATTTTTTACAAAATGTGCTGTTTTAATCAGATGCCGACACATTCTGATCCATAATCTGGATACTTTACTATAGAAATTTTCCCTAGATTGAAAAAAATATTGAATGAATATATACATAAAGATCAAAACGGATTCCTTCCTGATAGACAAATCAGTAATAATTGAAGGATAGTATTAAATGTTTTGGAATACTACGAAGCCCACCCAGAGAAACAAATAGCCCTTATATTCTTGAATGCACAGAAGGCCTTTGACAATTTAAATTGGCAATTAGACAGAACCCAGGAACAAAAGGACTAAAAATTAAAAAAGAAGAATATAAACTCCGGTCATTTGCAGATGATATGGTATTTTTCATAGAGGAACCAATTGAAACAGGTCGAGAATTACTGATAGCTTGGAGCAGAAACATAGAACGGAGCATTACATAATTAGAGTGGGAAAAGGTTTGGACAAGGAATAATAAAATTTACAAGATCAGCAGCATAAAAAGAAAATGCCTATAAAATGTTTTATAGATGGCATCTCTTACCCTTGAGAATAGCGAAAATGTCTCCTAACATGAATCCAAATAGCTGGAAATGTAAAAAGAAACAGGAAACTGCACTGAAGCCCAAAGATACTGGCACAGAATAAAAAAATGGTTCGAGGAAATAACGGCGGAGCAAATTGAATTAAAACCAGAATTCTTCCTATTGGGGATATTTAATAGACAAATTCCTAAAAGTGTCAAATATATAATACTGCATATTCTCACTGCAGCCAGAATAATCTTTGCACAGTGTTGGAAACAAGCAGATATTCCAACAGAGGAGGTGGTTATACAGAAGATAACAGCCTGTGCAGAGATGGACAAGTTAACTTTAGTAAGGAAAAAGAAACATGAGAATATTATAGAAGCTGCGAATGCTGGTATGACTGAATAGAACACAAATAGAAAATATATTAGTAAATAATGTAAAATGTAAATCATAATTATATATTTGCAATAATATGTATTTGTAAATGTATCACCAATATTGATAACAAACAAGAAACCATAGACTGTCGATAGTAGAATTGTTAGTTTTTTAATCATTTTTTTTTCTATTTCTTTTCTTTCTTCTTTTGTGTGTTGTGTTTGTTTGATATTTTGGTTTTGTAATCAAAGTTTGTTTGTTTGTTTGTTTAAAAAGAAATGTTCCCTACAAATGGATTAAACACAGGGAGTATCATAATAGATGGAATGCTTGGCTTTAGTTAGGTGTCTGTTCCTTTAAGACTATAAACTAAAAAAATATTGAACTCTTCCCTCTACTACTATAAACTCTAAAACTGGCTATTCACTCTGGAAAAAGCTATCATAATATTTAATACATTATCAAATTTGCTTTAATAGGATGAAGATTCTAATCATTACACACTAATGTAAATCATCTAGGGTCATTCAATATGCCAGAATTATTATACTCAGTAAGTTCAAAGTAAATTTAAGAAGGTAATTTGCATGCAATTTGCTGTGGAGTCCTATATGGATCTATACAGAAATAAGTTCAAAGGAGGTAACTTCCTACACAAAATTAAGGTGATAGGATTGCAACTTGAGTCAAGTTCAGCATACTCGTAGGGTTGGTTTAAAAAATATTAAACAGAAGATATTTTAATGAAGATTATAGACTATGGGGGGACCTTTTATTACAGTGCTTTAAACAAGCCCCCTATTACAAATAACCATCTATAATGTAAATATATTTTCTTTTATGGCTATTGAGTATTTCTCTACTTGGATGCAACTTTCTCGGAGGAAACCAAGTGGGAATTGTCTAGGAGCTTTTTCTGTTCAGTGTCTAGCATTCACTAACTGTTGGTGTTTCTGTTGTGTTGGCTGACTGCTTTTGTGGCTCTGCTGTTGAACAGTTCAACAGCGGGCCTTTACTTGCTGGCCCTTAATTGCTTGCTTGGCTTCTTACATAATACAAACATGGTAAATGGTGTCATTTTTCTCCCAGATTTGTCACACTCATTGCTCCCACCATCAAACTCTCCTGAGGCTGATCCACGAAGCCTAGAATGCTCTCTGCAGCTACAGTGGTGGGATTCAATTTTTTTACTATCGGTTCTGTGGGCATGGCTTGGTGAGCATGGCAAGGGAAAGATACTGTAAAATCTCCATTTGGAGGTGGTATTTGCCAGTTCTCCAAACTACTCAAAATTTCCACTACTGGTTCTCCAGAACTGGTCATAACCTGCTGACTATCACCTCTGCTGCAGCACCAGCCTCCTTTGTTCACTCTGGAATGTTTGGTTGCTTCACCTCCCACCAACCAAACACCTTTGGTTGCTTTCAGAACAAATTGAGTGTAATATAAGTATTTTAGAGAAGATGAATGAGAGTATGTTTGAGGAGGCAGAACAATGGGCACCAGGGAAGTCAAGAAAATGCAGACATAAGACTAATCTGGAGAAAGGAATGCTGAAAATCAAAATGGATCAGAAGAGTCTAGAGTCCCAAAAAGAAAATAACATGGATAATGAAATTTCAAACAGGACCTCTTGTTGCTGAAATTTTTCTTGAAAAAAATCTTGCTA
This sequence comes from Laticauda colubrina, assembly GCA_015471245.1. Classification (NCBI taxonomy): domain Eukaryota; kingdom Metazoa; phylum Chordata; class Lepidosauria; order Squamata; family Elapidae; genus Laticauda; species Laticauda colubrina. The sequence goes on along the minus strand of BLBF01000007.1, from coordinate 52,418,096 downwards.
AAATTACAGAATACCTGTGACACTTTTTTTAAAAAAATAGCAGGATGCATCTCAGGAGAGAATTAAGATGACATGTGAAAACATTGATTGTGCTAAGCTTTGGTGCTGATTTCATGCTTGGATGGTTCAAAGATCCATTCTGTAAGACTCTGGATTGTAAAGTGGTTAAGATCATTGAAAAAGAACTTGAGTCTGTGCTTAACAATCATTTTCACTGCACAGAAACAACAGCAAGCAAGGGATTCACTGAGTGTTTTTTATTTTCTGTTGTATTTTTTCTGAGCAGAAGACTGATATTCTTAGGAAAGTATGGAATACTGTCTTTTTTTCTACCATGAGGACAAAAAACAGAGAGATACAGGCTTCTATCAGAGTATGTTCATGGAGAAAATCTATCTGTGTGGTCACTAGAAATTGAAAAAAAACTCAACAGCACATAATTGGTCAATCAATCAATCAGAATATGCCATTTCTTTAACAAACATCACAATTTAACATCTTTTCTGTTTTAATATTGTTGTGCCTTCAAATCAGTTTTTGACTCCTGGCGATTGCCTGGACAAAGTCCTGAAATTTATTTGGCAAGATTTTGAATGTGGTTTGCTCCTGCCTTCTTCCTAGGGGTTATACAAAGTGACTGGCTCAAAATAACATCGCTGCCTTTTTGCCAGTTTTCTCTTTTAGATTTGGAAAAGCCACAAAGAGGAAGGAGTCACTTATTCTTCAAAGCACTTGAAGGCAGGACAAGAAGCAATGGGTGGAAATGAAACAAAGAGAGAAGCAACCTAGAACAAAGGAGAAATTTCTTCACAGAACAATTAATCAATGGAACAATTTGTCTCCTGAAGTTGTCAGTGCTTCAACAACTGCAGGCTTTTAAGAGATTGGACAACCATTTGTCTGAAATGGTATAGAGTCTCCTGCTTGAGCATGGGGTTGGACTAGAAGATCTCCAAAATCCCTTCCAACTTTTTTATTCTGTTATTCTGAACTGAGAGCACACTTAGCATGCCTTGGTCAATGTTCAGTATCAGACCATATTGATTTATTTGTCTCAAGCCATATAGCAGTAGCCAATGCACTTTTCCACAATATCTCAACAGCAAAATCCCACACAGAACAGTCTGAAACTATCTCTTGATGTTGATCACTTCTGCCTATCTCAAAAGGCAAACAGTACTATGAGCTATCATTTCCTACTAGCCTTCCTTCCAGCTAATCAATATGAAACTGTCGCCAAGCTAGCATGGTAATGAAATATCTCCCTCCCTCCCCCCCCCTACACTTTTTCCAATATAGTGGCTGGACAGTGGCAGGGAAAGAGGTAAATTCTAAACAATGCATGCAGAAGGAAATAGGTTCCAAGAACAGGATACTGGCCTTCTGAGGAAAAGGAGAGAAATAATAATGGCTTACCTGAATCTACCAGATAGGAGAGGGGGCAAATCAACAGGGTTTTTTTCCCAGAAGACATACAGAATTTCAAAGTTTAAAAAACAAAGATGGGTTTTGTGTCTGCCTTCCTATAAATTGTAGCAAAATCAGAAATAAAGTGACTCAACTCATAAAAAGGAACAAGATTGTGAAAGCAGTCAGGTCCAAGCCAAAGCACTGCTGTGAAGGCATCCCCATCTCAGGATTTCCAAGGTGAATAGATCCCTATTAATCAGCAGCAAGTAACCAACCTCAACCCAGAAAATTTAATACTAAATTGTGCTTAAATTTAAATCCCTATCAATACACATTTATTAATCAGTTTTTATTTAGGACACAATACTGACACTGTCTTAGAATGTATAAAACTATCTTTTAATGCAAATGAAGCATGAAATGGCAATTACAGTTGTGTATTTTTTCTCTTACTGAGGTTTTAGGGTAAATATTTTCCTCATTATTGCTATGTTCATTTTTTCTTGGCAGGACCAGTTTCATTGATGCATTCAGAATAGAACTGTTGACCATTTTGTTGAGATGTGTGTTGCATCCCACAATGAGAAAATAACACTCAGTTCTTGTGCCAAAATAGCTTTATTATGTACTTCTGTAAATAACAACATAATACCACTGCTATAGTGACTGAATAATTATGACATGTCACTGAGATATATTTAATATAAATTGAAATTTTAGTCTTCTTTTGTGGTGGCAATTTGATCAGACCCTCTTTTCAGCTTTTTTAATCAGTGTTTAGCAGGCCTGTGCTAAGGTTTGTACATCATATGGATTTAAAATCATTGTTACCAATGCAACTGTCTTTCTTGCCAAAGGCATTAACTAAATATCTTCTTATAATGAACTGTTCTACTAATAGATGACTCTTTTTGCTAGTTTTAAAGGTAAAGCACAAGACAGAATCATAAAATCTTGTTTCTAATAAAAGATCTTCCAAACCACAGTCTATTCTTGTGAAGATTTCATTCTAATGAAAATTTCATTCTATTGAACTTTAGGTACATGAGTTTGAAATATTTTATGCAAGGATTCACTCCATTAAACATTCAAAAGCACTTCTGAGGGGAGGTTTCAGACAGTCTTTTGTGAACCTTCCATTAATCTCACTTTCAGTTATCTAGAATTCATATTCAATACAAACTATAATATACACTGTTATGCTTGCCAAATTACTTTCAATAATAATATTCCAATGTATCTAAACTGGTCCCACTTTGACCCATGTAATAGATTTCCTGCAACAAAATATTAGGCTAAATTGCATCAGAGATGAACCCCAACTTTGCATTATCTAGCTTCAAAAGCCCAGAACCATAGAACAAAGGGATCTTACAAGTCAACCAGGCCAACCTTAAGCAAGGATACAAATAAACTATTACTGTATCCTGACACAAAGCCATCTGTTTAAATACCTCGACATCTAAGCAGCGGTCCCCAATCTTTATGGCTTAGCAGTCCAGCAGAGGGGAGGGCCTATTCAAGTGGTGGGCCTGTTCAAGTGGTGGGCCAATGCATGCATGTATGCTGGCTCATGTAAGTTGAGCTGTGTGCATGTGTGCCAGCCCACATCCACCAGCCCACCATTTGCGTGAGCTGTGCACACGCGCACAGGCCCACTGTTCGTGTGGCCCACTTCTGAACTAGCCATGGCCTTTAGTGGACTGTGGCGCAAGGTTTGGGGACCCCTGATCTAATGTATATATACAAAATCGACAACATTTCAGACATCTTCCTCTCCATCTTCTTTATTGTAATTTGCCACTGTTATTAGGAATATTTATTGTTCATGGTTTTATTGGCTTTTGAGGTTTGTAAACAACCCAGAATTGCCTCAAAATGAGATGGACAGCAAACAAATCTAATCATTCAATCAATAAATCTCTTCCAGATGGGAAACAGTTTGTAGTACAGTCTGATCTCAAGTAATGCTTTTGTAACTTTAAAGGCCATGCCAGCTTAAGTCATCAATATTGGGCTAATGATTTGACTCAGCTTACATAAACAATAAAGAAAGGATGACCATTTGAAACAACACAACACTAAGATAACTTGTATATCAAATTTATAGCTATGACATAATTTGAAATCCAATTCAAATAATTCACAAATATTTTTCAAAGAAAAGGTAGAACACTCACAATATCTTAAATCTGATATTTGGTATACTTTCTTTACCTCAGATATTATGACATATTTCTAGAAACTGGAATTTTTCATCAGCCAGTTGATTTCCTTTCTATTACATTTGTGAAGTTCTGTATATTTTGGTTCAGCAATATTTCTAGATTCTTTTTTTAGTGAAAGGACCTCTGATGAGATCCTCAGTGGGCTTCCTCTCTCCTAGCCACTATGTTCAGTGTCAGTTAATCTACCTTTCCAGATGAGTTGAGGTATTATCTCAGGGGTTAAAGAAAGCAAGAGGAATCATTAAGTTGCTATGAAGTTACTGGGTCTTTTCTTTGCTCCTGTCCTGTCCCTACTTCAAGAGGACAAATGAAGAGGCAGCAATAATTTGGCTAAAGGTCAGGAGGTTTCAGGCACTGAATGCAGGCCCTCTGCTGAGGTTTTAGTCTTCGACATGTGCCACCAAATGTTGGCCGATGATGCTGTGATGTTGTGCCTGCTGGGGCTGATTTGATCTCAGTGCAGCAAAGATTATTTGGCTCTTGATTACTGAACATGTCAGGCAAAGCCATTCAGTGGGAATTTCATATCTGCAGGGTGCTCCCCCCCCCCCACATCCCTTATGTTTGAAGTGCTCTGCCAGCAATGTTTCCAGCAATGAAAAAGTAAGGCTAAGAAGTGGCTGTGCACAGAACAGTGGAAAGAAACTAGCCATAGATCTGAAGATTTCAAAGCTGTTATCCAACAGTGAGGAAAGGAATGGGATTAGAGCAATTTGCAACGATACTCCCTTTTGTAGTTCCAGTGTGTGGGTATGTGAGTAATCTAGCAATCCAGCAGTGTTCAATGCATGCCATGTTTGTGAGAATTAAGCAGTTTAACAGAACTGATGACAAATAGGTTAAATGATTTCATTTAAAGCAAATTGATAGCTATTAATGTTAATGAAAGAAACAGTGATGCAGGATTATTTTTTTTAAAAAAAATGGAATGTGGTCAATGATCAAAAATCTAAAATTTAAACTCCAGTTTGAGCAGTGTGCATGTTTGACCGATAAGAATGAAAATAGATAATTATGCTATGTTGAATATATTCAGTAAACTTTGATTAGGGAAGCCAAGGATCAGGGAAACCCATTCCATGTATTTTAATTTGAATCATTTAAAGAAATGTTATGTGTGTGTGGTAATAAAAACTGAAATATTTTAAAATTAGATACAGAATTTTTAGAACTATCACAAAAGAGTCCATTTATCTATTTATCATTATATTTATTTTAAGTGTAAAAGGCTCACAGCTATTTTTTCTCATCATTTCTGGATATGTTTTTCTTGTGAAATAGCATAAATGGAGGGATGCCCTATCTTTGTCAGTACACGGAACAATCAACAACAATCAACAAGCATTCATCACATTGTATGAACTACTATGCACTTGAACTTATCATAGGACAGACAACATAAGATAGCTTTCCAAATCAAGGCAACCAACTTTCTTTTTCTGACAGCTGCTAGCTGATCCATCCACAGCAATTTAATGGACTCAACTTAGCTCCTGGTAGACATGTGTCTATCTTTCTGTTTCTCTCCAACAAAAACATAAATTCCATTATTCAAGCATGTTGTTTCTGTATTTTTTATTTCTACAACTTGAAAATTTTGTGAAGCATAAAAGCATAAAATTTAGTAAAAGACAAAATAGCAAGCAGACATAGAGACAGACCTGGAAGTTTCACCAACAGACCATCTTAAAGTTTTTGCGATCATTATGTGGCCAATTCTATTGATATAATCATATATATTATAATGATTCCACCATTCTGAGGTCGGTAAAATGAGGACCCAGATTGTTGGGGGCAATATGCTGACTCTGTAAACCACTTAGAGACCAAACTGCTTTATAAAGCACAATAAAGCAATATATAAGCCTCAGTGCTATTGCTATTTACTAACACAAAAGAGAATAACATCGTAAAACTTATCAAAGGGATAATCAACTCCCCCCCCCTCCCCAGGTCCATTTCTCTTGTTTGCATCTTTTATTCTTTCTGCTGATGCTGTGAAAACTTGTCTGGTATCTTAGCAAACTGAAACAAGGCAATAATAATAAATGTCATTTGCCAATACTTTTCTTGATAGTCTGAAGTGAAAAGGGCAATAAAACTGTTAGAGTTGTCTGTGTTAACAAAATATCCTTCATATGCCAGGCTAGCATCAGGATTGCCTTCCTTTAGATCATTATTTTTCAAACATGGACATGTTAAGGATGTACTTCCATTCCCAGAGTTCCCCAGTCAGCATGCTGGAGAGTTGAATCCTGGGAGTTGTAGTCCACACATCTTGACATATCCATGTTTGAAAAGTGTTGAATACCAGGGTATTCAAGTTTGAATACCAGGGGTATTCAAACTTGACAGCTTTAAGACTTGTGGACTTCAACTCCCAGAATTCCTCCTCCAATCATATAATCTCAGGAATTCTGGGAGTTGAAGTCCACAAGTCTTAAACTTGCCAAGTTTGAAGACCCTTACCTTAGACATTAGCCTCCCCCTCCCCTCTACTAACATATCTTTTTATAGACAATATTAAACATTACAGACTGGTCTTGTTATTTGAAAATCATTATTTCTTTAGCTGTAGATAGATATATTGGATCCCACCTAGCAGTTTGAAAACATGAAAATGCAAGTAGATAAATAGGTACCACTTCGGGGGGAAGGTAACACTGTCCTGTATGCTCGGCATACAGCCATGCTGGCCACATGAACATGGAAATTGCCTTCAGACAATACTGGCTCCTTTGGCTAAGCAACAGAGATGAGCATCACCCCCTAGAGGAGTGGTGGCTAACCTTTTTGGGCTCCCATGCCAATAATTGCATGTGTGCTTACCTTCTTGGGTTCATGTGCCATCACCCAGAAGGCAATGCGTGCAGGCCCCCGCATGCCTCCTGCGCATGTTTGAGCAACCCACATAACCTGCACTTCTGTGCATGCGCGTGTGACTCATGCAACCCACATTGTGGACTTCTACATATGCATGCATGACCCCCTCATGAATGCTGCATGCTTCTGCACATGCACGAGTGTCTCCTGCATGTCTCTGCACCCCCACACATGTGCCAGATACCCGACAATCAGCTGGCAGGTGGGCAGTGCATGTACATGCGCAGTACATGTTTTCTGGGCGAGTGCTCGTGTGCCGGCAGTGGCTGCGTGCCACTTCTGGCATGTGTGCAATAGGTTCGTCACCACGTCCCTAGAGTCAAATTTAACTGACAAAGGGAAACTTTTAGCTTTATTTTTATATAGACATTTATGTCTATAAATCACCCTGGAACCAATCTGACAACACAGTAAAAAACAGTACAGATAGTCCTTAACTTATGATCACATTTGAGCCCAACATTTATGTTGCTAAATGAGACATTTGTTAAGTGAGCTTTGCCCCATTTTATGACCTTACATGCCACAGTTGTTAATTGAATAATTGCAGTTCTTTAGTTAGTTAAGTGTTTGTTTAGTTAAGTGTTTGTGATTGTTAAGAATATGGATTCCCCGTTGTCTTTGCTTGTCAGTAGGTCACAAAAATTAATCATATGACGCCGGGACACTGCAACCATTGTAAATATGAACCAGTTGCCAATCATCTAAACTTTGATCTCATGGTCATGGGGATGCTACCATGGTCATAAGTGTGAAAAATGGTCATGTCACTTTTTTCAGTGTTATTGCAACTTTGAACAGTCACTAAACTGCTATAAATCGAAGATTACCTGTTTTACATTATTTTGCATATATTTTCTGTGTGTTATTTTTAACAGAACAGGTCAACTACTGAACTTCTGGTCTTAATGGGACTGTTGCATCAGAAAGCAACAAAACTCTAAGATCACAGCTCCATTTGGGATCGTTGAAAGACAAGTCATTATCAAGGAGACAGAAAAAACAGTAAATAAAATCTGGGAATACTTACAAGCCATCAAGAGCAGAAAAGCCAGTCAGTATTTAGAAACAGAAATATTATGAGTGTTATAACAAGTATGTGACATCTTAATATTCTAACTCAGGTACAGTCTATTTTAACTAATGTCAGGATTTTAACATTTTCACTACAGATGGTACTGTAGTGTACTTATTGTACTAAGGCTGAATAATGACTAAATCATTCATGTGATTTATAATCATTTATATCCTGCCAATGGTTATTCCACATTCAGGAAGAATGCTTTTTTTCTTCTTGGGCATATTTCTATGCTAATAGATCATTATAAATAAATGGAAGACCTAATTGAAAACAGCTTTTTTTCTAAATTTCAAAGGTGTATAAAACTTTACACGGAATTTGATGATGCCTATCTGGCTTGTAAAGATTTGCTGTGAGAAATGCTTAGTAATTAAGAATTAAAGGGAGCTTTTCCATTTTTGTTTCTTTTTCTGAATACTAAAATAATTGGCAATCCAAAGTATATCGTATATCTCCTCAGGAATAAGTTGCACTGAGCTTAGTTGGACTTACTCCCCTGTAAAGATGTAAAAATGACAGTTTAGATGAAATAAATATTTTAGCAAGCTATACAATTCACAGCCTGCTGTATGTTAACTTTACTAAAAATGTTCAGTCAGCTGGTGTCACTAAATCAGCTTTATTCATTTTCCCACTCCCACTGCCCCTTATTTGACAAAAGATCTGAGCATCTCTTATTCCTAGTATGTCTGAATATAATCAGCATCCTTTTGTCAAATACTAATTGCACCTTCTACTACACAGCTGTGTATGTGAAGATCTTTGAGTACAATTCTCATTTGCCAGGATTCAAGTTTTAATTTTCTTCTTATCCCATATTCTAGAAAGATTTTACATTAAAGTAGAAGACTGGTGGGTCTACCCTGTTGTAATACTCTAATTTTATCGATTAGTAGAGCTTTCAGGAAAGTTGTATAGATCCTGCAGTTATGACAAATGCCACAAAGGCAGCACAACCTGGTTTGGGGGGGGGGGAGGTATTACATTAAGATAAAAAAATTACACATATTTTTTGTTGATATATTACCCAAATGCTTGCCAAAATAAATACATAATCAAAATAACTTCTGGAAATGCAAAATTTATGTTGGCTCAGGGTTTTTTTTTTATACTTGGCATTGCATACATGGCAATTTCATAAAGCTCAACAATTCTGAAAGATAATTCAGTGTAGAATGAAACAAATTTTAAATCCTAATTTTTTTTCTTCTTGCCACTTTTTTGTGTTAAGTGTTTTTGCTTTATGTCTCTATAAAGATATAAAGATGTTTCTTTGGACATTGATAGATGAAAGTAATTAAATATTTCCCTTTGAGGGCAAATTTAGAATAAATACTAAGATTAAGGGAGGTGAGGATGGGTAGAGTCAGGTGAGAGTAGTTGTCCCAGGTGAGAGATGGAGGGCACTATTTGTGAGTTGAGTAGATGCAAAGTGAGTATGTTGGAGAATGAAGGAGTATTAGATGTGACTTCTCTATGGTAGGGAGGAAAAGAATGGCGGATTGAAGGCACTGAGAGTGCTATAGCACCTGAGCTCACCTTAGGCTCACCTTGCCCTTAATTGTTTGTTAGTTGGAGGCAGTTCGTAACAAAATTGAGAAAACAGCCATCCAATAATAAAGAAGAGAAAACAACAGGAGCCAACTTGGTGGAATGGTCAAGACCCCGGGTTAGAACCAGGACACTGGGAGTGCTAGTCTCACCTTGGCACAAAGCCAGCTGGGCAATCTTGAGCCACTTATTCTTTCAGTCCCAGGAAGAAGGCAATGGCAAATCATTACTGAAAAAATCTTAGCAAGAAAACTGCCAAGAATCAGCACTGATACACATGTACACATGTACACATAAAGAATAATGACCCAAGATTTCAGATTGCAAGATCTTATTTTCTAAAAATAGGGGAACCACGACTGATGCTTGTCTAATACTATGTTTTCTGCAAAACAAACCATGCAGCAAAATCTCTATAAAAGCTATTTTATATGTATATGTATATTTATATGTAAAATTACTACCCTCAATATATGGTAGGAAAATTTTCACATGTTTACTGCCTTAAAATATATCCTGAAACCAAAGCCTCACTCAGATTAAATCAATTTATTTCATAACTCATAATTTATCCTACTCTCCAAAATTCTGCTTTCATATTATGGGGGTGGGGGGGAAATCCATTCTTTTCACAAAGACAGTTCTTGGCTGGAATTCTGAAATTCAGAGCACTGACAGTTATTTTACATGTCAGTTTATGTATGTGAAAGACAGAAAAATGTAATTAACTATTGTAAAAAATATTTATTTAGCCTTGGTTTGAGAATAAAATGTACCAGCCTGTCTGTCTGTCTATCCATCCATCTATGCATCTATATAACATTGCTCAATTTTACATATATCCTCTCTCTTGATTTATTTACTTTATGCTGCTGAATTTCATCTCTTTGCAGCCCCCTACAGCCTGCCCAGAGATAATAGTCACACAAATCAAAATGTCTTATTATTAGTCTACAGTGTATTATTAGTCTTATTATTATTATCAACAGTGCAATTTTTGAAAAAATGAAACTCAATGCAAATAAATACTTCAAGGTGACATAGCATGTTATTGTTATTTCATCTCCCTCAATAAATTGCAACTAGAACAGTCCCATCTGACATCATTCAAAAATTGGCTTCTTTTAATTTTCATCACACCGTCATATTTATTTTTATTAGACACCAGCAAGCTGAAAAATCCTGAGGTTTAGACCTTTGGAAGAAGAAAGGAAAGGCAGGAAGGGCATTATATCAACCATGGGGACAAATTCTCTGAAGCAACCTGTGGCCTGTCTACAAACCTGAATTAGTTCGAGAGATCATGATATACAGCCTCTTGAAATAGGACTAAGAATAGTTGTTCTCTGCAGAGAAACAGAATAAGCTTTTGTGACTCGTAATTTAAGGAGCAGCAACAGGCTAATAGCAGACAACAGAGGGAGTAGCATGTGGTTTGGTTCTCAGCAGAACAGCAGGCTTCTAATGAGGCCTGGTAGTGGAGAGCAGCTGGTAAACTCCACACTCAAGTAGGAGGCTCCAAGACCCTTTATGTACTAACAAAAGGCTGCAAATTGCTCAAAGGCTTGAGGAGGGAATGGGAACATGTTCATATGGTCAACTGGCATATATACCTTTTACTTTTTTAAAAAAAATTGCAAGGTACAATGAAGGTAAAGCTTTATTAAGGAGCGGTGGTTCCTATCCAGCAGAAAATTACTACAGTATGTGAGTTGCACTTTATTTCCAAGTCTGGGTGAAACATCTCCTGTACAAGTACAGTGGTTACAGGTGGGAATCAAGTAAAAAGTTGCATGAATCAAGTAAAAAGTTGATTTGGCTTAGATGCCCTCTTTGGTCCAGGACTCAGAATGCCTCTCATGGAGCTCCCTTCACTTTATTTCTGCAACAATTCCTGGACAGTAGAGTTAGCTGAGAAACAAGAACAGAGCTGCAATCACCAGATATTGTTTTCCTTTGTGTATTTACATAGGGGTTTTACTTCTGAAAGGGTCTTCTCTCTTGCAACCTGGTGCTCATGTTTCTTTCTTTCTTTCTTTTTTTCAAACAGTTCTTTATTGGACACACATTAGTCAGTTATTTTCATCTTTACAGTTTTCAGTATTTGTATTCCTGCTGCATTCTGTGTTTTACATCAAATGACATATTTACTTTCAGATATTCTGCTATTTCTCAACTTTAAACCATTGGACAGACAAAAGATAGAAAAAAAAAACACACACCAAGAGTTGTGGTATCCATCATCATAGGTCTTTAAGAAAAGATTGGACAACAATTTATCCAGGATGATATAAAGTCTCTTGCCATGGGCAGTGGGTTGGACTAACTCCAAGGATTCTTCCAGCCCTATAATTCTATTCTATTCCGACTTGACACTATTACACACTATACCTTTACACTACTGCTGACCCGTGCTGATGCCAATTAACTTAGATCTTTATAAGCCAGGATCCAGGTCTTGATTATGGGATCAAATCTGCATTGTTCACCTAACTTGTAATCTTTGCTAAGAGTGGGATAAGGGAAATGTAACCATCACAGATTTGTTTAAAGATTTTCTTTTAAAGATTTGCTTGTCAGAAGATTTCAGTAATATTGACAACAGTATCCTTATCAAATAGCTTCAGGGATTGAGAGAGGTGGACACCATTTTGCAATATTTCACTTCCTTCCCAAATAGTCTATATTGTTCGGGGAGAGATCAACCCCAGACTTACTCTCGGGTGCTACAGAACTCAGCTCTTTCCCATTTATTATTTAAAATCTACATGAATCTGATAGTGAGATCATTATAAACTTTATTTGTGATATCTTCAATATGCCAATTATACCCAACTTTAAATTTCAGCCTTGTATCTAATAACTAATGTGATGAAGTTTCTGACTTGGTGCTAGACACTATTTGTGGATGAGAAAGAATAGTGGTGGTGCTAGATACTATCTGGATGAGAAAGAATAGACTTAGGTTGAACCCTAGCAAGATGGAGTGGATATTGGTTAAAAAAAAAAAAAGCTAATTGTTTCCAAATATGGTCACTACAAAGTTCTGGATGATGTTGCCCTCCTGCTTGAGCATCAGATGGAGATTGCAACCAGGATATTGTTCACATTTCGGGGCTTCTCTTGGACCTACAACTTTTGTTTCAGCAGCAGGTAAAGATCATGCTCAAGTATTTAATATTTATTATGACAATGTTATGTCGCCCAATTCCCAATGACTCTGGGCAGTTCACAATTATATCTTATGCATTAGTTAAGATCTTTCTTAAATCAGAGAGAAATCTACACGGTCACTCATGATCTTATCACCTCATGATTTGACTATTTGAAATTGCATTACATTTGGGCTGTCCTTGAAGACCTATAGCTTCAAACTGTTTCAGCCTACAGTGTCCAGGTATTCATGGGTATGTCTAGTTTAATGAAAAGAAGGTCTGTTGGTGACATGATAGCATTGCTCCAATATTTGAGGCACTGCCATAAGGAAGACAGGGTCAATCTATTCTCCAAAGCACTGAAGGCAAAGCAAGAATCAATGGATGGAAACTAATCAAGGAGAGAATTAACCAAGAACAAAGGAAAAATTTCCAGACAGTTAAAACAATTAATCATTGGAACAAGTTCCTCCAGAAGTTGTGGGTGCTCCGGCACTGAAGGTTTTAAAGAAGAGATTAGATTTGTATGAAATGGTATAGGATTTCCTGCTTTAAGCCCATGTCACACTGCCCAACGGATGCAAAAAGGACACAGCGGACGAGCAAAATGTTCCATCCGTTGTTATCCGCTCTCAAAAGGGGCAAAAATTTGCATAACCGGAGTGGATAACATGGACAGGAACGGACAGAGGGAGGACGCAGAGCGGATGCGGAACGGAAGCCCAGCGGATGGAAGCGGATGGGAGTGGATGGGAGCGGATGGAACGTCCGCTAGGCTTCTGGGGGGCCTCAGCAAAGCAGACGCGGAACGGAAAGAGCGGATGCACAGCGGATGCACAGCGGAAGCCTAATGGATGCCTGGCATTAATTGTGCATGCGGGGGGGATGCATTGCGTCAGCCCCGCAGATATAATGGAAGCAGCTCGGAAGCAGGTCGCCATTCAGAGGAAAGACCTGCTGCCAGACGGATTGGCTGCCTTGCCTGCCCTGCCTGCATGTCTGCCTGTAAGCCTTGCTGCCAGCCTTGCTGCCAGCCTCCCTGCCAGCCTTGCTGCCAGCCTGCCTTCAAGCCTTGCTTCCTGCCTTCCTGTCAGCCTTGGTTTATGTCTTCCTGCCAGCCTTGGTGCCTGCCTGCCTGCCAGCCTTGGTGCCTGCCTTGGTGCCAGCCTTCCTGCCAGCTTTGGTGCCTGCCTGCCTGCCAGCCTGCCTGCCTGCCAGCCTTCCTGCCAGCCTTTCTGCCAGCCTTGCTGTCTACCTGCCTGCCAGCCTTGGTGCCTGCCTGCCTGCCAGCCTTCTTGCCAGCCTTGGTGTCTGCTTCCCTGCCAGCCTTTCTGCCAGCCTTGGTTCCTGCCAGCCTCCCTGCCAGCCAGCAACCCCACAACCATGCGGAAGCACAGCAAGCCTCAGCCATCCGCTGCCAGCCCTGGCAAGAGGGAGAGGGCTACCATCCCGCCCCCTGGCCCTCACTCTGGTTCTCCTGGGGCTTCTGCAGCACGGGCTCACTCTTCTGGGGCTGGCACTTCTGCTGCTTCTGCTTCTGGAGGAGCTGATGACAAGCACTCCAGCACCAGCCACCTCCACAGCACCTGGACCCTTTACCCCTAAGACTGAGCGACCAAGAGGAGTGCCAGAGACTCATTTTTGTTTTATAGCTTCTTGTTAATAAAGTCTATTTATGATTCACACACTTGCTTCATTTCTTTTTTTTAATAAAGTCTTGGTGGAAACTTTTAGAAATGGTTTAAGCCTTTGCATGCTTGTGGGATGGGTTAAGATAGCAGTGGGATGGGCAGGGATACCTGAGGAATGAGCAGGGATACCTTTGGGATGGGTAATAGCTGTGGGATAGATAAACCTCCAGTGCTAGCATAGTGGGACTGAATGGTCCACCCTCCCAGGTGCAACATCTATGGCCTTTTATTATCAATAACAATATAATCAATCATCCACACATGTCAACATAAACACAACTCTTTATTAAACGCCCTGTTCATTGTAGGCCCACCCAACATACATGGCCCAATCTCATCCGTGTGATGAGACAGGCTGAAGGAAGCATCCATTAAGCATCTACCATCCTGTCTTGCCACTCCACTGCTCCAGCTGGGGAGTTGCACCAGCGTCTCAGGAGGTTGTGCTTCCTCCCTGCGTCCGAGCGGATGCGAGTTGCGCGGATGTGCAGCGGATGCCTAGCGGATATAGCAGATGCATAACGGATGCAGAACAGATGCATAGCGGATGCGTAGCAGATGCGTAGTGGATGCAGAACGGACGAACTGGATACATTTTCCCCGCAAAAGTTTTGGGCAGCCCAAAACTTTCTGAACGGATGAAATATCAATAGACGGATGCTGGACGGATAGAGAGGAAGCAAAACAGAGGCAGTGAGTACATCGCGTTTTCCAACGGATGGCAAGCTTTTTGTCCGTTTTACATCCTCTTTGCATCCGTTGGTTCAGTGTGACATGGGCTTAAGCAAAGTATTGAACTAGAAGGTTCCTTCCAACTTTGTTATTCTGTTATTCACAAGGGCATCTAGATTTAACCACGTCATCCTCTACTCTGGGAAGCACACTGGCTGCCAGTTAGTTTCTGGATGCAATTCAAGCTGATGTTTGTCATCCTACATGATTCAGGCCCTAATTGTCTTCCAGACTACCTGGTCCAAATTTAATCTGCCTTTCCTGAAATATCTGAGAAAGTGGCTCTGCTACAGAACCCATCCTCTAAAGGGTTCCATCTTCATGGACCTTGAAGTAAAGCCTTGTGGTTAGCATGCCTTGAGTGTGGTCAGTCACAAAACACCACAACGCAAGCTGATGAAACTGCACTGCATTCATCTCATCATCCCACAGGGTACCATTTGCCACATCAATGCTTGTTCTTTTCTGTGTAAACTGGCTCACTTTCAGATAAATTGTTGAGATTTAACAACTCTCACTCTTTTTTTTTAGATCTCTTCATATGATAACAATATGTTTTAATCTGTTAGAAATTCAACATTTTTTAAATCAGTGCATCCTTATTTTAATGATTCTATTTCAGCTTTTCTTTGATATTATGTAATTTTTCTTCTGCGGCAAGTTGTCCCACAAATTGACCTGTGATAAGTTGACCATGGCAAGTTTCCTCTGGCAAGTTGTCCTCTCTGGCTTAGATATGGAGATGACACTTTTGTAATTTGGCCACCCAGGAAAGAAAAACTGGACAACTTCCTCACACACCTCAATAGCCTACACCCCAAAATACAATTCACCATGGAAACAGAAGCCAACAACCAACTTCCCGTCCTTTATGTCCTAATTTACAAAAAACCCAATGGCTCCCTAGGACACATCATCCACTGAAAGAAAACACACACCAACCACTACTTAACCACACAATATCATCACCACCCTACACCAATCAACTCTGTAGCCAAGACCCTCATCTTCAGAACCAAACGCCTAGCTGACAAAGACCACCTGAGAACACAATTACACACCCTCACTAATGTATTAATTTCCAACAGATTCCAAAGAAACACAATTACTAACCTAATCCTAAGGGAGACACCCCCCAGAAACCGAGACACAGAACAGGACAACAGTAAGATACTACATAGGCATCACATCAAGACTGTCAATTATCTGTAAGCCTGCACTCTCAAACAAAAAAATTTCCACACCACAAGCCAGGCAAACACCTGGGCACAAACAGATTCCCCCTTGATACCTCCAGCTCAAACACACCCCAACCAGGCATCCAGATGAAACCTATGATAGCCATCCATTTACTCGGAGCCAAGCTGCACTAAAAGCCTCCAATACAGGAACACAATGTTGCCAGCTAATTAAGACAAAAAAAAAAAGCCACAAAACAGACAGAAGATATTAGAAACATCAATCAAGCAGAATACAACAAACTCCAAGACCAATAAACACAGTCCAAGACTCCCAACCAATCAGGATGAAGAAAAAAACATTCTGGCACAGCAGTAGGGTAGCCCCAAATTTAAAACTGAAACAATTGTAAAAGTCTGACTCATAGACGAACACAATACAGAAGCCTATACAGAAGCCTAATGATGGCAGATGAGATTCTGCCGAAACGTTGCTACAGTTTTAAAAGCACAGCTACAAGGACATGGGAAAATACCCGAACAAAGCTGAACAGCATGTGTGTGTGTGTGTGTGTGTGTGTGTGTGTGTGTGTGTGTGTGTGTGCGTGTATGAAAAAATGTATGGTTAAAAATTATCGAAAATGTTGGGCAGTCAAAGATTCTACTCATTCTTCCCTACACCATGCTTTAATGTACATGACCATTCTATTTTATAATTCATTACTACATGTTATTTCCATTAGAAAATCTATATCCACATGCTTGGGATAACGTACACTGAATTCAATGGCTGTCAAGCAGACATGTAATATATATTGAATTACTAATCTATGTTTCTTTTTTAAAAATCCAGGTATCTGAAATCCTTTTATTAATGTACATTTCAAAGTCTGTCACAATTAGGTTTTGAACATTGCTGTGGTATATAACTGATGGGCTGCCAAACAGTTTCCCTTAAAACAATCATAGACCAGTTTTCAGGTTGTCTGAGATCAACCATAAGCAGCTTTTTGTATGTTTGGGTTGGTATTGCCAGCAGCAAGTCCTTGGAACTTGGCTGTAAAAAAATATGTCACACTCAGAAGGAGCCTCTGAGGCCTGCTGAGGCACCGGCATCTGCTTTTGTGTGGTTGTCCATGTTCAAAGAAGCTTAAGTAAGTGTGGGAAAACAGCAACTGCAGACCAGGGAGACCTAACATGTCAGTCTTCCTGGTTCATCACAGACAGATGGAATAGCACATAATAGGCCTGTGCCACAGGTCCTCAGGTTTTTTTCTTTCTTATTTTTCTTGTGAATATACAAATAAACATTAGCCAAATGTAAGAAGAAAGCCACTTAAGAAAGAGAATCAACTTCACTTGCAGGCCATTCATTACAAAGTGTTTGAATTAAAATAAGTCGGGAGTTGCTTATTTTAAGGGCTTATTCACTCATATTAGTTGAGAGGAATAAAAATATGCCTCATTTCTGTCAGTTGCATGTGTACACTGACTCATTTAATATAGATTTTTAAAAAAATTAGTTCTGTCCACTAGAATATATGATAAAATTTATGACTTTTTGTCAGATATACCATCTCTTTATGGAATATTGTCCAGACAGATCAATTTTATTTATTAAGGAAGCCCTATGTACCTGCTATAGGATCTGTGTTTTTTAAAAGAATTTTGAGGCATAGCTTAGACTTCAATCTTCACCTAATAATCATTTAACCTGTAGACCACACAACACTTCCTGGGAACCATGGATATTAGATGAAGATTGATTCTGTTCATCATTATTCATATGCACAAATCATAATTAAAAATTGCCCACTTACAGTAATAAAAACACCAATCAAAATTTTTTGATTAGCTTAGATTAGGGGTCAAACTCAATTTCATTGAGGGCCACATCAGGGCTATAGTTGATCTCGGGCGGGGTGGGCGTGACCAAATTGATGATGAATGATGCCATTCACTGGGTGTGGCTGACTGGGTGGGCATGGCCAAATTGATGCCACTCTCCAAACTGCTGGCATATTTCCTCTTTGCATTGGCTGGGCCAAAGTAACATGGGTAAAGCGACATAGGACAGCCCCACAGGCTGGATCCAACCAGATCATGGGCCTTGATTTTGACATCCCTGGCCTAGATGGTATTTAATTGTGAATTGGGCTTAAGAGTGCAATTTTTTCAATAATTATGTAAAAGGGTTGGCATCTATTTAAAACCAAATTGAAAACTTAATTGATTTTATTCAAGCCCTCCAAAGTATTTGATAGCCTAATCTTTGTGTGTGTCCCTTCTGTTCAAATCCTTCTTTGCTCTCCTTTTTCCAAAAACTCTAGTTGTGTGGATCAAGCTACAAATGACAAAAATATTTTGCTCTTTATTCTGGAACTTGCCATAATGGCAGTGACATAAAGAGGACTGATCCACAGGGTACTAGAAACAAGTACTCAAGTTAGGTTTTATCTGTCTTGATAAAAATAGCATGCTAAACTACTGTTTATTATAGGATTCCACATAAGAAGCATCATGCTTCAGATGAGTGCAATGAATTGATTTGTAATGCAATGTGGTTCATAACACAATATCAGCCCAGCCACTTTGATCCTGCTGGTTGGTGTGCTCCAGGTTCATTTGATTAAAGGATATCATCCAGGGGTGGGATTCTACCAGTTTGCACCTATTTGCTAGAACCTGTTGTTAACCTTATAAACAGTTGGGAGAACCAGTTGTTGGAAGAAATCTCCTTTTGTTTTTTTCCACTTTACAGGCCCAATCCTGTAAGGAAGGCATTCATTACATTCGAGTGCTATGGCTTACAAAAACTGCCTCCCTTATTACATTCTTGGCAGGACTAGACTTCCTGTCTCCGGAGCTTCTCTGGAGTTTTTTTTTTTCCCTCCTTTGCTGGTACTTTGCTTGTATGGAGCCCAAAATTGACATATGTGTAGCCATTTCACTTGGAAACATGACAGCTTCACTTTATTAAAGGGGAAGGGTTGTTATAAGCTTTTTAAATTGCTATTGGGAGGAAATACTCTCATTTTGGTGTTAGCACTGTATAATTGAATAACGAAGCAGAGCTGCCGGAAAGAAGCTTTTTATGACAAAGAACCAAGATGAGTAACATTCAGCAAGGCTTCTTGACTAGCTAGAAAGATTGACTTCAAAAGTGAGTCTTTTGACTCTTTCTGAGTTTTGGTCTAAAACCGGTTTTTGGTGAAGTTTAATTCTGTGCTTGGCGATGTTTAATCCTGTGTTTATTGATGGGATAATTTTCCCTATTCAGCTCTGTTTGTCAGGAAAAAGGTTAATTTCTGTTCCCAAAAAGAAACTGGGTTGAGAAATTTGGCTAGTTCCTCTGTCTATTTGTTCTGGTAATTGGTTTAACAAGCAACAGCTACTGTTGTGATTTAATTATTTATGTTGTGTTTGAATTTTTTCCTGCCTCATGGTTTCTTCTTCTATCTGGGGAGGGGGTCTTCCTTCACTGCTTTAGTGGTTTCTGGCACTGTCCTTTTGGGATGTACTTCCAAGAGGCAGGATGCAAGCTTGGCACTTATTTTTTTTTACTGTCTTTCTGGGGGGCATGTGACCTTTCCTTAAAACTGGATGATTTTCTTAGGATATCTTGGGAGGTGAGTGAGACCATCTGGTATCTTTAAGTGGTGCAAATAGATCTAAGGAGTGCAAGGCAACAAAAAGGAAACAAAAAGGCAACAAAAGAAAACCCAGCCAATCAGCTGGGACTCGGGAGGCAGCGAATAGATGAGGACAGAGCCAACAAGAGGTGGCATTTACCAGTTCTCCGAACTACTTAAAATTTCTGCTGCTGATTCTCCAGAACACCACTTCTGGGTCATAACCCTGGCAGATAGGTTAAGCTGAGAAAAAATGTTAGGTCCAACATCACTCAATGTGTCCTATGGCTGTGAGCATAAGTCTCCCTGATGCTAGTCCAATATTTCAACCACCTCACTGATTCTCATTATCAAGATGCTAGAATAAAGAATACTGGATAAGAAAATTTTCTGAAAATCACCAGGGTTATGTGGTAGGAAAACCAATGGTTCATTTTAGGACCAAAAATAATAAAAATCCAAGTCCACCAAGATGATATTCAAAATATGAATAAATGGTATTGCATAGCTTTGATGAATTGAGTATTAATTAATCAGGTAATGGGTTTTGTCTAGAGTTGTGTTACTTATATTGGATTCCATAGAATTCTGTATGAAAGCTTAATCATAGACCTTTCTAGTTTGAATGCAACTAATTAAATCCATTAGACTTTGTGCAAATAATTTAAGCTAGATCCAAATCAATGTGATATTTTGCATCTTCAGTTTCAAAAAAAGAGAAAAGGATAAAAAAGAGAACATAACTAATTATAATTATATATTCAAAAGTGAAGAGATAATCAGATCATAGTTACAGCAGCCATCATCTCACATTTGTACTATTGTAATGCCCTCTACTTGGGTCTATCTTTGAAGTTACAGTTGGTATAAATTGCAGTGGCCCACTTGCTGACAAACTAGAAACATTTTGGTGGAGTAACATCCATCTAAACAGCAGAAGCACTAACTTCCATCTTTTAAATACAATATTGAAGTCTTCGTACTGTGCCAAAGAGTCCTAAGTAATAAAACTTAGAGGTTTATTGAGATTGCCATAGATATGAATCAAACACTGTAAGATACTGTAGCTTGCTATAGCTTAAAGGGTTAAACATGCTACATCTGCCTATGTTAACTATCATGGTAGCATGACTGAAATATTGGACAAGGGCTTGTGGGATATGGGGTGAAACTCTTCCTCCACCATATCATTTACTGGGTGATCATTAACCAATCAGTCTTTATAGTCTTATCCTGTCTCACAGAAAAGTTGCAGGGATAAAAGAGTAGATAGATATGTTGCTTTGTGTCCTTTGGAAAAGCTGACATGCAAATAGAATAAGAAACAGGAAAGATAAAAACGGATCTGCTTTGTGACCCAGGAAAGCTACTGTCTTCCCCACTTACCCCCGGCTCATTAACACACTTTAATTCTTTGGTTACTACTAAAATGAGATGAAGGCTTGAAAAATTTCCATGGTTGAGGAAAGTTCAGTGAGAAAATGAATCCAAAGCTTTTTAGAAGGCTGTGAAAGTTTGCATGTACAAGTGGAAGCAATGGTAGTTTTTTCAAGTGGCTCAAACACACCTGGTGCTTCCAACAAGAGGCGGACACTCAAAAGAGAATTAAAGCTTCCAATGAGCTGCTTCCACCTAACAAGCTGTAATTTCTCTCCTTGGAAAGAAGGAAAGGAGAGGTCAGATAGGAGAATCGCCATGGCAGTCCGTTTGCTCTGCCTGAGAGAAGCAGCTCAAGATGATCTACTGAGTACCACAAGACAAAAACATCATTACCTATAATTACTGTCTACTAGTATCCACAGATTGATAACAAGCTTTTTCTGCCAGTCTGATCTGGCTTTTATTAGGAGAGATGATTACATTAATTAACAAATCAACGTTATCCATATCACACTGGGTTATTGACCTCCGAAACAATGACAGGCAGCTTGTTAAATATAACTAGATGACAACCAAAGATTATCACATCCCAGGATTAATAACAGGAGAAAATAAAGGGATCATTGTAACATATTATTTCTTTGGAAGTTAATAAATATAATTCTCTTCTGGCAGATTTACCTTTCTCTTTCCATTCCCCTCCCCACCCCAATATTTTGACAAAGAGGGAGAGAGAGAGAGAAAATATTTTAGGAATAAATAAACAAAAAACAACCATATTTTTCTAAGATTCCCACAAAATGTCATTCAAATGCCTAATTTAGTACTAGCTTGGGGAAAAAAAGGTTTTAAAAGACCCTCCATTAAAAAGTGTATAACTAAGCAAAGGAGAAAATGAACAAAAAGGAAATAAATTAAAGAATTTTGTACACTTCCACCCGTGTTCATTTCAACTCCTCAAGCTCTTGAATCTTTTAAAATCATTTGTGTGATCATTTCTTTTCTCCTGAAAATTTCAGATGCTGAGAAAGGGGAGAGAGTATCGTGAACATCTTTTATGACTATAGCAAGAAATGCATCTGTTAATCTTCTTAGTGGAGTCAATTAAAACAAACTTCAGAAATGGGAAATGGGGCAATTCCCTATTTCAGAGTTTCTCAACCTTGAGAACTTTAAGTTGTATGGGATTCAACCTCCAGAATTCACCAGCCAGCAAGGCTGGCTGGAAAATTGTGGAAGTTGATGCTCACATGTCTTAGATATGCCAAGGTTAACAAACACTTCCCTATTTCAACAGCTTTACCAAAAATGTGCACGCAGGCTTTTTCAAAATCTTTAGTCAAAGATTTAATGTACTATCTTTGCATCCAACATGTTTTTGAATATCTTGCTTTAAACATTATGACTTGCATTGCCTTTATTGCAAAAGGAATATTTATTCTAGAGGTTCTGAATGACAGCTTAATGAAATGGAATGCCACACTGGTTTGAACAAGATTCATAGTGCCATGCCACATAGCACTTGTCTGTGGAAATAACAGAAAAATTTAATGCCATGACTATGTTTAATTGTGTAATGCACCTTTTTGCAAGACATTCTGCATTTTTTTTCAGGATGTTTATGTTACAATACAAACTTTCTGGGACTTTCTACTAGTGCGAAACTGTTGAGAAAATTGTAAATAGAAAATCATTAGAGTTACCAAAGAGAAAATTATTAACAAGAAAAATTAGCAAGAAATATGTTTGATTCATTTCAGAATAGAATTCATGGTATAAACTACAATATAATTTTTGCTGCCAAGAAATACCAAGGAAGATGTGAATAGGATCCTGTCCCTCTACAATCATAAAAAGACCTCGAGCATAATTCCTGTTATCCCTTGACATAACTGCCTTTACAACAAGCTTTATGACATCTGAGATTGCATCTCTCCTACCACTATGATAACCAACAATCTCCTTATGTTAATACACAGCCCACAGTATTTATGGCAATTTAAATACCTTTTCCTCAGTATTCACTACTGCTTCCAAATCTTCTCAGAACATTTGAATCATGGACTAGAGCAGAGCTGAATATGATTTGTAGGTTCAAGGGTTGCAAATCAGCTTCCAAGCTTCCATAAGTGCTGCAAATGATCATCCAGTAACACATTACCTAAATGGGACATAATCAGAATATTAATCTTGACCGTATTATTTTTGATTGTTTGGAATTGATTTTTTGTAGAGCAATTAAATATAGAAATCCTTCCCAAAAAAATCTATGGTGATTCTCAGTCATCCAGGTCTTGGTTGTCCCAAAAGTGCTTTTTCAAGAGACAACTGGAGTTTCTGATTTTTCTTTGAAGACATTTAGCTTCTCATTGGATGAGAAGCAAAACATCTTCAAAGAAAAATCAGAAACTCCAGTTGCCTCTTGAAAAAGCACCTTTGGGACCTTCCAAAAATAAATTGCACCCATTCCTGCTCCCAAAACCGCCCTAAACAAAAAGAAAATCCACAACCTAAGTTGGACTTTTGTCTCCCAATTTCAGTGCTGTGATTTCAAAGTATTAAGAACTAGAGTGAAGTTCTGTGAGCTCAGATGGCCTGGGTCTGTGGATAGTTTATTCCTAGGCCGCTGCATATATCCTTGGACACACAGGTTCCAAAATTGGAAACTGATGCTAAACCTGTGCAGATATGAGACTAACCTTTTCCATTTCTTTCAGTGCATCAACATAAGTATTTCCAACTTTCCATATTAAACTCTCAAAAAGTTTCCATCAGGGTTTTCTTGGTCTTGAGCTCTCTCATCATGCACATTGTTTCACAGATTACATCTGCTTGTTTTTTAAAAAATGAACATGGCACAATCCTAATCACATCAGCCAAATTAATCATAGCTGTTGAGGACCCCCTCCTTTACATAAAGAAAGTAATGGTTAAGCACAGTATGTCAAAAGATAGGTCAAAACTTTTCTGCAGTTGTGTTCAAGATGCATTTTATGTGTTTTGTTGTTTACAAATGATTTATTTGCTTTGATGAGACTGGGAGATCCTTTCAAAGATTACAATTCACAGCAAGTAAAAGAAAACCTTGAATGAAAATTAAAACTTACTTTTAATTGCATTGCAATTTAATGGTATTTTCAAGCTGTTCACTTCACAACAGCATTCACAAGCTGGCTTAATATGCAGCTATTGTTTTAATATGATTTCAAGGGCCTCAGTGTCTTCAGGCTTGTTAATTAAATGTGTTGTTGAAAACATGTGGCCCAAGTTCTTCAAAACTTCATCAGTCTCTGCTTCATCCTTGAAAAGAAGTCCTTGGAACAATGCCAGGACCTTAAATAGAAAACCACTGATTGCAAACCAGGTAGTCAGTCATTTACCTGTATGCTTTATCTTAAAATGCTACATGTTCTCTTTTTCCATCTCTTGTGTTCAGTTAAGAGTGAATGTTTTCTGTGAAATCAGTGGAAGACATCAAATTATTTCAGTCTGTTCAAGATACAGAATATTTTAATAGCCATTTTGGAAAGTTATTGGAGTTGATGTGGTCTACTGATGACAATCAGTTATGATTAATGGCTAACAAGTGTGGCAAATCAACTTCTAAGGAATATAGTGAGCTAAACTAAATCTCTTCTATTCAGAGGAAATGAGAAAACTGGTTTATGACAATAGGGGTTTGAAATTAACTAGAAATGCACTAAAGGAAACAGGTTCCAGTGGATGGCCACTGCTATCAATTTGTTACAAACCATGTGCCTCCTTAGCATGAAGATTCCTGAACTTCCCCACAAGCTTTTTCAGAAGCAATCCAGGCTTCTCTTGTTGCTCCCTCATGTTGTTACCCCATGTCCTTGTGGTAACAGAACATGGTTGCCAAATCCCATCAGTAATAAAGTAGCTGATTTTGAAGTCCTAAAACACTGTCATGTCTTTTCTTTATGAACAGAAAAAATGTTCAAAAAACAGTTCAATTTAGGTTGGCATCACCATGGAGGAACTGGTAAGGGGGCTTGTCTTCTGCATCCCTTTTCCATCCCTTTCCTGATTTGGTTACAGGGGATGAAAAATGAAAGGGAGCCTTCAAGCCCTCTTTTTCTGTGACTTTTCGAGAATGTTGCCCTTTTTTTGTAGACTCAGGAAAGGACACATAAGTGTTCTCTGCATGAACAGTTGACTTAGGGAAATCAGCTTTAGATCTGTTCCAGGCTAAATTATCTCCTGCTAGGTTAGTTAGAATTTATCGAGTTATACACATAGTGCCTTAATATCTTTCACTTGATCCATTAAACACATTATGCAACAGAGACCACCTATCAAAGTTGAATTTATAAATAAAACTAAATTGCTAGCAAGCCTAAACATGATCACAACAGATTGTGTTGGTTATTAAAGAATATTCCTGCTTTTTCATGTTGAAATTGGATTGAAATATTAAAGCGCTCCAGAATTTGTAGACCGGATTATATATACTTTGTAGGGATAGTGCTAGATATGGACCACCTATCCAACATTTTGTTTTATTTTGGCCTCTCCCTCTTTCTTTGGCATCAACAAATTTTTAAACATCAACAAATTAATACTTTTTATTAAAAATACCTTTCATTTGGAGATGAACAAAAGAGTTCTTAAGAATGAAATGTGTTCGCACTTAGATGAAAAAATTGACTCTAGATTACTTTATGATCATATTTACATCTTTCTTGTTTCCTATTGATCTCTTACAGGATCTTTTTCTGATTTCCCAATTTAGCCTATAGAGTTTGGGATTCCTTTGTAGTTCCCCAACTAAATAACAAGCTAGGTTTGACCCATCAAGGAGAGGAAAAAATTGAAATTGAAATATTTTGTTGTGCATAAATAAATATCCCTTTGAAGTTGAATGCTTATTCTTGGGACTCAGGACCAAACATTCAGACAGTGTCTAGAGAATATCCAAGCTAGATTACTGTATTGCTTATTTGTTGGCTTCTTTTTTTTTTATAAGGAAGTATTTTTAATTCCAATAGTGACCAATAAATCTAAAATCACTGATGAAACTAAAAAGGTGTATTTGCATATCATCATCCTTAATTTAAAGTATTAACATCCCAAGTAGTAAGACAGTGGTAGGTATTCTTTGCCAAGTTTGGGGATTTAAAAATAATATTTTTAGGAATATATTTCCCATTTTATACAGACAATTTTCTATTGATTTGACCCACATATATCTTTGTCTGGACTGGTTCAACAGATTCGGAATACACTAAGCTGGTTTTCACAAGAATATGTTGGGTGCCTTGAAGAAGGGCTGTGTGGCATGTCATAAAAACAGCTGCCTCTATCTTTTCCAACCAGCCAGGAATAAGCTGACGAGAACAAAGACTTGAATGAAAACACCTCGACTTTTCATACTGGGACAAAAGATGGTCATTAAGCATACCAGGACGGTTCTTTCATGGCTATAATTACTTATAAATTGGAGAGTTACAATTTAAAAAAAAAATCTCTTCGTTTATTTAAAATGTGATTTCTGCATCATATTGTATGTTATTTTTCAGCTGTGTTGTTAAAAAATAAATACGCTTTCTGTTTCCAATATTATTATAATTATGCAAATATTGCAAGTTTCCTCCCAGAAATAGCCTTTTTGCCTGCAGCAAAAGAACAGGCTTTTTAAAAAGTTAGTACAACTATTTTTCAATGAAAAGATATGATTGATTCTATCTTTTGGAAGAAATTTTAATTTTTTACTGATCTCTGCTTCCTCCTCCATTCCCACAAGTCTCTTTTCTGAAATAATAAGAGATTGGGCAACCATTTGTCAGAATGGTATAGGCCAGGGTCTCTGCTTGGGCAGAAGGTTGGATTAGAAGACCTCCAAGGTCCCTTCCAACTTTGTTATTCTGTTATTCTGCTCTTGAATACATGCAAGAGTGGAGTGGAGAATGTCACTATAGTACCTGATTTAATAAGAACAATTCCAAGTAACCTCAGTTACTTTTTCCAAGAAGATGATCTCATCAATAAATTAAAAATGCCCTGTTTTTAGAATAATTTGATAGTGAGTTGTTAATAAAGAAAATACTACAATAAATTGGGGCAAATCTCCTTTTATTCTAAAAAGATGTAAGCACAGAATCATGTAGTGTTTCAGTGTGGCTTATTTCAGGTACTCAGTTTCTATCTCTCTCCATTCTTCTTCAAAAAAAAATTTCCTTTCTGTTACATCTAAAAGGAACTATAGTCTGTGGGTAACATATATTTCTTTGTCACGTGTCTTATATTGTCTTTTCTTCCTTCTTAGTTTTCTAGAAATACTTTTCCTAGCAGGATTTATAATTGTTCAGAAAATGAGGTTAGACAGATACATTGGCTGACATGTACCAGGAAAATTGTCATTGATATAAATGACATGTATTATTGATAATTACGTGGATCTAGGTTGTTTTCTTGGCTACAATACAAAAATGGCTTGCCATTTTCTTGCAGGATTTTATTTTGGCTTCCGAGGCTACCTTAGCCAAATGTAATTGTTTTTTTATTACATAGTTTTATGCACAAATGTTTGGTAGTTAAAAGAAAAGGGAAGAGTAAGCGGGGAATGTAGAATCTATACATTTGGGGCACAATCCATTCAGTCTGGATTTTACACTAAATATGGGCATAATGATATTGTACAACAATACCTATGTCAGTCCTGCATTTAAGTGGCCTCTACGAAAAGCAAAAGAGCCTGGACATAAGAAGCAAGAATATTTGAATAGTATTATGCTAACATTTTAAACAATTGAGAAAGAAGATACAATTAGGCTTTCTAATAGAAGAAATCAGTCAGTGGTGAAGAAGAAATATCAAGAGGGAAGTGCAGACAAGCAGATGGAGGACAGCTTCTTTATTGCTGCTCTGGGGCATATCCAGACGGCAGTTTCCCACGCTCTGTATTCAGTGCTGGCCCACTAAACCATAAACGTAGGAAATGGGACAAAGTGGTCTGCTTGAAAAAGCAGGTCCCTTTTCTTCCAGGTTTAAAGAATAATTCTTGCAAAGGTGAATCACACAACTAAATATGGGTCCTACAATTATCATCACTTTTTCAAGAGATCAGGTGAATAAAGAACCCAGGAGAGGGTTGTGTGGGGGTGGCTATTCATGCTCTCCAATATATCATTTCATCTCTTTCTACTCTGTTCATACATTTTTTTGATGTTGCAAAACTACTGTCCCAGCCCTAGCCAAGAGGAAGGTATTGGGCATTCTCTGTGATAAGGATGAGTTAAGATTTATTGGTATTCTGTTTGTTATCTTTGTAACAGACATATCTTAGAAAATTGCAAAAATAACTAACAAGGATAGCTTTTGTTCTGCAGGTCTAAATAATGTCTTCGAATGGGATCCAGTAACATACTTTACAATAATTTATTATCTCTAGCTAATTAATTGCAAATTAATTGCAAATTAATTATAATTTGGGAGAGATTTTAGTTTTCTCTTTTTAAATAGCTTCTTCCAATTCCTCCCCTCAAACAACTGAAAGTTTATTTTATTTTTATTAGTCACATATGGTTGAGAATCGAGAGAGGATTGGAATAATATTGATCAGCACCAAAGCACAATGGATGGGCAATGTATCTCCACCCTACCTCCAAGTACACCACTCAGACTTCATTCAAAAGATGAAGCAAAATGTCTGATGTTATGGAAGCAGGAAATTATTCAAAGTAAAGGTAGTAATTGTGTTAATTGTAATTAAGCTTTAATGAAAACTGGAATTTATCCCAACATCAAACATGAACATTCATTTACAAGTGAATGATAGTTCACGTCTTTGCCAGACTGTGAAGTGTTCCTGATTTGCATGCCTTTGTTTCCCTGAGCAAACAGGTTTACCTGCCCTTTACAGCTGGTGTGAGTTGTACCCTACAAGGACCTGCTGCCAGCTTTCGGACTCAGGTGTTAATTTAACCAGTTACAGTCCCAAACACATTTCTCCATGAAAAGTACCTTCCAAAAGCAAGTGCTGAATAAATAATGTTCAAAAGGAAAGATGGGTTAGTGGGAGAGCCCAAAGGCACGAGGAACAATATTAGCATTCATTTAGATTATTGACCCAAAATAATATGAGTTCATCATAACAGATTTTAAAAAATAAATAAAGCAAAAAGAGACTCATACACATTTTTATTAAATTACGTTTGCTTTTAAGCAAGGTGAAATGATAAAATCAGCAGTGCCAGTTTTGTAGAGAAGAGACTACAACAACACAGATTGTAAATAAAATGGACAGGACTGAGAGGGCTTTTTTTTCTCATTTCATAAACTTGAAGAATTCTACATTTTGATTCCTTCTTCAATCAGTTAGTCAGTTTTTCCTGTTCATAGTGCTACACCTTGGGAGAGCTAGCCCAAATCAGCGTGAAGATGGATAGTAAAGATATGATTGAATTCCTTGACTGAAACAGCTCAAAAACTCTATAAATAATGATAATATCATAAGTTGAACTCATGCCAGGTTCCTTGCCCCCCCCCCAGAAACCTGGGGGCTTTCCTTATTTACATAGTACAACAGTGGCTTTATTAGCTTGCAGTTTCTAGAATATTCCCAAGGAAGCTTTTTCTTTGTTTTCCTTCTTGCCCACCTAATTATGATGTGTCTAGTTACTATTCACCAGTTCCCCCTCTTATTCACGGATTTCCTCTGCAAATCAACACATGTTCAGCCTTCCACTGAAGGCCTTTTGTAGGATGAATGTATTTTGTTCTTGATTCTTTCTTAAAGGTCTTCCACTGTTATGGAAAATTCAGAAGGATAGAGTACAACACTAGGGAGAAGTAACCAACCAGCAATAGTTGGATTCCAGCTTCACAAGGAAAGAAAGAAAAGAATAGAAAAAGAAAGAATTTTTATAAGATTTTTGAATTGTGGAGTGGAGAATTCTAGGGTTCAGATTTGCTGTCAGGATATTAGGACCGTATAAGGAAAAGTGGACAAATGTCATGGTGTAAGAGCCATTTTATGAAGGCAATGCACTGCTCTTGTTAACAAGAGGAGGACGATAATCAGATTAGGCAAGTATCATCCCATTATCCAATGCAATTTCTCTTTTAGTTTTGCTTTATAGTAATCTGCGGTATCTGCTATCCCGCATCAGATGGGCGCCTCATGACAGGGAGCGAAGGAGAGAAAAAATGACAGGAGACGAAGTTCCTCGAGATGAGTGCGCCCAGAATGGCTGGGTACAAGCTCTTTTATTATGCT
>BLBF01000007.1:52351059-52377044 GCA_015471245.1 Laticauda colubrina | reverse complement strand
AGGAAGGAAGGAAGGAAGGAAGGAAGGAAGGAAGGAAGGAAGGAAGGAAGGAAGGAAGGAAAGAAAAAAAATAAGAAAGAAAGAGCCTGAAATAACCTGAAAAATGCCTGAAATAACCCATAATTGATTAATAAAATGCTGCAGAAGAGAGGGAGAGGGAGAAGGAGGAGAGAAGATGCTGGAGGCTGAATGGAGTGATTCAAATTCTAGTCCAACTTTCACACTGAAGCCAGTTGAATGATTTTAGGCCAATCACACACACTCCTCAATTTTGTTAGTCAGCAGGCTTAGACATCTCCTTCTAGCACTGTGGCTCAAAGTGCATTGACAGAAAGTGTACAAAGTAGAAAATCCATGTCTAAATGAAATCCTTATCAAAACTCTTGGGGCTTTTATGAATATTACTAATTTGCCATAAGACTCAAGTTTGAAATTCATCTTACAGATTGTTCAAGTTGGGAATATTGAGAGGAGGGGGATACTCTGAGACTTGCAAGTACTGTATTCATTTTATTTCATCTGCCTCTATCCCCCAGTTTCTACCCATCTCCCACAATCTGATGGAGTCAGCATACCTTAGATCTCATCAATTAAACAATATTACCTAGTGGGACTCAAGAAATGAGCCTTCTCCATCATAGCACTTGTCTTCCGGAACATCATTTTCTCCCACCTTGGCCCTCTCTCTTATAAAAACTGGCTCTATCGCCATGCATAAATCACAGCTCAGGAGGGATGCCATGTACCCTATTTTGTCTGTTAGGCCATTGTTGTCTTCTCTCCCTCCTCTCACTTTTTCCTTTGACGGACATAATTGTTTCTTTCTGTGTTTTTATAGTTTAGATTCCTAACAGATTTTGGAGCAGCAAAAAAACGTCATCAATACATCTGGCAGTGGGCTTAAGGTTATCTCCAACCAACAGAAACAACTTTTTTTTTTTTTTTCCCCTCCCCTGAAGGTAAGCAGAGCAAGGAGTTGCAGCAGCAGAAAGCAAAGGTTGCAGCATTGGCACAGAATGCTGAAAGTCGTCTTAAGGATTTGCTTTTATGTCTCTTTGGTTTGCATATTTCATTTTATTTTTATTTATTTCATATAAAATGCTCGGGCTCATTGAGGGCTGCGACAGAAATGGAAGACTGAAGTAAAAGGTGCCTCAGTCACTTTGGCTTGTCGTCATTCAGAGGAGGCCTTCCATTCCTGGAAACCAACGAGTCCAGCAGCAGGGAAGGAAGGAAGGAAGGAAGGAAGGAAGGCCTAAAACTCCCAGGAGGCTAAGCGACGGCTTGAAAGCAACCCGCTCCATGCGCTGCAGGAGGATGGTGACCGGCGAGAGGGCCGGGATATCCGGCTTGGATATTCGCCCTTTCCTCGGAAGAAATGTGACGCTGGCCCAATCAATGACCCGGAGCGTTTTCAGCGGAGAGTCGTCTCCTCGCCTCCCGACTGGGGCAAACGCGTCGTTCTGCCCTGAGCGTGGTCGGTTCTTTGGCAGAGTGACCCTGCCTGAGGTCCGTCCTTCCCTCCTGCTTTGGAGGGACGGGGATCGACCTCTTCCGCCGCAACGGCTTTCGTTTCTTTCATCCATATCTTCTTACGGGTTTTCTTCGGCGCCCCAAAGAGCTGAGGAGGTCGTCTGAACGCTTCAGCCGGAATGAGAAACGTGTTGCTCCAAGACTTGTCCTTGTACTGATGGATTGGAAGGGAAATTCTTTATCTGCCAAGTGGGAGTGGACACCTCCGGGGTTGAAATGAGGATTCTTTGGTGCTCTCTGAGTTTGGTTGTTTCCTTGCGGGTGTTTTCATCGCCCAAACCAAGTTAAGACCATCACTTTAGCCCTGAAGCTAATTTTACTTTTTTCTGGTTTTCGTGGTTTTAAGGCGGGGGCGGGGGAGGGGGACGACATCGTCACTGCAAACTGCCTGGATCCGCGTTCAAATCGAGCCGCGGATTGAAATGTTGCAAAACGGGTTGATGGGCGTCCGGAGAAACCGCCCAGTCGAGAGAAAAGAAATGGGTTGTTAAAATGCTTTTGCCCCTGACAAGACTTCCCGAGTTTTAAGATTTGAATCGCTTCTTTTCAAATGGTTTTAATTCCAGCGGTTTTAATTCACACCGAAGTTGCGGTGGCTTCTCCTTCAGCTCCACCTCTTCGTCTCTTGGGCTGGAACGGCCCTGGGATTCGCCCGACTCGCTTGGGAATCAGGCAGGGAGCCTAGCCCGGAGCTGAGCTTTCAGACAATAAGAGTTTGCGTTTCGCTCCCCATAAAACGGCTGCCAGGTTGTCTTGGCTGCGATTTCCCCCCTCCCCGGCTCGCGAGAACAATGTTTTGGGGTCCTCCAGAATCCTCCAAAAGCTTCGGGATTTCCCGTCGGGCCCTTAAAGAAGATGGCCATACTTTCAATATTTGCGCCTCACCCACCAAAGGAAAGGAGAAATACCCTGGGAGACCCTGGACACGGGAAGGGCTTCCTTTCGGATTCCCACGTTTAGATTGGGCTGGATTTCCTTGGAAAGTCCAACAGCAAACACCTGACTCCCTCCAGCTGTACGGGAGCGGACTGAATAGCTGCCATGATGGCTGGTGTGCCTTAAAAGGCATGGAATGGGCATCAAGGGTGTTGAAGGCTGGGTTACAGCTCTGATGCAAGAGAAGAAGCTAACCAATGCTTCAAGACTCCCCAGGTCCAAACATTCAAAATACCCACTGAAATCTGTGGCCAAAGAGCAGAAATATCATATTGAAAGAGTTGGCGTTTTTGTCCTTCTGAACAGCCACGAATCAGATTGGAAAAAAAAAAAAAAAGTGCACTTTCTCATTTTACCCAAAGCTTCAATTCTCACTTACTCGTGCTCTGAATCACTTTCCTTTGAGGCTCCCAGAATCACTTTGGATAGTGAAGTGGGCGTCATATAAAATTTAAAAATAAACCCCTTTTAAAACTGAAACGTGCACTTTGAGTTCCCCTGTCCCTGATGTATAAATGCTTATATTTTGCAGTCCACATATAGTCCAAAATCAAATATTTTGTTCAGAAAAACCCTCCCCACAGAAATGAGTTGTTAAAATGCTTTTGCCTCTAACAAGACTTCCCTAGTTTTAAGATTTGAATCTCTTATTTTCTAATGGTTTTAATTCCGGCGGGAGAGAGTTATCAGTTATTGTTTCAGGAGGGAAGCTAAAAAAGTCCAAGGTATGAAACTCCAATGTTATAATGATATTACCATTTAAATTAATTTAAAAAGAAAAAAAATGAAAATTCCCAAAATCTGTTGACTTTATTTGCTTGCTTCTTGTTAACCTGTCAAGAAATTGGATCTGAGACTGGAGGAAATCAGAGAGAAAGTTTTGTTACCACAGTCCTAATGAGGCTTAAATCATTGTGGAATATAAATAAGTGCAGTTTGCCACTGTTGATGTATTGAACTTTTGCAGACTGCAGTCCATTGTGTAGCAACATCAGAAAAATACATGTTTGTGTTAAGAACTTGCCTAAAAAGAATGCAGGATCTGTACCAAAACCCATGAATTCCTTGGCTCTTGCTCAAAATGGGGAGCTGCAAGCAAAGAGACTTAAGGATTCAACCTTTCGCTCCAGTTCAGTGCTTTTAACTTTCCCATACCTGACATCATTGGCATGCCTTCAGTATAATTTTATAGAAGTCTTGATCCACCTATGAAGTTTCCATTCCAATTCCCGAAACATTATTATTGGCTTTCTGAAACAAGTCGCTTACTGTAATCTGCCTAATGAATTAACTCAATTTTTTTAGTTAGTTCAATCTATTCAAGCATAAACTAATCGAATTGGTGTGGTGCGCATAATAGATAAGGCACAAATAAACTAAAAAAGATTAACGAAACAACAAAAAACTTTGTGTATTTTGCAAATGAAGTTGCTAGTTTGTTATTTGACTTGGTCAGGGTGTTATGTGAAGACAGCAACTGGGTTTCCTTCATTTGAAAGAAATGGTTAAGATGAAAGTGCCAGTTAATATTAATCAAATGCATATTTTTAATTGAACCTCTGTTGAAGCTGTATTGTACTGAAGAGTTTCAAATGCTGTTTTTACAAAAGAAAAAAGAAAAAGACTGAAAATCTAAGAAAAGTTAAATAATAGTTCATCAATAACTTTATTGTCTTAAAAATGACAACCTGTAACTGAGACCAAAATACTTTCCACTGTACTCCATTCATTATAAAGCACACACCACATCTTGTCTACAAAATTCAAAAAAAGTGTTTTCTTGAAAATTATACAGAGCGTGCTTGAGAGGTCATGCTTTCATGTATTTATTTTACAAATGTTATCCATATTACAGTATTGTGTTACAAATAAATTTTAATGGGAGAGTAGGTCAGGCTGCTGACATCCTATCCTTTGCCATCCCTGCAGGATCATAAAAAATGTTCAATCAGAAATAAATCCACACATATCAGCCTGTAAATGAGATTGAAGTAGTTGTGTAAAGTCTGTTTTAGGTAGAAAACAGCTATTGCGGCCAGCAATGTTTGTGATATTGAATGAAGATTATACTTTTTTAATGCAGGTTTTTCACCAAAATATATATCTTAGTGCTAGCCAGAACAAATGAGGGGGGGAAAGTTCACTTATTTGCAGGCAACCTCCCAAATACCCCACAAAAAGGCACATTTTAAAAATGTTATGGAAAGAAACAGATTGGCTGTTCCAAAATTCCCAGTGTATTGAACTAATACTCTGCAAATAATGGCCTTTGGAGCTGTTTCTTCCCTCAGAAAAAGATTCTTAGAATATAGAATAATAGGGTTGGAAGGA
The DNA here is from genome assembly GCA_015471245.1 of Laticauda colubrina. Lineage (NCBI taxonomy): Eukaryota > Metazoa > Chordata > Lepidosauria > Squamata > Elapidae > Laticauda > Laticauda colubrina. The sequence continues at coordinate 52,372,244 of BLBF01000007.1, read as the reverse complement.
ACCTTGGAGGTCTTCTAGTCCAACCCCCTGCTCAAGCAGGAGACTCTACACCATTCTGGACAAATGGCTATCCTGTCTCTTCTTGAAAACCTCCAGTGATGAAGCACCCACAACTTCTGGTGGCAAGTTGTCCCACTGATTGTTTTAACTCTCAGAAAATTTCTCTTTAGTTCTCTCCTTAATGTTCTTCCACATTTTACTTCTTGTCCTGTTGTCAGGTGCTATGAAGAGTAAGTCAACCCTTTCTTCTCTGTGGTTCTCAAATATTGCAAGACTGCTGTCATGTCTCCCTTTGTTAGCATAGATATATTTAATTCCCTCAATTATTCATCATATGGTTTAGCCTCCAGGCTCCTTGTTTTTTGTTCTTCTCTGCACTTTTTCTAGAGTTTCAATATCTTTTTTATATTGTGGTGACCAGAACTGGATGCATTATTTCGAGTGTGGTCTTCCTTCTGGACATACCCTAATGTCACTTCCCAAATAGTAAATACTTAAGACTGCAGACATTTTCACCCTGAGTTCATTCACCCACTTTCACATCCTTTCCCGGCTTGCTCATTTCAGTGAAAATGAAGCCATGACAGGATAAATGAAACCAGAGGCAGGAACCAGCAGCCCACAAAGCATCATTGAGGAACTGGTAAAATGTTCAACAATACCATGAGAACCATAACCTACTTGGGTATTTTACTGCTGGAATGGAACTTCCCGAAGCGACACTTTTAAGATTTCATTAAATATGCTTAGAGCTCAGCCAAATGCCTGGTCCTAAAATATTATATAAGTAACTCTAATGCCTTATTATATGCGTGTGATAATCCAAACAGATTGCTCTCCCTATAGAGTGACATGTGACTGTAGACTTTCCTGTAGCAATGTAAACCCTCTTCAAACTAATAAAACAGCTGGCTAGACAAAGTTTGCTACTGTGGAAACCACATTGCTTTCCTCACTAGTGATTTACAATGGCATCCAAACATTTTTCTGCCAGTGAAACACTCAGGAAGTGAGGCTTTATACTGCCGCAAAGATGATTGCAAGGTGGCCTCAGAATTATCCAGTCCATTGGGGCATGTGAAACAGCTGGATATTTTGCCAAGGAAACCTAAGGGATGGGAATGGCAACAGGCCAATCTTATTATTCAGAAGTCAGTCCACAGCTCAGTAGGATTTTAGGCTAAGTTAAATTTGCTTGCAAAGACAACCCGAATCTCTTGGTCCTTATCATCAGTTGATAAAGTACGGCTATTGATTGGCACAACACAGTGAATCACAAACCCATCAATCACATTTGTAGCAAAGCTTGTTCTGCATTCTCAGCCCACTTACTCTTAACCCAAAGCAGGCAGGGAACCGAGACAATTGGATGGGACAGCACCAGGATTACGCTTCTCGTGTGGCACGGTGTGATTTTTGCATCTTGCACACAAAACCTCTGAACCGGAACTGCCAAAAGCCCCTGGGTCCTTCAGAAGTTTTGGTCAGCCCTGCAAACTTTTTTGCCATTGGCCCCTTTTGGCCTGAGGCTGACTGAAGCCATTGGCGGGGGGTGGGGTGGGGTGGGGTGGGGGAAGCACCGGGCACAGATGCCCAAGTGAGATTTCTCGAGGGCAGACCTGAGAATGGCCCTTGAACTGAAGCAACTGGACGAAACAGCTTCCCCTTTCTCTCGCCCTGGGTCACTAGCCCTGGGATGCGGTACGTCCGTTGAATTGAGTATTATACTCAGCAGCTCCTCCGAGCGAGGGGACACGGAAGGAGAGAGCTGATTCCGAGGAGGCTAGCAGCTTTGGTCACCCCCTGTGTCACCCCCGCCCTATGGCATCCCGCCCCCCGGTTCGTTTGATTTTTATTGCTGCTCTTTGTCCCGGCCGCCGCCGCCGCCGCCGCCGCTGCTGCCGGTGTCCGGATCGCTCTGATCGTCCGTGAAGCAGACGTCGACGTCGCTCTCGTTGTCCGTCTTTGGCCCCCGGAGCTCTTCGGCGCCGCCCTTGGGCAAGTTCTGGCCCGGATGCCGGGACTTGACGTGCCTTTCCAGGTCTCGGCGCCTGACGAGGACCTTGCCGCAGAACTCACAGCGATAGGGGGTGTTGCCTTCGGCGTGCAGGCGGATGTGCTTGTTCAGGTTACTGGGGTCGCCAAAAGGCCGCAGGCAGACCTTGCACTTGAGCGGCTTGTAGCCGGTGTGAGTCCGCATGTGGATCTTCAGGCCGTACTTGCGCGAGTAGAGCTTGCCGCAGTAGAGGCACAGGTGGCCCGTCTTGGGTTTGCCACCAGCCGGCCCCGCCGGCGCGGCCGGCAAACTCTCCAGGCGGCCGCGGCTCTTCTCGGACGCCGCGATCTCCGAGAACTGGTGCGTGTGCAGAGCCATCTCGCGGTCGACGCCGGCGAGCGAGCCCAGCTCGGCCGGATGGAGGCCCGCCGAGGCGGCGGCGGCGGCGGCGGCGGCGGCGGCGGCCCCGCCGAAGTAAGGCGCCGTCTCCGGGTACTTGAGGAGATTGCCGAAGTGGAGGTTGAGCGGGTAGCAGGGGGCGCTGTAGAGCAGCTCGCCGTTGTAGACGGCGAAGGAAGGCAGGAGAGGCGGAAGCGGGCAGTCCCCGGACGGCGAGTAGGGCGCCAGCCCTTCGAAGGGCGGCAAAGCGGCCAAGCGCTCCAAGTGGAGTCCCGCGCCGCCCGCCAAGCGCGGGTAGCGGCCCGAGGGGGGAGAAAGGTTGGCCGGGAAGCCGCGTTCCACGTGCTTGAAGGCGGCGTTTTCCTCGAAGGGCGTCAGGAAAGGGAAGCCCCGGACGGCGCCCGAATAAGCCAGCCCCGCCGCGGAAGAAGAGGACGGCGGCGGGCCGGGCGGCGGGTGGCATTTGGTGGGAGGAGGCGGAGGCGGGTGTCGGGAGCCGCCGGCCTGGCTACAGACGCGGCCGGGCTTGAGGCTCCCCAAGGCCTTGCTGAAGCCGCCGCCTCCTTTGCCCTCTTCCCGAAAAGCGGCCGAGTCTTCTCTCGCCAGGCCGGTGGGCTTGAAGGCCGACCTCACTCCGGGATAGAAAGACAAGCCGTTGCTGCCTCCGGAGGTGCTGCCCGGCAGACCCCAGAACTGTCCCGGGCCCCGTCCCGAGCCCACGCTCATATCCAAGGCTCGCTCCTGGTCGGCCTTGGCGGCTTTGCGCCCGCTCCCGCCCGCTTTGGCTAAAGACGGCGAGCCGGCCGATTCCCGCTTGACGGCGTCTCGGGACGCGGCCGGGCAAGGGGGCCTCGGAGGCGGCGCGGCTGCCGGCTTCAGAGCTGTAGCGAGGAGCTCCCCGGGCCGGTGGTGGTGGTGGTGGTGGTGGTCTGGCGGCCCTGCAAAGCCGCGGCCGTGGTTCAGCGCGCAGTGGAAGTGGACGTGGGCCTTGAGGCTGTTGGGATGCTTGTAGGTCCGCCAGCAGTACCAGCAAATGTAGCGCTCCTCGCCTGGCAAGGGGGAAAAAAAAACCTGTTAGCACAAGCCGAAATAGGCCAAGGGCGCCTTGACAAAAGATTTGGGGATTTGGACATAGGAAGGGAAGGGAGGTGATGGGAGGCGGCTGAGGGAAATCTGTTGAATGGCAGGTCAGTGTAACTGCTGCAGGTTAGTAGTTCTCTGAATAATACACAATAAACACAGACCAAGACTCCCAACCAATCAGGATGTAGAAAAAAAACATCCTGGCACAGCAATAGGCTAGCCTCAAATTTAAAACCAATGGCTGTGATAGCCTGACCCACATACAAACTCCATACAGAAGCCTGATGATGATGGCAGATGAGATTCTGCCGAAACCTTGTTACAACTTTAAAAGCACTACTATGACGTGGGATAACACCCAAAGGAAGCTGAACAGCACATATATATATACACATACATACATACATACACACACACATTAATATATCACTTTAGACTCCATTGGATTGGTAAGCAAGGTGAGCTTGCCCTAAAGCAGGTTTGCAAGTAAAGTAGAGTATCAACCTGTAGTAGTTCTGAATATTGCAGATGATTCTTTTCTCTTTTCTCCTTCTCATAACAAAATGAGAGCAAGTTCTATAAATCTGACATAACTGTGACTTCTCCATTTCTTATTTCTAAGCAATTGTAGTCGCACAACTGTTGTGAGAATGATAGCAGTGGTAGAAAATATACCATCATAGAAATAGAACTTTTGAATTAGTTTAATTAATATACCTCTGCAGTCCCTAGAGGCACAAATTCAATACATTATCGTCAGTCTCATAATAAGCCAGATATTTAGATCAGATTTTTAACCCACCTATTGATTTCTTTCCAAGAACTTGGGATAAGCAGCTGTTTTTGCATATATAATATTATAATGATTATTCATTATTATTTCCAAACTTTAAGTTAACAGGGCTTGATTTTAATTTATTTATTTTAAGACTCTTTTTTAACACTGGAGGTCAAGAATAATCTTTTATGTTACTTCTACAGTAAAAAAAAATTATTATTTTTTGCTATTACACTAGAAACTGAAAAGGCAACACAAAGGGGAATTGTCAAGTTTGATCACATTAAAAATAATTCTGAATGTAAAATAATTAAAAGATAATATGGGTGAGTCATTTAACAATTATGGCAAGCCTGACTGATCTCTAAAATGACATGAACTGGACCAACATTTCTTGGCCTCTAAATCCCTTTTGTCAATTTCAAAAGAGACCCTCATGTTGCGCATCTAATATTTTGGAAAGCTCTGGGTGCTCACTGATAATTCCCCTAAATTACTTTATCAGTACTCCCAGCCCTGTTCTGATCTATTTGTAGATTTCAGCACCTCAGGTCATTAATGATGTACTATTTTAACTGGTTTAACATGAAGCACTCGATCTATCTGGCAACCAAAAATCTGTACTGACCAGCCCAACCCCATTGTGCTGGAAGATGCATGCACATAATGTGCAGTTACTGGGGAAGCCAGATTGCTTTCCTCTTACCTGGAAGCTATCTTCCCCTTGATTACAACTGCAAGAATTGAGTTCTTGTCCTGAATGCTTTTGGTCCCTGATTAACTGGGCAGGCAAGGATGTCACAATCAGCTATCTTGAATTTAAATTGAGTCAGTAATAAAATTACAAGTTCTTTTATAAAATGAATCAACCTATTTCAGTCACATCTCTTGCCTTCTGTCAAAATGAGTTTGTCTCTCTGCATATGTTAATTAGTTTTTATGCATATCAGGTATACTGCGGATTCTATATAATTGCAACTTTTAGATTTTATGGACAATTTTTGAATTTCCTTTGATGGGTTATCCTTTGTAAATGCCATTTCCCTCTGATTTCACTCCTTCTCCATTTTTTCTCCCTACTCTTTATGAGCAACAAGCACAACCACTAGCAGCGCCATAGATAGACAAATCATATCTTGTTACAATGTGAGATGCCTGAATTATCCCTCTTCACCTATTCTGGAAAGCCTAATGCTGTTTCCATTGCCAGGGGTTTCCATAGTCACATCTTCCAATGATGCCTGTGTTATCTTTGGCAGCAAGAGCTTTCTGCCTCTATTCAGGATAAATAGCCAATATTTACACAAACAAATACATGAAATCAGATGTTTAAAATGTCAACATTCATAAAACAGCAGCAAAATGCTTCAACCTCCCAAGATATTCTATCATGCTTTATGATAGCCATTCTTGAATAAAGACCCTTTATATAGATTATAATTCATAAAATTCCTGAGGAAATAGTTGCATTTTTGTTAAAAAAAAAAATATCAAAATTTGTGGGCTAATTGATTCACCAACGCAATAAATGTATCTCTTATCTTTCAACACACATATTCACAATGCTCAGTTATTTCCAATTTCATCCCCCATCACTTTTCTTCACAAATTGCTCTTATCCAAATCAAGGATGCATGTATACATATAACTGACTGAATGATATATTTGTTACTCCTTCGAAGCGCCAAGAGGTATTTTGATATTCTTTGGAAATTTGGGCTTGCTTCAAGGCATCCTGTGAAAAGGTATTTTGTGTGAGCCAACTTATGCCACCGAAAATCAGTTCATACTCTAAGATCTCATTCTTCATAAGAAAGCATGAGTTTAACCAGCCGGACGTTGTCTGTTATTAATTTGATGCCAAACATGATGCTTCCTTACACAGAAATACAGCTTAGTAAACACAAGCAGACCTGCCATGCTTAAGACTGCAGTCTCAAAAGATCCTTGTAGCTGCTTCTTTGTAATCCAAACGGTGGAACTGCGTGATCCCTCAACCGCTTGTGTAATTTCTATCCCAGTTTTCTGTCCAGAAGGCAGTGGAATGATCAAAGCTTTGGGGAGTCTGAATCGGGTTGCAATCGTCAATCCGCATCTGACTTTGTTGAGAAAAGTGGAAAGGCTGTAAAAGAGGTATGAGCCTCAGTTGTGGGCGCCTTTCTCCCTTGAGGGCTTTTCTCCTTTTTTGGGGGGGGGGGGGGGGGGGGGGGAGGAGAAGGGGCAAAGAAGTGACAGCGAAGCAAGAGCAATAAAGCTGGAGAAGGCGGCGAGCGCTGCAGCGAGGCTGCTGGTTGGGACTTAGAAGAGGCGGCCAGCGCCGGCAGCTGCCGCCTTCACGCTCGGGTCCGGCGGCCCATCTGTTGACGCGGACAGAATGGGTGGCGTATGTCAGGGAACGGACTCGGGGAACAAAGGGCAATCTAACGCTCATGAACCCCTCGTTACCAGGCAAGACAATGGCCTGGAATAGATGGATGGGCCATAAGGAATCGGCTGGTTGAAAAGGCAATGGCCTTCGAGCTCCCTTCCCGAAATGTTTCGCTGGATCCGAAGTGGGCGAAAGCGTCTCGGGCTCAGGTCGGGGGAACTTTCTGGCCATTGCTGAGCCATCTTAAGTTCGCTGTGTCCTGTGGTTTATGGGGTGGAGAGGGGACAAACGAAGGGCGTTTGCTGGCCAGCGATCTTAAAATCTTCTGCGGGGGAGACCTCACGCAGGTAAATTTCGGGTTTGAAACACCATCTTTTGATTAGGGAGCCGAAAATTTAGTGTGTCAAACGGCAGGCAACAAAAAGATCTGGAAGGGGTTGCAAAATCTTTCTGAGTCGAAATATTCGTGTTTAATTAACACGAATTAAAAACAAGACCTAACTGCTGGTCACCCAAGAATGAACATTCCCACCAGTGTGGGGGATACAGCTTTTTACGGATCACAAGTTGTTGTTGTTGTTGTTGTTGTTTTTGGGGGGGTGAGGGTGAATAGACATGGAAGTATATTCCTAAAGGAATATTCCTAAAGGAAACGCTGGGTGAAATACAACATCTCACAAATAAACTAATAGTTGTATTCCTATAACAGCTGGGGTGGGACTGTTGCGCTGAGAAAAATGGGGCAAACACTATCCTTCCGTTCTTCAGTTATTTAAGTCCAGACTTAATATTTGCAAATACATTCTGTGACTGCCTTAATTGGTGGCTAATTAAATCCATTTGAACCTGTTTTTTTTAAAAAAAAAAAAATTGGAGATGGACCTTCGTGCTAGTTTCCTAATAATTTTTAAAAAAAACTTGAAGAGATTACCTCCCTTCTGCTGAAAAAAAAACATTTACTTATTATTAATTCATTCATTTATTTTTTCAATCAGTCGATTGATTTATACGGCTGGTCATCTCTCAGATGGGACCTTGGGGGTGGGAAGTGGGGAGAACGAAACTTAAAAATCTTTAAAGTCAGCAAAACAAAGCTGTTTTTTGGAGAGCCAGTAGAAACCGCTTTCATGCATTGATTGGAGTGTATATTTCCGAAGCAAGGGTTCTCCTTCACTCCACCTAAGCACTAATCTGGTACAAACATAGTTCACATTTTCTGCTAGGTTCCCTTACGCGGCTTCTGTCCACTTGTCTAATGAAGGGTTCCCCAAAACTTGAAAGCTTGCAAATACTTTATAAAACTTATGGAATCGAATAAAGTGTTGCTTCCGTACATTGGGATTTTTTTTTTCTCTTGCTTGCTGACTCAACTGGCCAGCGAAGCTAAAGATGGGCGGTTCTTAACAGCTTTGGGTTTTCTGTCTGTCAGTGAGGAGAGTCCTGGTCCAACACAGTGTAAGAAGTTCAGGTTGGAAAAAGGCATTGCCTTTATCCCCAAATACAACCCAACGTCCTTGATTGCCATCAGCCATTCTGGCTGAGGAGGTCCAACAAATTTAATTTTAAGTGTTTGAGTTCCCTATTTCTCCCTCCCACTGGCTGTCTCCAGACTTTCGCCCTCTCATCGGCTTCCTAATTCGCTTCTACGTGGCTCACCTTTGGAAGTGCGGGTCGGGGGGAAGAGGAGAGAAAGGAAGGGTCACCATCTCATCAGTATTCAAGTGCGTTAGAAATTGTTCGCTCTCAGTCCAAATTAGTGACCCGTTTATTTTGAAAGAGTAGAGAAGAAAGCAGGTGAACTTTTCTAGAAATGGAAAACTAGATGTCAGAAATTGTGACTGACCTATAAATTTCAAGGGGCAATGGCTTGGAAATAGTAGCAAGCCTAATTAGAAAGTTTCTTGGTTCCTGCCCTCCACTCCACACACACAGACAGAAACACACCCGCTTTCGGCCTGCTCCTAAGAGCCTCGTTTACTCAATCTGCACCAGTTCAAAAACTTCGAGTCGTCAAGGCCACAGTCTTTCCAAGCCGTTTGCTCTGCCACGTTGCCCTCTCGACATGTTCTATATGCAAAGGGACTTTTTCCCCAAGGGTGGATGAGAATCTCTTCGAGTGAAAAGGATCGCTCCCCGCCACCTTTGAAGGTTTCCTAAGGTCATTTAAAGCGAGGAGCAGCAGGAGTTATGCGTTTCAGATTAGCAGCATCCAGAAGCAAGGAGGGAAGTTTGAGGAATGGCCTCGATAAATAAATAAAGAGTAACTGGCGAGTGAGTCCCACTCCTTGCCAAGGATTTTGCTGCCCTGCAGCACATTCACTGGGAACCGGACCTCTTTGGTTCTAGTTGGATTAACTCTACGTTAAAAACTCCAGACAAGGCTCAGTTCATGGGGACGTTGTGGGCAGCTCCTGGCAACAGCAGGAACCTCATTGCAAAGTATGGGTGATTAAAATAACAATTTTAGAAAGGCTCTTGTATTATTAGTTGTAATGTTTAGAACGGCCCATTCGCTTAATGAAGCAAAGATCTCATCACCATCTCAATTTGAGAGTGGTCCAAGAAAAGAATTGCACTAAGAGAAGAGTGTGATCCTTAACTGATTATCTGATTGCAGAGCAGCTCAGGTACCACCTTACCTTCATACCCAAATGGCAAAGGCAATTCTAACTGTGGAGTTATGGTCCAAGGGGCCACCACTGGACTCAAGGGGCAACCTGCTGCCCGTTGCCAATGGCTTGATGGTAGAGAGCAAGACAGAAACTGCTCTCCTCCTCCTCCTCCCTCTTCAAAAGAGGAGAGCATTTTAATCAGAGTAATGGACAGTGCAATCCATGATCTAATGAGATGTTCTCCCAGGAAAAGGGAGAAGAGTAAGGAGCTTAATGAAAACATGCAAGGTTGGGCAAGGTGGCTGAGTTTAAAAAAAAAAAAAAAAAGCTAGGAAGGGTGAGACCTAGTTTGCATTTAGGAGGGAGACTGCTGGGAAATCCTAGAACTCTAAACTAGACTACGAAGTTTTTTTTAAAAAAATTTAGGCTCCTTGTATGATTGCCCAGAAAACCACCTGTTATTGGCTTGGTTATTCTCCTGCTCCTTATCCTAGAATAAAGTGCTGAGGACTTTATCATAAAATTGCTGTAACCAACATTGATGAATTGCCCAGAGGAAGAAATGTGTCCCCAGGGTTAGAAAGATTGGGGGGGGGGGGATAATGAAACAATTATATCTCTTAAGAGGGGATGTAGAATGTTTTTGAACAGTGGCTGATTGAGAACATCAAAGTATAATGTGCCAGAATAGGTTCTGTACAAGAAAGTATGCACTACAATCCTGCATATGTAAAATCAGAATTTTGTTCCCATAACAATGTAGGACTATGTTCCCTGTCTGAAGTCTACTCTGGTTTCTTTGAACTCAGAACTGGAATTTGCATCCAAGTTGGAAGATGCTAGATTGAAACTTTGGAAAGCAATCACTGACATCAGGAATAGACTTCTGTTGGAAACTTTTTCAATTCTGGCACATTGACTGGGAGCATGCAAATTATAATACAGGGCTTCTAGATAGGAGATCAGAGTCACACCAGATTGGGGCTGCTTATAAGTTAAATCAGAGGTCTCCAATTTGGCAACTTTAAGATTTGTGGACTTCAACATAGCGAGCTGGCTGAGGAATTCTGGGAGTTGAAGTCCACAAGTCTTAAAGTTGCCAAGTTTGGGGACCCCTGAATTGTGGACTTTGCATGCAAAGAATCTGACCCACTGCTGCTTGATAGTAGCAATTTCTAAGAAATGTTTTTTTTTTAAAGAAAAGATTTGTGCATTGCTGACTCGTGAGCCTTTTTTTTCAAATCACCTCTGCTCCGACCATTTCTCATCGTTTTGAAACAGGGAAGATAGAGCAAACCCTACCGTAGGCTTAAAAAGGGAACTAAAAGCTCCAAGCCCCTCCACCAACCACAAGAAACTTATCTCTGCCCCTTTTGTTTCATTGAACCACTGAAGCCCTCAGGTTCCCCCCAAAGCTAAGGTTGGTTTCCAATCATCAAAGGTGGCCCACTTGGTCTTTTTTAATTCAGTGCGTTTCTCTGCGGGGGGGGGGGCACTGCCCAGTTTAATCAAGAACAAGGGAGGTCCATTTGACTTTGCCATCCTCTCTTTTACCCACTTAATTTCCCCTCCCTTTCTTTCTTGCAGAATAGGTCAACCTAAATCTGCCAGTTACCATTTTTACACTGGTAATTTGGAGCCCCGACTAGCGGGACGCAAAGAAATACCTTGATATCAAGAAATCCCCCCCCCACACACACACACACACTGTAGGATGACTCGGTAGGATTTACTGCCAAATAAAGGTTCTCTAGGCTTCGTATTTAAAACGTAAATATATTGCATGTTAGGGCTGTTCACCCATCCATCTTTCAAGAAGCTTGGCTTGCCATCCCAAAAGTGCATTTTTTTTCCAAGAGGCAACTGGCCTTTTTGGTTTTGCTTTGAAGACGTTTCTTCTCATCCAAAAAGCTTCTTCAGCTCTGACTGCTCAGGTCAAAGCTGAAGAAGCTTCTTGGATGAGAAGCGAAACGTCTTCAAAGAAAAACCAGAAAGACCAGTTGCCTCTTGAAAAAGTCTCTTTGGGACAACCATGACCTGGATGACTGAGAATCTCCATAGAGGCTTGGCTTGTCATCTAAGCCAGCAGAGACGGAGCTTGTCTTCTCCTGGTTATACGGGGTAAACTATGAGGGGGCGGTAGGAGGCTTGAGGTGGCTTCGCAGCTTCCTATCCTAACCGCCTCCTTTTGCCTCCTTAGCGCTGGAGTTGAACGCGTGGCGCGATAAGCGGTAAGGCGCCGTCTAGGCTGCGCCCGAGTCCCGGGTGTGCCCGCTCTTGCAGGAAAGCCCTATTCTCAATTGGGGGGGTGGAGGTGGGGGTGGGGGTGGGCTAATCCCACTGGGCTCAATAGGATCGAAGTCCTACGAATTAAAGACCTCTGGGACTTGAAACTGAGGTGGAACGGGACGGTTTCCCTTAGGTGAAAGTTAGCTGGCAAGACATCCAGGGATTGGAAGTGGCCAGAGTCGGCACCGCTTCCCGGCACTGCCAAACTCCGCTCGCCCGCAGGAGCCTACCTTTCTCGTCGTGGGTCGGGGTCGCCGTGGCCGGGATATCAAACCACTCAGCCAAAGCGTTGGAATACCACACGGTCAGCTCCTCGCCCGGCTGGACGTCTCGCAATGCCCGGTAGAAAATCTGAGAAGAAACGAGAGACTGAGATCCTCAGCGGCTCAGAGGGGGAAAAGCTTGCCACCTCCAGACCCGGGCGGTGTCGGTGCCCCTATCCGCCTCTCCAGTTACCGGGAGCAAGCTAGGAGGCCAGTACCTGTCCCCCCGGCAGATCTGCCACCGCTTCCAGGGTCTGCTCTTGCGCGTGTCGGGCAGCCCGGATTAGCCCGATCCATTCCACGGCCGAGGCTCCAGCTTCATCCACCAGCTCCCCTCTCACCATCCTCACCTGGAAAACAAGGAAAGCCGGTCAATTTTAGGACCAGAGACTTGGCAATTGGCTTGCGCTGCCTTGCAGGACGCGCGTTCGAAAACCGGCATTCCAAATCCCTGGACGGGATCTAACTAGAGTTCCTTCTCCCTGGATAAAGATCCAGAAAGCTGGACGCTAGGAAGGACTCCTGCCGTTTGCAAAGAAAAGGGACCTATCGGTGGGCTGAGCTCCTTAGTCAACTGCTGCAGCCAGGAGACGATTGCCAGTAGCTCCAGGAGCATCCACTCCGAAGTAAGTTCCGTCGGGGCTTATCGCTGGGTCAATGTGCAGAAAATCGCATCCTTAGAGGAGCAAACATCGGCCACTTAACAGCCACCGTTGCAAATGCCTCTGAGTGAGACGAATGTTTTCTTTTAATGGACATTGGATTTATAGAGCGTTGAACTGGAAAACACCTGTGTAGTCGGTAGTAAACGTAGATTGTCTTTAAAGAAGTGGTAACTTTGGAAAAGAAGCCTAGTGCTTGATTTGGTTTTCGTTTATTTCTGCTAAAAGGCCCTCAGAATGGATTTACCTAGGCACCGTGGGGTAAAAGAAGGGCCAGATCTACTTAAATTGAAGGGCTAGTATTCAGGTGATAGAGCTACTACTGTGGCCATAAAGGATCTTGTATCTTTCCTCGAAGTAAGTCCCTCTGAGTGTAGAAGAACGGAGGCTTCAAACTGGTTGTGCTGCTCTGTTTTCTCACAGCAGACAGAAAGTGACAGGACTCCCTCATGTTGCTTCAAAAAAATTCCTGGCAAGTGAAAAAACAAAGGTGGGGGGAGTACCAGCACTTCATTTTCCTTTCACTACCTCTGTCTGCCCTGACTCTACGGCCTTGAAATGTTTAGTTGCAGACACCTTTCAAAATGCTTTTTTTATTCATATTTTCCACCCGCCCAGGCAAATCTGTGCACCGATTTCCTGGCTTCAATCCCCTTCAGTGCAATTAATGAATGAATCATCTAATCAGAGAGGGACGGTAGGTGACTCGGTTTAGTCACCAAATCTCTCTTATGTCTTTCATAATCTGCTTGAACATGGGGGTGGGGGTGGGAGTGGGAAAGAGAAGCTACCTCGTTTGAAAGGCTGCGCAATAAACATCGTTCTTACAAAGACATGCTAAAGGGAGCAATTGAGGGAGCCAGATGAGAAATAAATTTGAAGACTCTGGCAGAGCGTTTAAAAGCAATTAAAGGCTATTCAGAATCCAAGAAGGGGGGGGCACTTGTGACAGATCGCTGGACTTGGGCATCAAGTTGCCTCTTCTTAGATTCATCTGGATAAAGTCTCATATTCATATAACACCATTTCTATTCTGGAAGCCATTTATAGCTTTGGGATGCCTAAATATTATTAATGTCCCACAGAGCTGGGTTTGGGAAATAGTCCCGGTTCATCTTGCTGAAAAGAAATATTTCATCCGGATCAAAATGTTCCTATTATTATCGTAACTCAGAATTAAAAGAAGACTATATCAGCAATGGCTTGGGATGTGCAGCAGGCATCTCTTCCCACATACCCAAAGCTCCATGACAAAACTTGCCTAGTTATTCTTTGCACCATACCTGACCTTGACAAAGACGGGTGAAAAATTAGGCGATTCTATGAATCCACAGCTTGCAAACTTTTTTTTTTTTTTTTTTGCTCTCTATACCTGTGCACGTATGTGCTACCACTGTGGGAGTAGTCTCCACTGGTGCCTCGGGGAAACTGCCTGTAGGGTGGCGGTGCTCCAAGACAGCTTACTTTGCTTCAACAAGCTACCGGCTCACACTTCTGCCAGTCTCTCCTACCGAGAGTACCCGGTGCTGCCGCCACTTTCTCCTCACTCCGACGACCAGCTCGACACCTCTAGATCATTTCATGACTTCTTGAATTATGAATCCCGCCCTTAGGTTATTTGGGAAGAGACATCGAAAGGGGGTGTGGGGGGGAGACTTATTCTGAGTGTCAAAAGCCATTCGGGATGGAGAAGGAAAAATAATGCGTGCCAGTAAATTTATGTCTGTCTGTGGGTCTGTCTGTCTGTGTTTGTGTGTATGAGGGAGGTTGAAATACCAAGCACCCCAAACCAGCTCTCTCCTTAAATCTAAACATCGGAAAGGCGTCAGAAAGAGGGGGCCACCCATCCCAGAAACCTCCGAGATCCAAACTCTTCCCTGCCCTTTTTCCTTTCGCGGGGCCCCGGAGGAGAGGAGACAAATAAGGTTTCTTGCTCGCTGTTTCCCCATCCCACCCCCACCCCCCCACCCCCAGAAGGGATCTGCTCCCCTTTCCTCCTCTCCCCCGACTGGGCTTACGGGTTTGCCCCCCTGTGCTTTTCCGCCCAGGTGTGGGAGCAATACCTTTTTCTTGGGTCCCGGCTCCCTGCGATCGGACAGGTACTTGCCCAGTTTGAAGGTGCCGGGCACAGGACCCAGGCGCAGGCCAGCCGGGATGCTGCTGTCCGCGGTGATGCCGAGGGCGGGCGGGGCCCGGCTGCTCAGCATCGCTGCCTCGGGGCAAAGGACCGCGGCGCTGGGAAAGCTGGTCCCACTCCGGACGCCCTGGGAGTGAGCGGAGAGCGGCGGCGGGGGTTGAGCCGCCCTGGTGTTCTCTCCGCCCGCAGAGTGACGCGGCCGGGGGTGCGCGCCGCCTTTTCAATTGCTTACACGGGGTAGGGCTCTCCCCTTGGCACGACGGTGCTCCAGGGCGCCCGGTTGGGGCGGCGAGGGAAGTCGAGCGCTCGGAGCAGCTGCCGAGTTCCATGCGAGAGGGTCACATGGCGCTTTTCCCGACCCTTTTCCTCCTCCTCCTCCTCCTCCTCCTCCTCCCCCCCCCCCTTCCGCAGCGCATAATCAAGGGCCTTTTTTTTTTTTTTTTTTTTGAATGGGGCAGCCAACAATGGCCCAGGCGACCTTCCCATTCCTAAAAATCCAATTTGTCAAGGGCAAAGAAAAGACGCTGGTGAATCAAAGGTCCGGAGAGACCATTAATCCTCAGCATGGGGGATTGTCCCCGAGACAGTTACGATATTTTAAGTGACAAATCCACTGTATAATTTCTCCATAAATTTTACTTCCTCCGATTGTTCCTCGACAAACCAGTTTTGGAAAAGAAGGGAGTGTTTTAAGTCTACTTGGCTGAGCCTTTTGTACGCCAGAAGACTTCAAAGATTTTTAATTCTCCCTCCTTTTGCGGGATTGTAAAGGCCATTAAACAAAGAGGGGCTGGGGCGGGGGTGGGTGGGGGGAAATGTTTGGAGGCCTTGTTAACTTCTATTGATTCCTGGCGTGTGCCATACAGAAATTGGGCAGGTACTTGATGGGAAAACACCAGAAAATGCTTACACTTTTAAAAAGGAAAGAGCAACGCTGCTATATGGCCAACTTCGGGGCTCCTTTAAAGGCCAGAAGTTTACTTAGAGACCTGCTTCGTTCCTTAAGTCTCCTTTTCTTCTGGACTCACCTGTCCAAGAGCCAGCGTTCCTCTTTCTTGGAAGCATTTAAATACGTGGCAGAAATAATTTTATCTGAATTTAAGGAGCTAGCATTGGAACTCAGATAAGGAAGAGAAAGTATAACAAGAGCAGAGATTATGAGAATCGCTTCTCCTTTGGCGCTGCATTTCCCATACCTTGATTCAGGAAGCGCATTTTTTTTTTTACTTCCAAGTCTGTTATTCTGTTTATTTAGAACAATAAATCGAAGAGCTACAAGTCTGGTTCTCTACTTAACAAAACT
The DNA here is from genome assembly GCA_015471245.1 of Laticauda colubrina. NCBI lineage: Eukaryota > Metazoa > Chordata > Lepidosauria > Squamata > Elapidae > Laticauda > Laticauda colubrina. Next base: position 52,356,354 of record BLBF01000007.1, on the reverse strand, counting down.
AAAGAGTCTGGCAAATTATTTGCACAAAGAGCAGCATATTCAAGACTTAGAGCAGGAAATAGTCATGGGACAGAGAGAACTACTACAAGATAGATAGTTAGAGAGCAGATAGGTAGATGAGAGAGAGAGAGAGAGAGAGAGATAAAGAGAAGGAGAGGGAGAGGGAGACACAGAGAGAGATCTATTTGTATTAGTGAACCGCCATTAAATATTTCAACAGAACCCAAGAGAGAGCAAAGGGTTGCCCACATTTCAATTCAATTTATTTTCAAGTCAGACCTATTGAAATAACTGCATCTTTCTCGGAAGATAATCTTTTGACGGTAATCTTACAAAACGCTTTTCTTTGGGAGGAAATGCCAATGAACTCAGGAGAAGCCAGGAGTTGACTGCAGGACGTTAATACAGGGCGGGAATTAAGCGTTAGGTTTCAGTCCCATAGCTGGGAACTAATATTCTTCAAATTTAATAGGAAGGAAGCTTTGTTGAAACCCCGGGGCTATCTATCAGGGAAGGATGCTTGTGCCTTTCACATGGCAGTGACAGATGTGTTCCGGTCGCTTTTCCTGGAGAATTTCAGGCAGCTCTTGACTGCCCGAAAGCTTCCTGTTCCATCCCGCATCTCCCCTTCCATGCAGATCTATTGTCTCGTAATACCAGGCCTTCCCTCCGAACAGGGATTTATATACAAGACCCGACAGCGCTTGCCGAAGGAAAAGGCGACGCCTCGACGTTACTTCTGCGAACATTTCAAGCAATTGAAATTGAAACCTAAGGCGACTTCTAGGACCCGGCACAAGAAAATCGGAGACAGACGTCAGGAAGCGATGGTTTCCCGTTTCCTCGAAAGTCTTAGGGCTGCCCTGAAATCGATTTGGAATGAACTGCCTTCTGGGTTCAGGAAAAGTTTTACACTGGCCCTCAAAACTTTGAGCAACTGCCCAGTCTTGGCCTAACCAGGAGTCACACGACTTGGCTTGACTTTGCGCCTCTCTACCGGGCAATAGGAGCCCCCCACCCCCCGTTCAGCCCACGGAAAATTACTTCCCAATTTATTTGTCCCGTATCGAAGGCTTAACCCTGCGAAAGTTTGACTGGCATTCTATGCGCCGCGAGGGGATCGCAAGGCCGATGGTCCCTTTTCCCGTTGACAAGATGGAAACGGGGCTTCGCGCAAAAGCCCCAAAGTGGCTTTGGTGGTTTCGGTCGCACGTGCGAGACGTCGGCGAGGAAGAAAGGCCGGGTTCGTGCCGAGCGAGAAGAGGCCTCCGTGCGTTGGGCGCTCTCTCGCTGTCTCGCTCGCTTCCCAGAGTTTCGACGAGCACCAGTCCCACCACCGGCGAACATACCGGAACGAATCATTTGGAGGCAAGCCAAGGAGACCCCCAAATAAAACCCATCTGCTGGAAAAGGATTTACTTCCCACTAGTTGTGCAAAGGCTTCGAGGCCTGGCAGGCAGGCCGGGATATAAGCCCGTCCCTTGGCAGTTTACATTCAAAGGAGCGGGGCAGGGCTGACTTTCACATAACCTTTGGGACAGGGTCTCCGAAACTCTCAATTCAAAGGACCCGATCGGGCGAAATTCGGCGATTTCACGAAACATCTAAAGTGAGGGTCAGGTTGGTTTGTTTTTTTTTCTCCTTTGCCTCACTCCGGTTTCTGGGGGAAATCTCAAAAACGTTGAATATTCAGTCACCTGCAGCGAACTCTCTCTTGCGTCTCGATCTACAGGGAATCGGGCTTAATCTGATTACTTAGTTATCAAACACTAAGCTAAGGCACTCTAACTTGGAAGGGAAGGGAAAAAGCTCTGGCGCCCTTTGAAAATTTTGCTGAAATAGTGGGATTCGACCTTTTTTGTTTGGGTCTTCTCCGGTGTGGAGGGGGGGGCGGCGGGGGGAGGGGCTTGTAACAGGACTATCCTGAGCGAGTCTATTCCATAGAATATTCCATATAGAATATGCACCATATTCCAGTGCTGTTGACTGTGGTCCCTTGCTTGACTGAGCAAGTCTTAAACTGATTTCCTTCAGCTCCAACGCACAATGTGGCAGGAGAGTGAGTGGGCTGATTTTTCACACAGATAGGAGTGGTTTGACCTGCAGGTCCACATTCGCTTAATTTATTGAAACTTTGTTATTTGAACATAGCCCCAGATCAATTGTCATTTCCTCAATATTAGACAAAAAAAATCTGTTAGAAACATATCGCGCACTCCACACACACACACACACACACACACACACACCCGATAATTACTCCTTTAGGTCACATCTTTTAGTTGGGAGATCTTTGCCATCTTTTAACTGGGAGACCACTCTCTTGGCAATTGGAAAGACTGGTTTTATTACATCTGGATTCTGGCAAAGTACAGATTTTTTTTCTATTTAGATCCTATGTTTCTTTTTTTTTAAAAAATCACAGATTGATCCTTAAGCTATTAGGAATTGCAGGTGGAGTGGAACACATGCTGACTTGGTGTGAGAATAATTGAACCAGTGGGACATCTCTACAAGCAATCATGGACTGATACTCAGATACTTAGATGCCTGGTAGGAGAAGCCTGGTGATAATTAGAAATAGCACCTGTTGAATTCAAGAATTTATTCTACTTAAGAGGGCATCCAGTTGCAATCCTTTAAAACAAAAGAGAGCAAGCAGCAAGAGGAGGAGGAGGATCTAGCAGACTCAACTTGCATGAAAACAAGCTCAACTTCATTAGAAGTGTGATTAGACACCTAACTTCAAAACTGCTGTGTTGCAGAAACTAACCTATGTTTCTCGTGTCTCTTTGCTATCATCTAGCTGGTCAGTTACAGTTCAGACATGGTAGCTGAAAGTTAATTTTGATCAAGTTAGTCCGTTTCCTTCCCAATCGCTGTGCTTCAATTTTCAACTAAGTGTCAAATCAGGATTCCTTCAGTAGCTTGAGGGTTGAGGAATTAAACCTAGGGGTATATCCCACCTTTTCGTCCCCACGATGCTCTCAAATATTGAGAGCCGAGCCTTTAAAAATCTGGCAGTTTAATTATTTGTTTATCAAATTTTTATGCTGCCCAACTCACTGTAAGCAACTTATTATTCTCAAGGAGATATTTTGGTGGGTTAGAGACCTTTCTGATCTTGCCTGCAGTTCCAACCTGCTTCTGCTAAGAATATTTGCACCTAGATCCTTCCAGAGACTGCAGTGTGCTAAGCTAGACTCTCATCATGCTTAGGAAACACTTCATTGTTTATTTTTTATTTATATTCTGAACTAATAGTTCAATTCTCAAGAATTTTGAAAGAGAATCTTTTCAGACCTTTTAAAAGGAAGACAACTGCACAAGACACACACACACACACACACACACACACACACACACACACACAGGCAGCGAGGTCTCCATTCATTTCCCTTTATTCATGGACTTTTAATTTCATGGACAAAGAGGGAGCAAAGAAGAAAGCAAAAACGACATTAAGATAGGATGCAGCAGAAAGTGATGGCCTTGTGAATATTTTGTCACAGGCATTTTTCACAGACTCTAAAAAAGGAGGGTTTTTTGGGGAGTGGTGGTGGTTTAAATCTTTTTTTAAGGACTCGTTTAAGGACCCATTTAAATCTCGTTTTCTTTAGGACTTTTTTCAGCAGGCTCTATCCTTACTTTCAGAAATCAGTTTCCCTCAGTGGAACCTACTTCCCACCAGCCCCTCGAAGCCGCTGTTTCCACCGTTCCCAGTTTCAATGGGATGGAGACTTTTGAGGCAGCATCCAAACGTCGGGGACTGGAGAGAGTTGGGGATCCAAAGCTGGACTCTCCCCCCCCCCTCCCACTCTCTCCTTCTCCCTCCCTCTCTCCACATTTGGGTTGGCTTCCGAAATGTCTCCTTCCCTCCGCTTCTTTAAGGCTAGATTGAAGATGACCTAGTGATCCCGTCACTCAGCAAAAAAAAAAAAAAAAAAAAGGGGGGGGGGGCAATAAATCCTAGCCGAGGACAAGAAGGGTAACCTCTGCCCTGCCGGCTTTCGGATGACGCCCAGCACAATACACGGCCGCTCGCTGCAAGCGGACGAATCGACCGGAGTGGGGAGGAATCTCGGTTAGAGCTCGGAGTGGGATTCTCGCCAGCCCCGTTCAAGTCAAAGAGCAGGAGTCAAAACCGTCCTTAAAACAGCGGCTGGAAGAGAAAGGGGCTTGAGGACCGAGCCTGTATAGGAAACCTCCTGGTCAATCCGATCTGCGCCCCATCCCTGCCAAGGAAGGGAAACGTGGGGGTAGGGAGCGCGAAGAAATATAGCCCATGAGTCTATTTTTTTATTTTTATTTTATTGCATTCGTAGAGCTGCATTGCTCCAGAGCTGCTCTCCTATAGTAATAAATGCCTCTTTCGAAAAAGAAAAAAAAAAAAAAAGAAGAAGGGGAGTGGGAAAGGAGACGGAAAGGTGATTTATATGTATTATATATATGGCCGTTCCTTCCTTAAAAAAAAACAAACAGCAAAGTTTCAAATCAACCTAATGTGCCCATCGGAGCAAGCCACGTCATGAAAGCTTGGGTGTTTACCCAAAAGAGAAAAAAAAAAGGGGGGGGGGAAGTGGAGGGTGGAGGGGAGAGGAGGAGGAGGAGGAGAAGGAGACTTTGGGAGCAAATGGGATGGAAAATTAAATGAAATTAAATAGCTTGAATGGTTTTATTGTCCCTTATTAAAAGGACACATTAATTACATGCTTCTAGCTTTATTCCGAGACAATGTGGGACTCACAACATTCCACTAGTCCCTTTTCAGACACTTCAACTGGGCCGCTGGAAAGACCAGTTAAAAGGGGGAAATCACTTTTGCCCAGCGACCAAAAGATTCTCCCCCCCCCCCTCCCCGCCCCTGACTGAGCTTTCTCTCCCTTTCTCCCTCTCTGTCTCTCCGGTTGAACTGCCAACGCCCCCAAGGGAACCCAAGGGAAAGCTTTGGCTCTGAGCTGGCTCTCTTTTGGCTTGAACAGGTTGCCCCATAATGAGGCATGAATGTTAAGGAACAACAGCCGTCCAAAGAAGCACAGTTGTGCCTAGCAATGTCCCACCAGGGAGCTCCATTCAGACCATCAAACTGCTTCAGCAGTGAGAAGATTCAACATTACATTCAAACCAGCATGAATGCCTGTATACAGCGCCAGCGCCATTATGTTGGGGGAAAGAAACACCGTGATGCTTAAACAATAAAAGGGGGGGGGGAGAGAAAGGAAAGAAAGAAAGAAAAAGAAAGAAAGAAAGAAAGAAAGAAAGAAAGAAAGAAAGAAAGAAAGAAAGAAAGAAAGA
>BLBF01000007.1:52325500-52351049 GCA_015471245.1 Laticauda colubrina | reverse complement strand
AGAAAGAAAGAAAGAAAGAAAGAAAGAAAGAAAGAAAGAAAGAAAGAGATTATTCAGTGGCTCAGATTGTTCCCTTATAAACAGAACAGAGCTGGCAGTGTCAGTGCTGTTGGACTTCAAAGAAAGATGCATTTCAGCTACAATTTCTCTCTTCCCTTTCTCACGCACACCCCCCTAGGTCTAATGTTCACTTTCAAGTTTCTTCTTTCTATTCAACTTCATGTCAATCGCTTCACCCCATCGCCAAAATCCGAAGAAAGTCAATCGGATTATTGGGACTGGTGGTACAAACCGATTGTATAACTCGATGGACATTTGACATAGCAGTTAATCCGAGTCAACAAACCTTGCATAAAAGGATTTAAAAAAAAAAAAAACAAGACCCCATTTGTACCTGAAGACTTTTCCCCCCATCTCTAATATTGTATTCTCCATTATGAGGGTGAAATAAGAAGCGCAAATTTATTTCCTCTTAACCCATATTTTCCTCCACAAATATAGATTTACCCAGCTAAAACTCTTCGATGTTGTATTTAAAAAAAAAAAAAAAAAAGCAGCACGTGAGAAAAATGATATTTTTCTTAATCCGAATGGGGCAGGAGGTTGACATAATTTTTAATGACTCTTGCTCGAAAGGAAGCATCACTCATTTGATATATCTGTGTCCCTATGGAAAGTTAGCTTGTTGTCTTGGTATATACCCTTTCGGTCACCGTCATATCAAGGAGGAAGGTGAAGGAATAAAGCTGTGAGCCAACTGCAACGTTTTGGGTATGGGACTCATACTTCGGAGGTTTCTCCTGCACATAACACGGGAAAACACGACGGCAAACTTCTGTTTCCAGGATCTCAGAATTCTTCATTCGAGTTTGCGTTTGCCACGTGGGGAAAGCAGGCCGAAGAGTTGCCAATGCTCGCCGCCAGTACGTCTGCATTACAACTCCCATCTTCTCGCCCTGGCATGTCTTGGACCGTCCATGCCCGGAAAGCATCAGTTTGGAGAACATTCCCCCCCCCCCCCCGCCGCCGCCGCCGCCGCCGCCGCCGCCGCCGCTCTCTAAACTCGCCCTTTTATTGAAGGCGACTCCACTCCACCACCACCACCACCATCACCCCGACTGCCCCCAACAGGATCTCGGCTCCCTTTGCTTTTCTGGGCGAATCCAGTGGGAGAGAGAGATGCGTGGGGTCGAGCGAATTCAGGGCGATCGGGGTTGGTGGCGGGTGGTCCCGCAAAGCACCTGCGCGGGAGAGAGAGAGAGAGAGAGAGAGGAAGACAAGAGGCGGGTGGGAGACTGGGGTGGCTTTGAAAGGATCCTTGGGCTTCCGCGGCAGTTGACACGGCGGTCTCAGCTTGCACAAGGCTTGGCACAAAAAGGTTTCCTTCTCCGCCGGGTTCCTGGTCAGCGAGGGAGGCATTCGGCGAAGAGCCCCCCCCCCTTTTTTTTCCCCCCCCCCCCCCCCCTTTTTCTTTCTTTTTTGCCCGCGCGCATCTCTCTGCGCGAGACCCGCCCGCCCGAGTCGAAGGGCCGCGGCTGAATTTGAAAGCGCTCACAATCGGGCGCTTTCAAGTCGGGCGGCCACTTGCCGCACCGCGTATTCAAAGTCTGTCGAAGAGTCGCCTCCTTTCAGCGTCCAGGCCCTCTCCCGGCTCCCGCCCTCATTCCCTCGGCCCACTTATCTCCCGGTTGACAGGGTGCGAAGAAAAGTCGGCCGCCTTGGGGGCTGAATGGCGATGTTTCGGTGTCGCCCTTATAAATTCATATCTTTTCTCCGACCTTCGCTTTCCGAGGCGCCCGGGCCTCAATTCGATTTTCCTTGCTGTTGGGCACATTTAGCGGCGCCTCTATGGGCGAAGTTCATTTCTAGGCAAATGTATTCAAGAGCCGAGGGCCGTGAATAGGACCGTGTGTCAGCCGCCCCTAATTGGGATTAAAGCACTTCGCACCAGATGCGGAGAGTGACAGAAATTCTCAGGTCGCTTTGTGTGCAGCCTTCGACCCGCCTGAGGAGGAGGAGGAGGTTCGAACAGCCGGGCCCGCCCCAGCGCCACACATAAAAGGAGCCGGGGAAGGCCGAAGACGAAAGTTCGCCTCTGACTTTCCCTTTCTCGCGGCCTCTCTCGGGCCTTGCCAAAACACCCAAAAGCTCCTGTCAGCTTCTGGGAAGAACGAGGGGGAGGCTGGGAGACAAGGGAGGGGCCCTTAAAAAGCGCGCCGCAAACGGCGTGACCTCATTAGACCCTCGGGGCGGGTGACGAGTGGGTCCCGCTTGAATCTAGCTTGCTTGCTTGCTTGGAAAGGGCCCTCCCGCTCGGAATTTTTGCGCGGGAAATTGGGCGCGATGCTGAGGCTCCGTCGGATCATGGCGGACCAAGGCCGGAGAAAGGATGGACGAGGAAATCCTAGTCGGGCCCAGGGAGGAGAGAAGCGACCGGGCGGGTGGCAGGGCTCGCGGTAACAGATAGTCCTCAAATCACAATGATTCACTTTGTGACCGTTCAAAGTTAAACGGTATGGAAAAAACTGACTTATGACCATTTTCCACACTTATGACCGTTCCAGCATCCCCGATTATGTGATTTACATTTGGACTAATATTTGCAGTGTCCCAGTGTCACGTGATCACCTATTGCGACTTTCTGACAAGCAATCAGTGGGGAAGCCAGATTCACTTAATCAACTGTGTTACCAACCTAACATGTGCAGTGATTCACTTGACAACTGTGGCAAGAAAAGTTGTAAAATGGGGGGGTGGGGAAACACATAACAAATTTCTCATTTAGCAACAGAAATTTTGGGCTCAATTATGGTCATAAATTGAGGACTACCTGTATTGAAGAATCACAGGGCCTTTTCCTGCTGCCCAAGGGAAGAAGAAAACAGGTCAAGGGTGGTTAGGAGCCAGAGCAATAAGTCCTTGAAAATATTTGCCAGCATGCCATCCGTTGGAAAACGCGATGCATCCGTTGTGTACTCACTGCATACGTGTTTCATACACTCTATCCGTCGAGCATCCGTCCACTGAGATTTCATCCGCCCAAGAAGTTTTGAGCTGCACAAAACTTTTTGAGTGGATGAACTTTACTCCGCATACGATGTACATCCGCAACACATCCGGGCAACAAACGTTCTATGTCCGTTGTCATCCGTTAAACGTCCGCTGTATCCTCTCGGCATCCTCTGGACATCCTTGCAACTCACATCCGCTGCAGCTGAAAACGGAAAAAAGGAGGAAGCGAAAGGTACACGGAACGTCCACACAGTGTTAGTAGCACGGAAATAGAAAGGATGTAAGTGGATGCAGCTCATATATAAAGCATTAAAACGGAGAAAACATTTGTATATGGGATGTATCTTGGATATTTAGGATGTCTGGAGTATGCCTAGAGTATGTGGAAGGACACCTACGGAAAACCGATATTTCCTATAAAAAGGGGGAGGAAATCACCTGGATTTCACTATCAGTCCAGCAACTGTGGTGTGCAGACCTCTTCACCCTTGGTCTTGCTCTTCCACATCATCCATTGATCTCCACCATGGATCATAACACAGTCCTTATGGTAGCTGCGATCATTCAACACCAGAACCAAGCCCTGTTCAGACTGTTTCACCTTTTCTACGCAAGGAGAAGAAGGAGACGTCCAAGAGCTGTGTGGGTCCAACGATGGATCGGGAGAAGAGTGGAGTTTGGACTCTGTTGTAACTATGTATCATTTATGTGTTTGCAACTGTGTATCAATGCAACTATGTATCATTCAGACATTGCAACATTGTATCATTCACGTGTAATCATTAAGCTTCTGTCTTCTCAGTGACCTTTTACAGGGCACGTACAGAGACAAGGAGTCAAACATTTGCAGAAATGGTTTATTCACTTGGGATTACATTGTCTGGCATGCAGCTTTGTGAAGAAGTAATATCCTGATCAAATATAAATCTTGCCATCCTGTCTGTCCTGATATCTTGCTTTTGTTTGAGCCATTGTTAAATCTGTATATTCCGTCTGACCTAGGCTTAACCTAGGTTCTGAATAAACAATCACCCCCTTTTGAATGAGCATAATAAAAGAGCGTATACCCGGACATTCGGGGCGCACTCATCGCGAGGAACTTCGTCTCCTGTCGTTTCTCTCTCCTTCGCTCCCTATCATGAGACACCCATCTAATGCGGGATAGAAGATACCGCAGGACTCTATGACAAGCTGATGGTGGAGCTGAGGAATGAAGACCCTCGTGCATTCCAGCACTTCATGAGGATGCCTCCAGCCATGTTTGACGAAATTGTAGAGCGTCTGAGACCCAGGTTGACCAAGCCGAGCACCAACTTCCATCCCAACCTGGACCCTGGACTGAAGGTGGCACTGACTCTGCGCCATCTGGCCTCTGGAACCACATACAGAAACATGCAGTATGCGTGGAGGGTGCCACACAACAGCATCAGCAAAGTGGTCAGAGAAGTGGTGCAGGCCATCATCGAAGAATACATGGAGGAGCTCCTCCAGTGTCCCAACACTGAAGAAGGCTGGAAGAAAGTTTCAGAACAGTGGTATCAGAGGTGGAACTTTCCCCACACCATTGGAGCCATAGATGGGAAGCACATGGCCTGCAAAGCTCCAGACAACTCAGGGTCCTCTTATAACAACTACAAGGGCTTCTTCAGTATCATCCTCTTTGCCATGGTTGATGCTGACTACAAATTCATGTACACCGATGCTTCAGGCAACGGGTCAGCTTCAGATAGCCAGGTATACAATGCAAATGACCTCAAGGAGGGGCTGGAACGCAACCTCATCATGGGTTTTCCAGATCCAGACCCCCTACCCAATGACACACAAGGTGTGCCCTACTTCATCGTGGAGGATGACGCCTTTTCCCTCAGAACCTACCTCATGAAGCCCTACACTTCAAGATACCTCACCCGTGAAGAGAGGATCTTCAATTCCAGGCTGTCCAGGGCAAGACGGGTGATGGAGAACGCCTTTGGCATCCTGGCCAACAGGTTCCAGGTACTTCTCACCACCATGCAGCATCACCCACAGACTGTGAGGAGCATTGTGGAAGCTTGCTGAATCCTGCACAATCTCATGTGCACCCGCTACCCAGTGTTGCAGAATAGGCTTGTGGACCGTCAACAAGGGAATGGGGACATGGAGCCTGGTGAATGGAGGCAAGGACATAACCTGAAAGACACTATGGATGCACAAGGCCCCAACAGAGCTTTACGTGAAGGGAAGAAGCAGCGCAACCTCCTGAAACACTGGTGCAACTCCCCAGATGGAGCAGTGGAGTGGCAAGACAGGATGATAGATGGTTAATGGATGCTTCCTTGAGCCTGTCTCATAACACTGATGAGATTGTGCCATGTATGTTGAGTGGCCCTACAATGAATAGGTCATTGATAAAGAGCTTTGTTTATTTTGAAATGTGTTGATAAATGAATAAATTGTTATTGATAAAAAAGGGCCATATGTGTGGCAGCTGGGAGGGTGGACCATACAATCCCACTATGCTTGCACTGGAGGTTTATCAATCCCACAGCTATCCTTACCTATCCCACAGCTATCCTTACCTATCCCACAACTATCCTTACCTATCCCACAGCTATACCTATCCCACAACTATCCTTACCCATCCCACAAGCATGCAAAGGCTTAACCATTTTTTCAAAGTTTTCACCAACACTTTATTAAGTAAATAAAATGAACCAAGTGTGAGAAGCAAAGATAACCTTTATTAATAACTGTGTTAAGTAAACTGTATGACTTTCTTAAAAAAGCAAAATGAACCAAGTAAAGTGTCTTCAGCAAAGATAAAGTGAACAGGTAACAACTCAGTCTCTGGCACTATTCTCAGTCACTCTGTTAAGCCTGGGTTCCCCAACCAGGGTTAGGGAGACAAGCTAAACAGAATGTGCAGCGTTAGTCAGATAGGCACACAGATAAATGAGTGAGCTAAGCTTGTATGTTTATTAACATACGGTAAAAATAACAGATACGCTTGTGCTATCAAGAATATAGTTTATTCCATTATAAGCTAATAGCATAGTCAAATAACAGTCCAATAGTCATGTATCATGTAGTCAGTCCATTCAGGGATATTCAGTTAGCAAAGTCCATGTAGAATATCCTATGTCAGTTCACTTACAAATCAGTCCTTTGTTGTCTCTCCCGTTCGAGCAATGCAGTCTTGATTCCAAGCAGTAATCAGGGATCATCAAAGCCAGAGTGAGCAAGCTGTAGACTTGCTACTTTTATTGTGTTTTCATAACCACTCCCTTAATTACTATTCCACAGTTAAAGCTGCAGACACTTTAACATACACAACTATGATTCATAGTTATTATTTCACCTAAACCAGTTAGGGTAAACAATGTTATCCCTAACACACTCTGAGGCATGTCCATGGTTTCAGCTGTCAAGCGGCCAGGGACTGTGGAGGTGGCTGTGGCTGGAGTGCTGGTCTGAGGCGCCATTGGGGTGCTTGGCCCCGAGAGTACAACAGGGGATGGTCTGTTCAGGAAGCTCTCAGAGAGCTGACTCAGTCCCGTGAGATTGAGAGGCTCTTCCTCAAGGACCTGGGATGTCAGGCACAGTACTGATGACAGATTTTCTCTTGAGGGGCTTGGCTGTGGGGTGGAGGAAGGAGGAGTGTAGTGGGGCTGTCTGGTCTGCAGCTGGGCAAGGTGAGGCGTCTATGGCGTGCGATGAACCTGGGCCTGGACTGGGAAGGGCTGCCTCTGCTGTGGGAAGTCCTGGTACTTGTAGCCTTGGTAGGTGAGGGGCTGTTGAAAGCCGTGGAAGAGCTGTGACATCGCCTGGGCTGGAGGAGCAGACCTGGACTGGGTCGGAGCAGGTTCAGCTCGGCCTGGAGGGTTGTGCAGAAGTGCTATGATCTTCTGCTTCATCACGTGGTACTGGGCCTCGGGCAGGTCCTTGAGGGTCTGGCTCACGTATGTGATGAAGGGCTTGCAGTTCGAGGATGATATGTCGCTGTGGAGCAGCTGAGTGAGAAGGTCTGTGCTGGTTTTGATTGTGTCCCTGATCTCCAGCAGGACAGTGTGACTCTGGCCCTCCAGTCTGCCTCTGCCTCTCTTCCTGTTTTCTGTGGAGGTGGAGCTGGGGGTGGTTTGGTCACTGGTGGCTGCCGCTTCTTCCTCCATTTGTGACGGGATCCTCCACGTCCTCTGGCATGGGGGGGTCTCTGCCATGGGGCCCTCCGAAGACACCTGCCTGGACAGGGCAGCTGGCTCCTGGCTGGAAGAGGACTGGCTGTCTGTGGGCTGTCTGAGGGAGAGGGTTGTCAGAGGGGCTGCTCCTCGGTGGCGGACCTCACCCTCCAGGAAACTGCACTTGGCCATGACGTACATCTCCCGGTCAGTGAGCTTGACAGCGGCCTGGCCAGATTTCTTCAGGTGTAGCTTGCCATACCAGGTGTGCATGTGCTTCCACCATCCAAGGAGTAGGTCTGAAGTGTAGCCCAGGCTCTCTGCCTTGTCTCTTCAAGCTGCCTGTTTTTTCTTGGTGTCGTGATAGAGTCTGTGGCCCTTTCTCCAGAGGTACTCGTTCTCCCTCAGCCATTCCAGCACCTCCTCCTCATGCTCCTCGGAAAGGGTGCACTGTTTCCTCTCTCCCTTCTCCTTCCCTTGCCTCTTCCTCCCTCTGTTGGGGCTTGAGCATCAGGGCCTTCAGGGGCTTGAGCAGCAGGGCTTTGAGGGCCTTGGGTCTGGTCCACCACAGCAGCAGCAGCAGCAGGAGAAGCACCAGCAGCACCAGCAGGAGAAGCACCAGCAGCACCAGCAGTACCACCACCACCAGCAGCAGCAGCAGAAGCACCAGCAGCTTCAGAGTCAGTGCCAGGGGGTGGGATGGTGGTTCTGTCCTTCTTGCCAGGGCTGGCAGGAGGAGGCACAGGCTTCCTCTTCTTCCCTGACTGACGAACCATGGTGTTCCTTCAAGATGTATGTGGCAGCACATCTTTCTCTGAATGCTGACTGCTTGCGAGCTGCATCCTTTTATATCCGCGGAGCTGATGCAATTCATCCTCCCCGCATGCGCAGTGAACGCTTTGCATCCGCTATGCATCCGCTATGCATCCGCTATGCATCCGCTATGCATCCGCTATGCATCCTATAGGCATCCGTGATGCATCCGCGTCATCCGTTATGCATCCGCTCCTTCCGCTATGCATCCGCTTCGCAATTCTCCCCTGGAAGCCCTTAGGATGTGTCATCCGCTTCCATCTGCTAGGCTTCCTACGAACATCCGTTTCACATCCTCACTATGTACTACCCCCGTCCGTTCCTTTCTGTTGTTTTCCGTTCTGTTTATGCAAATTTGGGGCACTTTTGGGAACGGATAACAACGGATGGAGCCACCCCCGAAATTTTGCTTGTCCGCTGTGTCCTTTTTGCATACATTTTGCATCTGTCGGCCAGTGGGACCTAGCCTTTACTAGCTTTCAGTCACATCGTATTACTTATGTCCCTCTTTATTAGTGAGATTTTAATCCCAGGTTTTGGCAGGAAAGACCTATGTAGCTACCCTGGCTGATCTCAGAAAACTAAGCAGGGACCAGCCTGGAAGGCCAGCAGGAAGGGAACTGCAACCTAGACTAGGACATTTTAAGAACAAACAAGAACGTATAATAAAAGAAGTTTGAACACACAGTTTTGTATTGTATCAAGAAAACAATATGGACATTTCTATGCATACACCAGAGATCAGTTGCTTCCAGGGAGACATTATTTTTCTCTCTAACAGCTCAAGGCTATATACACTGCTCAAAAAAAATAAAGGGAACATAAAAATAAGACATCCGAGATCTGAATGAATGAAATATTCTCATTAAATACTTTGTTCATTACACAGTTGAATGTGCTGACAACAAAATCACACAAAAAATATCAGTGGAAATCAAATCAAATCAAATCACAGGCTGATCCAACTTTGATGTAATGTCCTTAAAATGAGTCAAAATGAGCTCCAGTAGTGTATGTGGCCTCCACGTGTCTGTATGACCTCCCTACAACGCCTGGGCATGCTCCTGATGAGGTGGCGGGTGGTCTCCGAAGGGATCTCCTCCCACACCTGGACTAAAGCATCCCCCAACTCCTGGACAGTCTGTGGTGCAATGTGGTGTTGGTGGATGGAGTGAGACATGATGTCCCAGATGTGCTCAATTGGATTAAGGTCTGGGGAACGGGCGGGCTAGTCCATAGCATCAATGCCTTTGTCTTGCAGGAACTGCTGACACACTCCATCTGCTGAACATGAGGTCTAGCATTGTGCATTAGGAAGAACCCACGGCCAAACACACCAGCATATGGTCTCACAAGGGGTCTGAGGATCTCATCTTGGTACCTAATGGCAGTCAGGCTACCTCTGGCAAGCACATGGAGGGCTGTGTGGCCCCCTAAAGAAATGCCACCCCTCACCATTACTGACCCACTGCCAAACCAGTCATCCTATAGGATGTTGCAGGCAGCAGAACGTTCTCCATGGCGTCTCCAGACCCTGTCACATCTGTCACATGTGCTCAGTGAGAACCTGCTTTCATCTGTGAAGATCACAGGGTGCCAGTGATGAATTTTCCAATCTTGGTGTTCTCTGGCAAATGCCAAACGTCCTGCATGGTGTTGGGCTGTAAGCACAACCCCCACCTGTGGACCTTGGGCCCTCATACCACCCTCATGGAGTCTGTTTCTGACCTTTTGAGCAGCCACATGCACATTTGTGACCCGCTGGAGCTCATTTTGCAGGGCACTGGCAGTGCTCCTCCTGTCCCTCCTTGCACAAAGGCGGAGACAGCGGTCCTGATGCTGGGTTGTTGTCCTCCTACGGCCTCCTCCACGTCTCCTGATGTACTGGCCTGTCTCCTGATAGCACCTCCATGCTCTGGACACTATACTGACAGACACAGCAAACCTTCTTGCCACAGCTCACATTGATGTGCCATCCTGGATGAGCTGCACTACCTGAGCCACTTGTGTGTATTGTAGTCTCCGTCTCATGCTACTACTAGAGTGAAATCACCACCAGCATTCAAAAGTAACCAAACCATCTCTGCCATAAGTCACTGGTAGGCCTGTTTGGGTGTAGGGAGGGGGAAAGAACTGATCACCCTAATTTTAATTGTTAAGTGATATGTCCCCCAGCCTCCCCAGGATTTGGGAACCCCAAGCTATGAATCTGCTCATTAGTTGGTCGACTCTAGAGGAATCATTCTTTCTCAGCCTTAAGATATTTTCTTACTACAAAGTGCTAACATTATATGAAATCTATGTACTGTCTAAGCATTCCAATGCCATTAATAGTAAAGATTTGCTAAGCACGCAAAATGGCAAGGGGATACTAAGATGCTATGAGTAATTATTGAGGAAATGGTGAGTTTCCCTATCTGCTGTACAGTATATAGCAAAACTGGCATAATTTACTTTACTGGGGCTATAGATAGAATAGAATTCTTTATTGGCCAAGTGTGATTGGACACACAAGGAATTTGTCTTGGTGCAAATACTCTCAGTATGCATAAAATATACATTCATCAAGAATCATAAGGTACAACACTTGATAGTCATAGGGTACAATAAGCAATCAAATCATACTAGAAACAGTCAATAAAAATTGTTAGGATTCAAGCAACATTATAACATAGCCATTGGAAAGTACATCTGAAAGCAGTGGATGATTATTATTATTATTATTATTATTATTATTATTATTGGACAATAGTTGCTGTTATTATTATTAGCATATAGAAAAGAGGAAATATTCATGTTTACTAATATTTGAAAGTGGAGATAAATATATTGGAGTAATTCAGTAGAAGTGACTGATCAGTGTCTGAAAAGAAAGGACTTCTTCACACAATGCATATACAGTAATTGATTCATCAGAATATCTGCCACAACTGGGCTTACAGTCATCCAGGATAGGTCTGCTCAAGGACTGTGCTAACTAAATAACTAAATAACTTTTGCACTGAGAAATATACCCCAGAATACCAATTGGCAGAAAGAAAACAATTGGGGAGGAACTGCTCAATCTTTCATCTGCTTGTACAATATTTTTTAAGAAAGTCACATTGGCAACTGCTGAAACCGCTGGGTTTGAGCTGTTTGTTTGGTCAAATAGGATTATTTGTTTGCCTTAATATTTTCATCACGTTTTGTTCATAATTTTTCAGTGAGAAAATATTTGAGGGTAGCTTTGGGTAGCTTTTACTGTACATTGAGGTAAGTCTATGTGAGAGGGGCACTGAAGAGGTCTTTAGTATGGGCAGATTCAGTGGGACTTAAGTATGTTTAGATGTACCACAAGCCATCACAGTGTTGTTGTAACTTAAGAATATGGAGAAAAGTGCTTAAAAGAGCTAAGGTTATAACTACCGATACTGTTTCATAACATCCCCAAATATTTGCATTGAAAATAAGATTGCAAAACTATAAATAACATGTTAGCTGTTCTGTATAAAATAGTTTACTCCAAATCCTCGATTGTGATTGGCCAAAAAAGCTGGCATAAGGATTGGTTCACAAGAAACCAATCCAAAAGAGCTGCCAAAACCAAGTAACCGTCATTGGCTACAAGCCGGCAGGCAAGCCGTATATAAAGGCTGCTGCGGCAAGAGCCAAACTGATCCGTTTTCACTTTACTGTTGAAATAAAGACTTTTACTGTTGGAACCCGGTCTACCTCGCATTTTTCCGGATGGAACACTGGCGACGAAGATGGGATCGTCCTAAAACGTGAGACTGTGCACGCGGCGAATTGAAATCCAGGCTTGAAGCGATGGCCGGAAATAATGCACCACCTGCACCCTTCAATCCCAATGAAGAAGATTGCGAATCCTACGTAGACTGTTTCCAAATGTACTTAGAAAGTAACGAGATGGAAGAGATCTCAGACCAGCGTAAGAGGGCTGTCTTCTTAACGCATTGCGGACCAACAGTATTCAAAATGGCCAAGGCATTGGCGAAGCCCAGAGACGTAAAACAAATGACCTGGCCCGAACTCCAGCGAATGTTGAAGGCTCATTACGCACCAGTGGTGTCAAATCTCATCAAATGGCACGAATTCTACTGAAGGGACCAAAAAGAAGGCGAGACCATCGCTGATTTTGTGGCAGCCCTCTGACAACTGGGGGGAGCATGTGAGTTCCTGAACTTAGATGAAGCCATGCGAGATCGAATAGTATTGGGTTTAAAAGACTCTAATTTACAAAGTAAATTGCTAAATAAATCCAACATAACAGTGGCTGAAGCAATCGCAGAAGCCACAGCTGCAGAAGCCACGAAAAAGTCAGCGGCCACCATGAAACAAATGAACGTGAACAACAATGAAACGAGCCAAACCAGAGGGAAGAAGCAATTTCCCGCCACCACACACCATGAAGATTTTGACGAGACATCAGAATCCGGAGAGGAAGACGATGAGGTCCACCGCCTATACGCCAACAAAAAAAGGTGCGAAAAAAGAAACTGGCGGGAATGCGCCGGTTGCGGAGGAAACCACCCTCGAGCCGATTGCAGATTCCTTGATGCCATCTGCAGAGCTTGTAAGAAAAGGGGACACATCGAGAAGGTCTGTAGGAATCGAAAAAATAACAGCCCTAACAGGTGCAGTAACTCTCCCCCACAAGCTGAATCAAAACAAACCGAAAGAAAGTGGGAGCGCAACAAATGAGCCAGTAACCGAGAAAAGACCCATCAAACTGTCACTATCGGAAGCGCTCAGACGGAAAGCGGAAAAAAAGTTAAAACCATCATAAAAATCAAAGGCAGCCCCTGTGAGATGGAGGTCGATTCAGGGTCTTTCCTGTCAATGGTGTCATGGGACACAATCAGACAACTGGTCCCAAATATCAAACTAAAAGAACTCCAGAAACAAAAATTAACTCTGAAGGACTACCAAGGGAATCGAATCCCTGTGGTAGGTCGAGGACATTTCCGAGTCGCTTACAAGCAGCATGTCGAAGTCCTGCCTCTGACAATAGTCGACTGAGACCGACCCAGCCTCCTGGGCATCGAATGGTTCACACCATTGGGCATCAGAATGACCGGAGTAGACCGAGTGGCCGAAACCGACTGGGAAGAAAACCTGATCCACGAGTCCCAGGATGTTTTCAATGGCTCCCTAGGCAGGTATCGGGGGACCCCAATTTCCTTTAGCTTCGACCCCCAGGTGGCCCCTAGAAGATTAAAGGCCAGACGAGTTCCCTTTGCATTAAAAGCAAAAATAGAGGAACAATTGAATAAATTAATTGACCAAGGGGTTTTGGAACCTGTTGACCATGCTAAATGGGAGGTGCCAATAGTAACACCAGTTAAACCTGACGGGTCGGTACGCATCTGCGGAGACTACAAGGCTACCCTGAACCATGCACTACAACAAAGCGCATACCCGGTGCCAGTCGTACATTTGCTACACTCACTCGGGGGAGGAAAATTTTTTGCTAAACTAGATCTTGCACAAGTCTACCAACAGTTTCCAGTAGACCCCTTAACGACCGAGGCACAGACAATAGTGACTCACAAAGGGGCATTCAAGTGTAACAGACTTCAGTTTGGAGTGAGTGTTGCCCCAGGCATTTTCCAAAGCCTCATGGAACGCCTATTAAATGGAATAAAAGGGGTTGCACCATATTTTGACGACGTCCTGATTTCGGCTAAAGATACGACCCAACTAGAAAAAAGACTAAGAAATGTACTAACAAAATTTAGATAATCCGGTCTGAAAGTTAAAAAAGAAAAATGCTGCTTAATGACTGATTGCGTCGAATTTCTGGGCTACTTAATTGATGGAGAGGGTATACACCCTACTGAAAAAAAAGTCAAAGCCATTAAAGACACACCACAGTCAAAAAACAAAACGGAATTGCAGGCATTTTTGGGTCTAATAAATTTCTATAACATATTCCTCCCCCACAAAGCAACAATAGCGGAACCATTACACCGTTTGCTGGATAAGAAAACTAATTGGACTTGGGGTCATAGAGAGCAAAAAGCATTCCAGAAAATAAAAATTTTATTAACATCAAACACCGTTCTTATCCAGTTTAGTAACACACTTCCATTGACGGTAACCTGCGATGCCTCACCGTTTGGAGTCGGTGCCATCCTGAGCCACCAATTGCCAGATGGGAGAGAGTAATTGCTTATTACTCAAAGACTCTGTCTAAAACAGAGCGTAACTATAGTCAACTAGACAGAGAAGCCCTGGCAATCATCGTCGGAGTGAAACGTTTTCACGAATACCTTTATGGAAGAACATTTTTGATTGTAATGGACCATAAACCATTGCTAGGAATTCTGGCGGGAAACAAGCCTACACTGAACATTTTATCCCTGCGGATGACTAGATGGTCAGAATTCCTTGAAGCATACTCTTACACACTGACACATTGACCTGAGAAGCAAATCTCCATTGCAGATGCATTAAGCAGAGCACCGCTGCCGACGACGGAGGAAGACCCGGCGCCAACAATGACCACCCTGCAAATAGAAACATGCCCCGAACTACCAATATCTGCAAACGATGTTGCCAGAGCCACCGCAAAGGACCCAGTGACTGCCAGCATATTAAACTGGATAGGTAAAGACTGGCCGGAAAACCAAAAAACTGAAAACTTTAAACCTTTCAGGACCAGACAAACCGAACTCTCAATTCAAAAAGGTTGTTTATTGTGGGGTGATCGGGTAGTAATCCCTCCTAAACTACAGACTAGGGTGTTGGGTATGCTTCACAAAGGCCACCCTGGTATCGTAAAAATAAAAAGCCTCGCTAGAAGCTATGTCTGGTGGCCTGGTCTAGATAAAGATATCGAATATTGGGTTGCCACTTGCACTAAATGTCAGAAAACCAGGCCTTCCCCACCACAAGCACCCATAAGGGACTGGGAGACCCCACGAGGCCCCCAGTCTCGGATCCACATTGATTTCACGGGTCCTACTAGGGGGCATACCTTTTTAATTGTCGTAGATGCATGCTCAAATTGGCTGGAGGTTGTAGTAATGTCATCTACAACAACCGAGGCAGTCATTAAACAACTGAACAAACTTTTTGCAACCCATGGATTGCCGGACGTCCTAGTGTCCAACAACAGGCCATAATTAACCGCCATCCA
This sequence comes from Laticauda colubrina, assembly GCA_015471245.1. Taxonomy (NCBI): domain Eukaryota; kingdom Metazoa; phylum Chordata; class Lepidosauria; order Squamata; family Elapidae; genus Laticauda; species Laticauda colubrina. Next base: position 52,335,926 of record BLBF01000007.1, on the reverse strand, counting down.
ATTTGAACAATACCTAGCCTCCCTAGGTATACGCCATGCACTGACCGCGCCAGCCCACCCGGCAGCAAATGGTAGGGCAGAGAGAATGGTCAGGTTTACCAAAGAGGGTTTAGAGAAAATGGACCTTGGGGATGTCCAGGATAAAATTAACCGTCTATTCACCCTCCAACATATCACACCCAGCACTGTAACCAACAAAAGCCCAGCAGAATTATTAATGGGAAGAAAACTTAGGTTGCAATTAGACAGGTTGCACCCAAATTACACGTTGGAAAGACCCCCCGACTCCCCCAGCCGTTGCCGAACATTTGAAATCGGCAACCTAATCTACGCAAAAATGTTTACCGGGGACCCCCAATGGCTTCCAGCCACAATCACACAACTCACAGGCCTCCGGTCCTACCGACTAACCGTAGACTATGGCAGGGAATGGAAGCGGCACATAGACCAGCTTCGTTCCCGAAACATTGAAAAAAATACAAACGCACAACCACAAAAAATAAAAATCAACGAAAACAAAACCAAAGGGGGGGGGGAATACAAGAAAATAATAAAGAACTTTTAAAAATAAACCCAGAACATCTAACCAATCAAAAAGAACAAAAAGGAAACTTACGGTTAGATGAGACTTGCGAAAAAAATCCAGACGAAGGGGCCAGACAAGCCAGCTCGACCTGCCCGGAGAAACCAGGAGGGAGCGGCAAAACCACCGGCCTGAGAAACTCAAGCGGTAGCAAAATGGCCGACTCACCCTTCTAGGCGGTTCCATGGAAAAGAGCCAGAGAGACAGCAACCCCATCCGAACCGGTTGAAGTCTCCAGAGAAAATGAACCGCGCAAGTCCAGTAGAATCAGAAGAAGCCCCACCTACCTGCGCGACTACGTCACCACGTAGGACTAAACCAAGGGGGGAGGGGTGTTCTGTATAAAATAGTTTACTCCAAATCCTCGATTGTGATTGGCTAGAAAAGCCGGCATAAGGATTGGTTCACTAGGAACCAATCCAAAAGAGCTGCCAAAAGGTGGCAAAACCAAGTAACCATCATTGGCTACAAGCCGGCAGGCAAGCCGTATATAAAGGCTGCTGCGGCAAGAGCCAAACTGTTCCGTTTTCACTTTACTGTTGAAATAAAGACTTTTACTTTTGGAACCCGGTTTACCTCGCGTTTTTCCAGACGGAACATTAGCAATAGATTTTTTTTTCTAAATGCCTGTAAAACTGCACAAACAAGACTGTTCCAGAGTGAAATATTTCATTTGCACTCGAAAGTAAGAAAGTATAAAAGCAAACATACAAACAGGGAATGATTTTCCAAATGTCATTAGGAAAAGCTGAGTTGGATTATGTCCTAATGTACTGTAATACTAAATGTTGTTCTGAAAAATCAGGAAGCTATGCTGAAATCCACATTGTATTCAACAACTTTTGTCATACTATATCGATTTTTTTATATACTTGGACTTTAGACAGCTTCATGGCATTTTTTTTCACCACTTAACTTTTTCCCCCTGAGTCTCTTTGTTTTTTTAACAAGACATTGCCTTTCGTGAAATATGCATTTGAAAAGGCTGTGAAATGTTTTAGACTACAAAGTGCACAATGCAGTGAGTTACTACAAAACAAACGGGGCATGAAATTAACTGCATATAAAAGGCTTAAGAGTACAATTTATGCATTGCATTTTTCCATTCAAAACATACCAGCAAAAAATCCCAGGCCTTCACTGAAGAAAAAAAGTAATATATACAAGTAGAAATACAAACTGAACCAAATGAAATGTAATTTGATGTAATTTGATGTAATTACTTTGATGGAATTACTTTGATGTAATTTCTGTGGCAAACATTTATTTAGGACTCCATCTAATATCTGAGGTCATGTTCAGAGCCCCAGTTCTACAGTTTCTATACTCTGCTGGTGCTTCTTTACTATTTGCAAAACTAGCAGTAACAGACTATATACTTATGTTTTATAAAGGTAATATGTAAAATACTGTCAAGTATTTTTTTTTAAGCTAGATATGTTTTCAAGGAGTAAAATAATACTTACAAAGTAGCTTTTCACATATATTGATATTGGTTCACTAATATTTGTTTACAGATGGGCAGTTCCAAAATCTAATAAATTCCCAGAATTCCCAGTACCCCCAAAGGGAATTCTGGCTGAGGAAAACCAGGAAAGTGCCATCTGGGGTAGATGCTTCTTAACTTTGTGAAACATCAATATCCTCCTTTCACAACAGCTATCATTCTTGTTACTGATCACAAATGTAAAATACGTTGTTTTTTTTGTTTAAGCCTCAATTGCTTTGCAATTAACTTTATGCAAAGATAACCTTTAAGCTTCCAAGTTTTCATTTTCTGCATACTTGTGGGTAGAATTATTATCAGAAAAGAGGTCAGGGTATGGTGGCAGCCAGTTTTCATGACATGCCAGTAAATTCTGTTTCTAAATGCCTCTTCAGTGAACTCTACTTGCTGCAGCATTGGCTTCCAGGGCTTGGATTTTATCCATCTTGAAGAAAGACCTAGTGCAGCTGTGGATGGAAGGATGTGAGCTGCATGGTCACTGAAGCAAACACATTGCCAGAAGGGGGCTAAAATGGCATATGTATGCATCTGGGGCCCAAAGCTGATCAACTTGTTTATGCAATAAAGGAAGCGGAATCAAATAAGTATCATGAAGCCTTCATCAAAGTTTATTCTCCATCTTTGGATTAAACAGATGGGCGTTTTACCCTTGATGTATTTGTGTGTTTCGACATCTAAGATTATTTAGCAAGCTAGTTGTCAATATAGTAATAAAAATGTGGAAGCAGAAAAGAAGTATTTGATGTCTATATATAGTGAAAGTCCATTACCAAAGTCCACTATTCAAAATTCAACATTTAGCAGCAAACCTAAATGTTTTGTTGCATGCGCTGCAAAATGAACCATAATCAGACCCACAAAATAGAAAGTTGGTACAGAATTTGGTACAGAATCTGCTAAGTATCTGTGGTCCTCCTGAAACCTCATGCATGTGGATGTATCTCATACCTAATTCTGACAACATTCACACAAAGAGGCACTGACTGAGTGAGAGGGAATAGAGTCAAGTTTGTCAACCCAGTGCTCCCTCTGCCTGCTCTGGGTGAAGAATGATTCTGGGCAGAGATCAGCAAAGTAGCTATTGAGTGGTTGGTGTTTGGAAAGGAGGTTGAAAAAAGAAATAGGAGGCCAGATTATGTGTAAAGGAGTTGTGTGTTTTGCCTCAGCCAAGGTTTGGGGCACTTCTGTTTTTGTTTCTGTCTTTCTCTCTCCTGGGCCTTTCACATCTACTTCTACTTGCCTGACCAATGGGGGACTGGCTGGTGATACTATAAAGTCTTACTAGTACTGATCTAATGCAAGATCTCATGCCAGCCACTTCCTGGAAAAAATGTGTGGTGATCCTGTATTCTCAGAATGGTAACTTTTGACCCAGTTAATGTGATAATGTGTTTTGGAACCTCAACCAAAGAGATGTGGCTGAATGATTGTGTGAGATGGGACAATAGCCAAAATATTCCAAATTTCTCTCTCTTGAGCTTTCACAAATGACATACAGCAAATACAGAAAAGCTTTCTTACAGCTTTGGCTAAGTATATCCTTGCTCCCACTTAATCACAGCAAAATAGTCCTAACCTGAAGAGGGCAGGAAGATTTGTAAGGTTAAGAAATATGTAGTATTTCTTATTAAATTACAATTAATCAAAAAGCATGGAGAGAAAAAATAGTGACACTGAACCAAAAAGGACACTGAAAAATAGCACAAGACTAAATAAAATAAGAATGTTTGTTTCATAGTTTAGAAGAAGTTACTTTATTGGACATCATCAATGTTTGGAAAATACCACACTCAATATTAAACTAAGGGGCAAATCAATCAAGTTGGTAAAATGCATTTTTATGCATTCCATCTTCTTACACACCATTCAAAAGTTCGGGAGACCAGTTATTGAACAAACTGCCTCTGTTCAGTTTAGTTCATGCTTTCTATTGCCATGACTAAATATGGTGCAGTTTTCATTCTCTAGACAGGTAGAAAAGAGAATTAGGCCATACACTGGCTTATTTCTTTAGTAATTAAAGTTTTAGAATGACAAAAACTGTATACATCAAGAATGTCATGTCCAGGTATAGTTTATCCAGAGCTGTGGGCAGATATAGAGAAAGGTAATATACTGTAGCTATCACAAAAGCACATACTTGATGGAGAAAAATACCTTCTGTACCAGTCATAACAGCTGTAATATTATTGTGCTAATCAAACTGGTTATACACAAGACCTTGATAAAGCATTTTGATTTCCTCTATATACAGTATTTTCTGTCTGTAATATATTATATGGGTCAGAGGGTTCCAGATGAGCACTGTATATTCTATTTAAATAATTTATTTCTTGTGTTTCGTAGTATTTTAAAAAATCTCAAATAATCTTGTCTACATTCATATTTTCAACAGGAGCCCCAACTGATGACTCTGTAATTCTGTATGATGGACCAGAAGGGGTTTGTCATTCCTCTCCATGCTGAGGTTCCTAGTGTTGCTGATGCTTTCCAAAGTATTTCAATCCTCCTGAGAAAAAGTCACACAATTGAACTCAGCATCTGAACCAGCACTGAAGTTGCATCTTTCTCCCCCATCACCAACCATTCCATTTCAGTGGGATTAGACACAATTAAAAGACAGGTTCCCATATGTGAAGTCTCAAATTCTTCTTTTGCATTTGTCCTGAATCAAACTGACAATCTCTCTCTCTTTGCCTAAAATACCATGCCTAGCTTGGCTTGTTTCTCTGTCACTTTTCTATTTACTTTCACACTCTCTTGTACTATTAACTTGGTTGTAGATGCTGGTTTAATTGCTTTCTTTGTGACTTCTGTGAAGCTACCATTATTTAGAAACCCTTTCTTGACATTATTCTATGCCTCAAGCTCTCTTGTTTTAATCCATCAACATACACTTCCCTGCATCTTATTAAACTAAGACAAATGCCCACAAGCACACCAACACTCTGTCCTGCTCACTGAGGACTAGCATAAATGGTAGATAAGTACATTGCCTAAAGGTTTTCTGTGAAGAACCAGAACTAAGATTAATAGGAGGTGATATTCTACCAGCTTCAGCTGAATCCAGGCAGAGGTGTCATAAAACATGGAAATACAGTACTGGAGAAAACTAGTAACAACCAGGATGTGATGAGAACATTGGACTTAGGAGGGCAAGACTCCTCAAGTTTTCACTGAACCAGGTGAGTTTAACTTTTGTCTTTTTCAGTCCAACTTTCTTCACAGGTTTAGTGTGGCAGGGAAAGAGGCTTTTGTACTGCACTTAGGCATAAGCAGATACTAAATACAAATGCTAAATACTATTAAAACCTATAACTGGAGAAGGGAATCTGAGTTAAAAGCAGCAATAATTGAGCTCCAGCAATTAGAACAGAGGGCAAACTTTCTTTGAATCCAAATTCAATTGCAAATATGATAGTTTCGGGCTGGCCCTAATGCTTACTTGCCGCGCTAAATTTAATTCACCCTTTTATGGGCAGAAAATTACACTGGCATCAAACTTGTTCTCCCATGACCAGTCCTTATTCCTCCGCTATTCCTTCTCCTTCCCCGTAATCCCCATAGCCAGCTGCCCATTGGGACGGTGAGACCTGTGCGCCCCCCCCCCCCCGGTCTCTGGTGGAAGCGAAGAGGTTGCTTTTCTGAAGCCTCAAGGATATCTAGCAGTGCCAAGGAGGCAGGAAAACCCGCGCTTAGGCATTTTCCATCAAGCTGAGCTCTTCCCCAGCGTTAAATTATCCAACCCTTTCCTTCGTCTTATTCAAGGATTCCCTGGCAGTTCAGCCTACCGGCAGATTCCCCAGAAGGCGACTGATTCTTCGTTGTCCATCAGTTCCTTGAAAAGGTGTGGATTGGGGGACGAAAATGAGGCGCAAAATGTCTTGCGCCACTGAGAATAAGCAAACGAAGCGCTTCTCTCTCTTCCTCTCTCCCTCTCTCTCTCTCTCACACACACACATACATACACCTGGATATCGGGACCACCTAAACTGGGCCTCGAGGAGCGACAGATCTCACTCCAGCCTCCCAGGAAGGCATCTCGAACCTCGCCCATCTTCTCCTCACCCTGCAGTGCCACTTATCCGAGGCCTCCTGTTTTCCCCTTCTTCTCTCCCCTGACCTTGCGCTCCGTCCTCCGAATAACTTGGGGGATTTAGGAATGTCCTGAAGGAAAGAGAAAAGGGGACCTCGTGTGAATGAAAGTGTTGCAGGAAGGGACAGGTCCGTCTGGGTAGGTCGGTGCTGGGTTGCAGCACCGACCTACCTCCGTTGGGCGCCTCCATGATCCCAGAGGTCAAGAATTTTTGGCATTCCCAGAACATCCACCTTAAGGCACAGTTTGATTCTTCCCACCTGTGCAGAAGTTCCACAAGAAATTATGCAGAGGATCAGGACTGCACCTACTTCTCTATTAAAAACAACAACAACAACAACAACAGAAGGAACCAAATGTGGTAAAGTGAATAAAACGGAGTGAAGATGAAGATGGGCTGTGAAAAAAAATAAAATAATCCAGAACAAATCTAGCAGCAACTAGATCAGCGTTGGCAAACTGTTCCATTCATTCTATGCTTGTTTCTCTCTCAGAGCATATGCTGCTCACTACCCTTTACTTCCAAAGGCCCATTATTTTGATTCAGGGTGTCTTAGCCTGGAAGCCAGGAATCCACTTTCTCTGTCCCTTTTGGAAATCTTTCTTTTTTGGGCTCTATTAAAGAATGAGCAATATCAGCTCCAGTCTCTGCTCCTGTCCTGTGCTTGCAGATTGAAATCATATTTACTCCAAAGCAATTGTCTTTTTTAAATATAGACTTCATATGCCATTTCCAGAAGTGGTTTAGTACATTAGACAGGAACAAATATTTAGAGGTAAAGGTACAGAATAGTGCAGTCTTTTAAATACCCTTAAACTGGCTAATCATACTGTTTAAAGTATGAATAAATCATAATTAGCTTGGTTGACACACACTGAATCAAGGACAGCAAGCCAACATTGTGATTTAACATGACTGAATACTTTTTCCTTCAGTCTTTAAGGAATAAAGGCTCATAACAGAAAGTCATATATGTCTGACTTAAAGAAGCAGCTAAAGAAAAGCACAGCTCATAAAAATTCAGAACTCAGGTGGTTTCTGATGGAGTAAGCAATGAGGAATAACAGGATAAATTCCACTATTTCATTTGATTAATTACATCTCCTGCCTTTCTTCCAGCTTTCCAAGCCATTTTATATAGGGGACCAAATTAAGAACTGTATACAGTATGTAAGAGTAGTATAACAATTAAGCATTAGGCTAGAAATTGGGAAACCATGAGTTTGAGTCCTCTGTGTGTATGTGTGTGTGTGTGTGTGACTGGTCTAAAGATAGTAAGCTTCTGTTGCTTGCAATCACTTGAACCTCTGCACAGCCTACTCAATACCTCAATCTCGATACCACTCTAATTTCTAACTCCCCGCAAATCATACAGCATAGCAACTATGGCACATCTAATGGCCTTTATGTCTGCCAAGCAATCCTATACCCATATATGTTTACTCAGAAGTAAGTATTGATTATTTTTGAGAAAGAGGCACTGGCCTTTGCCCAAATCTGAGGAATGGGAGATGAAACATTGTTCTTCTTGGCTGGCCATTTCCACCAGCATTTCAACAGCATTTGGAGGACTGTTGTCTCCTGAGCCTTGTCTCACCCTCACTTCTAGCACAGACCTAGGAATGGCCTATCAGTTGGGATCGACGTGTGCACGTGAGAGTGAGGATGGGTGTGTGGATTCCTGTCAAATCAAGGAAAGCAAGCAGCCAGAAAAACCAACTCCAGTGTCAGACTTAGAGACCTGGCAGCTGCTTGGAGGGATGGTAGGGCAGGAAAGCATAGAATTTCAGCTGAGAACCTGCAGGTAAAATTAGACTTCAGCAGAATCTTAACATGAACCCAGCTGTCACTTTTGGCTTAGCCAGAACAGGAGCTCTGATCTTGACAAGCGTCTTGAGGAGGTATGCATGCAGTGCATCTTGGGAAAGTCATGCTTTAGTGTATGGGTTTGTCGATGACAAATAATGTACCAATGAACGAGCAAGGTTTCCGATTTGAGAAGCAAAGCATCTAGAAAAAAATGCCCAGAAAATAGAGTGAAAGAGGCAATGTCTGCATTGGTTGATGGCTAAATGCCCCACCCAATTAAAATATCTTAGTTGCTAACACATCTGCACCTTATTTTAATTTAGTTGGACCTCTTTTTTCCCTCTCCTTATGGCGCACGCAACAAATCTGCCAAGTCTAGGTGATGTTTAGCCAGCACTTGTTTAAATTGCTTTTATCCTTCTCCAGCTTCCTAAATCTGACAATAATATTGATATTGGCAGTATCCTGTCTAATCTTCCCCCCTGCGGGAAACCAACGACAAGACTGTGGAAGACTGGAGTCTTTTGACTTTCAGCAGGCTTCTTTCTCCCCTCTTTCCAGCCCCAAATGTGAGACATCTGAAGGAGGAAATCAGGAATTGTAAAAGAAGTGTAAGTAGATCTGAAAGGCCCTTCCAGCTCACAATCTGTCATTCTCAAGGAACCATTCACTGAGTTTTCACTAACTTAGGTAATATGACAGATAGCTGAGATGTTTCTTGTAATGGTGGCCTTTTCTTCTGGGCTGTATTCTGTGGCTGGAGAAAGAAAGAAGGGCAATATGGATAGAAAAAAAAACTTTTGGTGATAATGTGACTCAGGCAACTGGATGAAATAGCAAACTTGAGACAAAAAAAATAAAACCTTTAGCTGCTCACCAGTGGCTAAATTTAAAGGGGATTTGATTTGTTTGAAAAAATAAATTTGTATTTTACAGCGAAATAGGTTGATACATCTAAAGGAAGCTTTAGTTTGAGATTCTCAGGAACACTGCCTGTTTCACATTCTTTAACCTTAAGCACTTCACATGGGATCTTATAATCTTCACAGTGACATGACATTGCTTGCTGAAGACTGTAGGAAAAATAGTACAATGAGGGGGCTTGCCAGGATGAGGAAATTAGCATGGCTAATTTTAAATTGTAGCAAGAATTGAAATAACTCAGTGGGAATTAGTTAAAATATATTGGGTTATAATGTATTTATAGCTCTATGAATCTCAGAACTGTGCACTCCTTAATTTTTGCTGGTTAATGACCAATCTTTCTTCCAACCAAGTCTCCATATAAATAGCCAACACTTTTTCTGGCTTAAGATCTAGAGCGTAGAACAGATTTTAAAGGGTGGCACAAGAAATGTTAAAACACAATATGGATATCCTTCAGAACAGTGACTTTGAGCATCTCTTAAAGGTTAAAGCATAAAGTTGTACAAACAAACTATCGAGTGAGATCGTCCTCAATCAAAATGTGTTGAGACCAAAAGTCAGGACAATTTTCTACTTGCAAACTTGAAAGTGTAACATGTGCAGTGAGAGTTCCTCTAATGAACGTGTATTAATTAACACAATCCAGTCAGGAATTCTCCAAGTAAATTGAAGTGCAACATGCCTCATCCTCAACTAGCAAGACTATGCAATTGAACCTGTTAGCGAGGAGCAACAGGAATTGTCATCCAGGATATCTGGACAGCTTTGAGTCACAGAAAGGTCAATGATCGAGCTTCATATTCTTTTACTTTTTGAATATGCTCAACTAATATCTTTTACTCTGGAAAAATCCACTCAGAGTTAGGGCCTTGTAAAGTTATAAATCAAATAATTTATTTACAACAAAGTCTTATTGAATTTAATGAGATTTTATTTCTGAATAAATGTAGGCACAACACTGTTAAAGCATAGATACATAGATTTCTCTCCAGTTGCTTAAATGTCCATCTCATTCACAGGAAACTGATTGTTGCAACCAGTCACATGCAGTCTTAACTTCTTGCAAATGTAATCAATCTCTCAGTTTTCTTCTGACTACTATTCTCAGATTTTTTTTTTATTTTAGAATAGATCTACTGATGATTTCGTAAGTATTCTATGTTCCAAAGCAATCCAGAACACAGTTGGCTTTTCCACCATAAAGGAAGAAAATAGAGTCTTGCAACCATCCAGATCCTTAAACATTGATTGAACTGCATGCCACATTTATTAAACTCAAAGCTCTGTTAGCATGACCTAATCATATGATCCAGGTTCACATAACTTGCTGAGCTGAATATTTCATTGGCTAGTTAATTGTTCAGCATATTGAAGAACCACAACATTCTCATTCTCAGTTTATAGGATAAGATAGGATAGGATAGGATAGGATAGGATAGGATAGGATAGAATAGAATAGAATAGAATAGAATAGAATAGAATAGAATAGAATAGAATAGAATA
>BLBF01000007.1:52179116-52325490 GCA_015471245.1 Laticauda colubrina | reverse complement strand
TAGAATAGAATAGAATAGAATAGAATAGAATAGAATAGAATAGAATAATTGGCCAAGTGTGATTGGACATACAAGGAATTTATCTTGGTGTAAATACTCTCAGTATAAAGAAAAGGTACATTTGTTAAGAATCAAGAATCATAATGTACAACACTTAATGACTGTCAATTCAATCAATCAACAATCAAATCATACTTGGAAACAGTCAAATGGGAGGGGATGGATGATAAGGAGTGTTGAGAAGATTAACAGTAATAATAGTGTACACTTTGTAAACTGATGAAGTGTTGAGGGAATTATTTGTTTAGCAGAGTGGTGGCTTTCAGGGAAAAAACTGTTCTTGTGTCTAGTTGTTCTGGTGTGCAGTGCTCTATAGCATTGTTTTGAGGGAAGGAGTTGAAACAGTTGATGTCCAGGATGTGAGGGGTCTATAAATATTTTCACAGCCCTTTTTTGACTTGTGCAGTATACAGATCCTCGATTGAAGGCAGGTTGGTAGTAATTGTTTTTTCTGGAGTCCTAATTATCCTCTGAAGTCTGTGTCTGTCCTGTTGGGTTGCAGAACCAAACCAGACAGTTATAGAGGTGCAGATGATATACTCAATAATTCCTCTGTAGAACTGGATCAGCAGCTCTTGGGGCAGTCTGAGCTTTTTGAGTTGGCGCAGAAAGAACATTCTTTGTTGTGCTTGTTCTATAATAGAACCTAGAAATTTGAAGGTCTCTGCTGTTGATACTGTGCTGTCTAGTATTGTAAGAGGTGGTAGTATGGGAGGGTTTCTTCTAAAGTCTACCACGATTTCTATGGTGTTTTTTTTAATATATATATTTAAATTTTTATTGGTTTTAAAACAAACATAAACAAACAAAACATAAAAACATTAAGCCATCTTCCATATATATACATACATGCAGTGTGCCGGCTGGTTTACAGATTGTTTTGTGCTACCATTTTGTAGTCTCCAATTACAATTACATTATATATTCTCTCATACTTTCAATCAAATATCAAGTACATCAATATCTTTATTAATCAATTGTTGACTATACTTTTATTTATTCATGTTTTATAAAATAATCATATTTTACTTAGTTTATTTTATAACAATTCATATTATCCTCCCAGATCTATCCTAAAATCATTTTGTAGATTTTAAATAAATAGATAAAAAAAATAAATAGATTAAAAAAAGAGATAAAAAAAAGAAAAAAGAGAAAATCATCTTTATATATTTATTATTTTCTAAAAATCTACATATTTCATTACTATGTTTTGTTGTCTAACCATTGATAGAAAAGATCCCACATTTTATAAAATTGTTTATCATCTTGTTCTCTAATTTCAAATATCAATCTACTCATTTCAGCACATTCCAATATTTTCTTAATGATCTCCTCCTGTGATGGTGTCTTCTCATTTTTCCAGTTTTTAGCAAATACAATCCTAGATGCTGTTAATACATTTACAATCAAATATTTCAAATCTTTACTATATATTTCAGGCAAAATTCCCAATAAAAAAATCTCTGGTTTCAAGTTTATATACTTATTTGTCATTTTTTCCAGCCACATGTGGATTTTAGTCCAATATTTTTTAGTGTCCGAACATGTCCACCACCTATGGTAATATGAGCCAGGTGTCTGATGACATTTCCAACACTTTTTGTACTTATTCTTGAACATTCTTGCTATTCTTGTCGGGGGAAAGTGCCACCTGTAAAACATCTTATACAAATTTTCTTTATATGTGTTGACATTGTCATTTTATCATTTTGAAACCACAATTTTTGCCATTTCTCTAAATCAATCCCATATCCAACATTCTTCCCCCAAGCAATCATACTTTCTTTAACTTTTTCTTCTTCTAGTTTAATTTCTAATAAGTATCCATATAATTTTTTCATCACCTTTTCATCAGCACCTGTCAAAATCTTATCTAAATCGGTCAATTTATTAGAAAAACCTTCTGTTTTAATATCTTTATCATACTTTGAATGTATTTGCGCATATGAAAACCAATTCATCATTATACCTTGTTCCTCCAATTTTTGTATAGATTTAAGTTCACCCTTTTCATTCAGTATTTCACCATATCTAACTGTTTGTTCCTTTTTTGTATATCATAGGATAAAAAAATGCTTCAATAGTCGATAACCAGACTGGAATTTTCAAATAGCATTGTCTTTTAATCTTCTCCCAATTTAACCACAGAGATTCCTGGATATAATGTCTTCTAAAGTACCCCTGTGTTTTCGTTCTTTTATACCATAAAAAAGCATACCACCCCAACAACAGATCATGTCCTTCTAATGTTCAACAATCTAGTATTTCTGAATGTTATCCATTCCTTTACCCACATCAATTTCGTAGCTTGATAGTACAACTCCCAATTAGGCAAGCCAAATCCTCCTCTTATTCTGGGTCTTGCAAAAGTTTTAACCTTATTCTCGCCTTCTTACCTTGCCATATATATTTCAACACGATTTTATTTAAATCTTCAAAATAATCTTTTCCAAGCCTAATTGGAATTGTTTGAAACAAATATAAAATTCTGGGTAATATATTCATCTTGATTGTTGATATTCTCCCTATTAGTGACAGTTGTAAATTTTCCCATTTCGCCAGATCTAGCGCTATCTGCTACTTAAGTTTAATATAATTATTCTCTTTTAGTGTACTGCCTCTTGCTGTCAAATATATCCCCAAGTATTTGATCTTATTCATGACCTGGATTTTCAATAGGTCTGCTAATTCTTCCTTTTGTCTTTATAACATGTTCTTTGTCAGAATCTTTGTCTTATCTTTATTTATTTTCAAGCCAGCCACTTTTCTATATGTCTCTATCTTTTCTATCAATTTTGATGCTGTGTCTAGTGTATCTTCTAAGATGAAAACCAAGTCATCTGCGAATGCTTGCAGTTTAAATTCTTCCTTTTTAATTTTCATCCCTTTTATATCCTTTTCTTCTCTGATATTTCTGTTTAACACTTCCAAGGTTAACACAAACAACAGAGGTGATAGTGGGCACCCTTGTCTTGTTCCTTTTCTTATATCAATAGAGTCTGTCAATTCTCCCTCTGTCATTACCTTTGCTGTTTGCTTTTGATATATAGCTTCTATTGCTTGAGTAATTTTTTTCGTAAAGCCAGTCTGTTCCAGCAGTAACAACATGAATTGCCAGTTCACATTATCAAAGGCTTCTGTGCATCTAGAAATGTCAAAGCCATTTGTTTTTCAGGATGAGCCTCATAGTATTCCAAAGTGTCCAAAATTACTCTCATGTTATCTTTAATTTGTCTCTTTGGCAGAAATCCATTTTGATCAGGATGAATAAAACTGTTTAAACATTTTTAAAGTCTTTCTGCCAATATTAAAGCAAAAATTTTATAATCTGCATTTTGTAAAGAAATAGGTCTATGGTTCTTAATTTGTAATGGATCAGCCTCCTCTTTTGGAATAAGTGTAAAATAAGCTTCTAACCATGTTTTAGGTATCCTCTTCTTTAACATAACTTCATTCATAACTTCTAACAATGGAAGGTTCAACGATTCTTGTAATGTTTTATAAAATTTTGCCGGAAGTCCATCTGGGTCTGGCGCCTTTCCATTATTTTGCTTCTTGAGTGCTTCAGTTAATTCCATCATCGTTATATTGCTTTCTAACATTGTTTCAATCTCTTTAGGTATCTGGGGTAGATTAGCATTCTGCAAATACTGTTTAACTCTTTCCTCATCAATAATCTCTTGTGCACATAATTTTTCATAATAGTCTTGTATGATTTCCTTCTTCTCTTTGCTACCATAGCAAACTTGGCCTTGTTCATCTATTAATTGCAATATTTTCCTTGATTCTTTCTCCTTTCTCAATTTATATGCTAAACATCTATCTGGTTTATTTGCATCTTCAAAATAGTTCTGTTTAGCACCTCTAATTTTTTGTGCTAGCTCTTCTTTTTCTATTAAACCCATTTTATGTTTGGTTATATCCATTTTTAAATTGATAATCCTTTTTCTGTGACATTTTCTGTAACTCTTTTTCAAGTCCTTTATACTCATCCTCTAATGCCTTAGAGGCTAATCTTTTCATAGTATTTCTTTTCCTTGTACAGTCTATTATCAAGCCTCTGGCATATGCCTTCATTGTATCCCATACATTCTGAATTGATCTATCTTCTTTTTTTGTTTTCTCTTAAGAAAAAAGCCAGTTCTTTCTCCATCCACTTTATAAAGTCTTTTTCCTTTAGAATAGTGTTAACATCCATCTAAATCTTCTTCTTTGTCCTTTCCATTTAATTGTCATTGGATTGTGATCTGCCCAAATACTTGTTTCAATATTTATTTCTTGAATATTAGCTAACAATTCTGTTGACATCCATATCATATCTATTCTGGACCATGATAAATGTCTATTTGAATAGAAAGTGTATTGTTTGGTTTTAGCATTTCTTTCTCTCTATGTATCTTTTAAGTTTATTTCATCCACCATTTTAAAAAAGGATTCAGGGAGGATCTTTCTGCTTTGCTTTGTTTTTTTCTGTGCTGTATAATCCAGTTTGTCTACAATTCCGTTAAAATCTCCCATCAAAACTATATTAGCATAGTCCAGTTCAATTATTTTCATGTGTAATTTTTTATAAAATTCTTCTTGTCATTCGGGGCATAAATTGCAATCAGGAATATTTTTATATTATTATCTATTATTTCCACCATTAGTATTCTTCAATCATCATCAGTATATATCAATTTCATTGGGATAATATCTTTAATATATAGGACCACTCCTCTTTTCTTGCATTGTGTCAAAGAAGTAAATATTTTCCCTAATTTTGGCTGTCTCAGCAATTGTTCTTATTGCTTTTAATGTGTACTTCTTGTAGGCAAATTATATCAAATTTTAATTTCTCTAATTTATGAAAAAATTTCCTTCTTTTAACAGCTGAATTAAGTCCATTTATGTTGATTGTAATTAATTTTTTTTCTTCCATGGTTACATTTTGTAGTTAGGTTTAACAGCTCTCATAGATCTTGGTTCGCGTTGTTCTTTAGCCTGCTCTTTTCTGTCTACTGCACCTTCTTCTTTTCTAGTCGTCATTTGGGAGTCCTCTTGGAATTCAGTTAGTGAGATTTCTTTTTCTGCCTCTTTCTCCTCTTTAAAAAATTCTGTGTAAAATGATTCAGCTTTCTCAATTGAGTCAATTCTATATCACTTTTCTTGCCATGTGAACATTAAACCTTCTGGAATCAACCACCTATATTTCACCTCTTTTTTAAGTAACAATTTGGTCAAGAACCGGTATTCTCTTCTCATCTCTCTCACTCTTCTGGGCATTTGTTTCAAGACCACAATCTCCTTATCTTTGTATTTCAATGTTTTGTCTCTTGCCACTTGCAATATTTGCATTTTAATGGCTTTCTTTGTAAATCTGATGTGAACTTCTCTTGGTAAATTATTTCTCATCGAGTATCTTGTAAAGACTCAATAAACTTCGTCTATTCCATCCATCATCTTCTCTCGAGTTGTTTCCAAAGCTTCAGCCAGTATTTCTATCATTAACTTAGTTAAGTTTTGTCCTTTTTCTTCCTCTATGTTTTGAAATCTGAGATAAAATTCTGATCTGTCCATCTCCCATCTCAGCATACCACTTTTATCTTGTTCAACCACAGTTAATCTGTTATCAATGTCTCCAATCTTCTTATCTCTTTGTTTACCTTCTTCTTCAATTTCTTGGAGCCTCTCATCATACTTCATCATCATTTGTTGGATGTTCTCCACTTTTTCATCGGGTTTTCCCTGTTCTTTGTTCAGTGTTCTCTATTTTTTTTTCAGTATTCTCTGATCTTGTTTGAACATTTTGAATTCCTTGCATAATCATCCGCAGGGTCACTTTTTCTTGTTCTTTTTCTTGCTTTAACATTGTCTGTATTGAGCGTTGTCCTCCAGGTGGTGGAGAGGAGGAAGCAGAAGTTGAAGAGCCAGGAGTTGTTAACTTCCTACTCATTTTGAGAAATTCAAGATCTTTCAAATTCTTCTAGACCTTAATCCAGTTGTGAAATAACCAATTACAATTCCAAGTAAAAACAGTGGAAAAAAAGAAAAAAAAACCAATTGGTAATGATAATTAAAAAGAAAAAAGGAAAAAAGCCTCTAGTTGGCAGTGTTACAAAGTTTCTTTAGCTTTCACTTTCCCCTTCTCCTTTTCCAAGCAAAATATAATAAGAATTAATTAAAAAAGAAAAAAGGTATTTAAAAAATAACTATAAGGGAATCTCTGGCTTAAAATATTATAAAATCAAAAAGGAGAAAAGAATAAATAACAAGAAAAAAAAGAAGTCAGTCCAGTTTCAAAATATAAGATCATGTATAAAAAATCTAGCAATGAAAAAAAAATATTACTTTGACATTCTTGTTTAAAATCGCTGCTTAGTCACTTCTGTCAAAACTTTTACAGATTCTTTCTTCCCTTTAGGGTGTTCTTTCAAATCTTAAGATATAAAAAAAAGTTCTCACCAAACCGGCACACTCTTTTTCTGTTCTCTTCCGTTTCGGAGCTGTCCCAACTTCAGCAGCTTTAATGGCTGCCTCTTTGTCGTTGGCAAAAAGAGCTTTTCCTGGATCTACCGGGGACTTTGCAATATCCCTGGGATCATCAGGATGTGCTCTTTACATTCGCCATCTCTTTGGGATGGTTTAGATCCGATTGGATCATCTAGGAGCAAAGATATCGGCAGCAATCTCAGACCTCCAAGATCGCATGCTGTATCATCGCGACGCCAGCTCCACCCTCCATTTCTATGGTTTTGAGTATGTTCAGTTCCAGATTGTTCCAGTTACATCACAAGGCTGGTTGTATAACCTCCTGTCTGTATGCAAATTCATCATTGTCTCGAATGACACAATCACTGTTGTGTCATCATCAAATTTCAGTATTTTAACAGATGGATCGTTTGAGATGCAGTCATTGGTATATAGGGAGAAGAGAAGTGGAGATAGCATACAGCCTTGTGCTGATTATACAGGTATTGGATGTAGTTCCACCTAGCTTCACCTGCTGCTTCCTGTCTGTTAGGAAGCTTATGATCCACTTACAAGTGTGGTCAGGTACCACTAGTTGGTTTTATTTACTTAGAAGTGTGTCTGGAATGATGGTATTGAATGCTGAACTGAAGTCTACAAAGAGGACCCTTGTGTAGGTATTTGGAGATTCAAGGTGTTGTAGGATGTAATGCAGAGCCATGTTAACAGCATCTGTTAATCTCCAGTGATTTATTGAAGATTCAGGTGAAGATGGGGGCCATCTTGGTCAGCACAGACTTTTAAGCAAGAAGAAGTTATCTTGTCTTGCTCTGGTGCTTTTCCTGGCTTCTGTCTGTGTTGATCTTGCACTTCTTTTTCTGTGATCACCAGAGGTTGAGCCCAATGGATTGGAGCCAGTTGTAGGAGGCTTGACTGTTGTTGGTATGCTTGGGATGGGGGTTGTGGAGATAGGTGGCTGTAATTTCCTTTCAAACCTGCAGTAAAACACATTCAGGTCATCTGCTAGTTGTTGATTTCCTTCTGCCTGGGAAGGAGGTTTGCTGAAAGCCAGTGATGTTTTTAAGAGTTTTCCACATGTTTGTTGGTTCGTTTGTTGAGAATTGATTCTTTAACTTTTCACAATAGCTTCTTTTTGCTGCTCTGATCTCTTTTGTTAAGATGTTTCAGGCCTGGTTGTATAACATTCTGTCACCTTTTCTGTTCCTCTTTGGAAAGACATAGCTGCTTAAGTTTAGCTGTGAACCAAGGTTTATTGTTACTATATATTTGCAGGTTCCTTGTTGGTGCACATAAGTCTTCGCAGAAGCTAACATATGATGTTACAGTATTTGTGAGCTTATCTAG
Organism: Laticauda colubrina; assembly: GCA_015471245.1. Taxonomy (NCBI): domain Eukaryota; kingdom Metazoa; phylum Chordata; class Lepidosauria; order Squamata; family Elapidae; genus Laticauda; species Laticauda colubrina. The sequence goes on along the minus strand of BLBF01000007.1, from coordinate 52,317,612 downwards.
GTCTGCAGAAGCATCTTCAAAAACATTCCAATCAGTGCAATCAAGGCGGGCCTGGAGTTTCAGCTTTGCTTCATCCGACCAAGTCTTCACTATCAGTGTGTTTCCTCTCTTCTTAACAAGTAGATCGAATATTTAAAGAAAATATGGAATAAATGAACAAAATATAAAATAAATTAATTATAAATAAATATAATTCTGTACTAGGGCTTTCAGATCTGAGTGGCATAAATAAAGACAGCTACTAGCAAATTCTTGTAAAATTTTAAAATCAGCTCTACTGCCACTGAGGGATTATTTTGACTTTGATTTATAATAGCCTATTGAATAAACCATTATTGGGATTTCATCACATGCAAAGATGCTAAAAATGATGTCACAGTTTAAGATATGGCATTTGAGTCCAAGCATTATGTTCAGTGCAGCCTGATAACATTTTAAAGCTTTCATTGGTAAGATTTTTAATTGTTCCTTTTAAAACACACACATAGAAACAAATACTTACATGCAGTATGTAAACAATTATTGTTTTGTTTGATATAATAAACTAGAGGACTTTAAAAAGTGATTCCTATTGAATTACTGTTATTCAGTTCAAAGAGGGAAAAGGGACTTTCTTCCTTAAAATGACCTAATGGCCTGACTGGTTGATTGCTGCTTCGGGCCAGAGTTTCTATCCCATGCAGCAATCCTAACTGTGAGGGCAGTTTCATATAGGAAGCAGTTTTTCTTCCCCTTCTGTGAAAAGGGGCCTAGGGTAGCTTGACTAGATTACAGCAGAAGATTATCCCTGAAAGTATCTTCAGGGCAATATAAAAGGCACAAAAGCATGTCTGAAACAAAAGCAAGAGAGATAACACATTCCTTCACTTCCTTGAAGTGGCAAGGATCACCAAACTGCATCTGGACCAGCAGTTCAGGTTATGTGCAGCATGCTGTCAAGCAAGATGTCACACCCCTGTAGTAGCCCAAATATGTAAGAAAGAATTAAAGAACCAGATAGATATGCTTCACAGTAAAGGCACCTATGCAAGCAGGTTGGATGCATGACTTGAGTTAACTTGAAGCTGATAAGGCACATTCTTTTCATTCCCATAATTACATGTTAATGAATATTGTGTACAATCAACTGAAGTACTTGAAGCCTTCCAAAACCTTGTGGATGAGCATCTGAGGCGGCCTTTGAATTTAGGCCGGTTTCTTACTCTTTTCCACTAGCGTTGACCAGGTTGGACTTAGTTTGCTTTGAATAACAATGCTTTGCAGGTAAGGGAAACTTTTAATTGGACTTTATTCAGTTCCATCACATCATCAAATGTTGTTCGCATCACATTCAACTTCCTTTTCTATTTCTCCTCATGTACAGGTAGTCCTCGACTTAGGACCACAATTGAGGCCAAACTTTCTATTGCTAAATGAAAAATCTGTCAAGTCAGTTTTTGCCCATTTTATGACCGTTCTTGCCACAATTGTTAAGTGAATCACTGCAATCATCATAAATATGAGTCAGTTGCCAAGCATCTGAATTTTGATTACGTGACCATGGAGATGCTGCATCGTAAGTGTGAAAAATGGCCATACATCATTTTTCTCAGTGCCCATTGCAACTTCAAATGGTCACTGTAAGTCGAGGATTACTGTAACAAAATGGGCAGAAGCATAAACTACTTATATTAACATTTCTTCATCCATTTCCCCATCTTTAATAGGTATTCCATTCAGGTACACACATTAGCAATAGCACTTAGCAAGAACGCTTAGATTTATATACCACTTCATAGTGCTTTAGAGTACTGTCTAAGAATATATAAGATGAAAAATGGTAGGGAGTAGATATAAAGTGTAGACTGAAATAATGAAGGATTTATATGGAATAGGATTTTTATATTTCTTCTTTTATAGCTGTTTCTTCAAGTCCTGAAGAATTTATATGATACAGTGGTTTAATATCTTGTATCTCTGATATAAAAATATGCTAAATTTATAGAAACAGAAGTCTGTATTATTAAGATGTACAATTAGGGGTCGATATCAGATACAGAGTGCCAGTTTGATCTTAGTTAAGACACCACACTAGAAACCAGGAGACTGTGAGTTCTAGTCCTGTTTTAGGCATAAAAACCAGTCACTGTCTCTAATCCCAATCCACCTGTTGTGGGGAAAATAGTAGGAGGAAGAATTATTATATATATTCACAACCTTGAGTTATTTATAAAAAGTGGGATGAAAATAAATATTTAACATTGAGAAATATCATTGTATAATGACTTGTAAATAAAGAGAGAGAGCCAGTCCTATATAGTAGTTAAGACATCAGGCCAGAAAGCAGGGGATGTCCATTCTAGTCTTGCTTTGAGTATAAAGCCAGCGGGGTGACTTTGGGCTAGTCCCTCTCTCTCTAGGAAGCAGAAATGCCAAGCCACTTCCCAAATCTTGCCAAAAAACCCCAACAGGGACTAATCCAGGCACTTGCCAGGAGTCAAAAATTGACTGACCCCGGGAACAAAAATAATGCGAAGGAAACCTTATGATCTGAGCCTGAAGACATGAATTATGTGTCCGTTAGCAATCAATAAATATTAACCATTCGAATTAAGACTGCTGTCCAAGTTCCTATTTTCTCCCTAAGTATTTTCTGGTTTTGGCACTGGGTTATTGTTTGGTTTCATATCATAGAAATGTGAAAAGATCAAAATAAAATAGATAAGCTGGCATTTTCTATGCCGGTCAACTGCTTTAAAATGGGCTATTTCTAGAAGCAGTGAGTTTTCAGAATTCGACATAATTCTGCCTCTTGATTCAAATAGAAGTGGGCGCAATATTCAGTAAGGTGTCCCTGTGAAGCCCTGGCTGCTTAGCACTAATGTGTCTTGTAAAGTCGGAAATAAAAATTAAAAGAACTGCCTTCAGTTCTGCAACCTTCCTGTTCTGCTCTAACCCTTATGACTGAAGGTTAATGCATTTTATTGTTTATTTTAGGAAGGGACTATTTATTACTCCTGGCTCAAAACGGAAAGTGATCCATACTTTCGTGTTGTTGTTGTTGTTGTTGTTGTTGTTGTTGTTGTTGTTGTTGTTGTTGTTGTTTAATCCGACGCACAGGCGCGTCTTGCATCTATTTGAACTCTTTAATTCCTTGTAAGGCAGTTCTGCCTGGCCACGTCCCTTTGACATCCACCGGCCGATTTGTCGGACGAAGGGAATCTTTTGAAACGTCCCCCGTGCGTGACAGGGTTGATGTTGGTTTGCCCCGATCCGTAACCGCTTCGTTCCGTAGCCTTGCAAATCGGCAGGCTCATCCTGCTTCCCGCGGGTGCCTTAACTGCGTGGGCCAGGAGCCTCGACAGCTGCCCAGCAAGGAAGAAAGCGAATTTAAGCCTTATGATTTGATGCTGAACAGATGAATTCTCTCTCACAAGTGGTATCCGTGCTGAGATTCTCACTGCCGGCTTTGTCTGGGAGATGCAGCCGCCTGGAAAGTTTGACTCTGCAATAGGGCAAGATGATTATTTTTTGAGGTTTTTGCTCAGTCATGTAGCTTATTTGTTTGCAGATGGTATGTGTGTATTTATCTATGTTTCTTAAGCTGGATGGAGGTACACTTCAATTGCAATCAAAGCTGATAAATTTATGACGTTGTGGCACTTTCATAAGTACTGACAAACCACTTGTCATAACAGGGGTAAAAAAAGAAAGCGAATTGCATATTCTGTGGATAATAAGGCATATAAAATAGATAGAAATAATAGGGCTGAACCATTGCAGAAATGCAGTTATGTATATTTATAAGCATCTTTTAATTCAAAATGGAATTAAACACATGGCAATATCATTCAATATTGCTGTTGGAAACAATAGTAATCAACTTCCAGAATGGTTATTTCCTTTTCAAATGCTGCTAAAAGTAATGCCAATTTACAGATTTATTAGAGCACAATAAATTATTGTCTTTTATGTCAAACTAGAATTAGGCAAGTTGTCCAATATAAATAAAAAGAAAAGGTAGGTCTATGAATATGAAGTATGAACTTGTATTTGGATACAGTTCCACTGAGACAAGTCAGATGAGAATTTCTAAAAATGGTAAGAAATTAATAAATGAAGTCAATCCTAACATATTTAAAATTTTCCTTTGAAGTTTTGATAGGATAGGATAGAATCACAATCTGATTCCTATTTCTTGAATTTAGTATTATTTAAATAGGTATGAAAAGAAATGTCTATGGAGAGTTTCAGTCATCCAGGTCATGGTTGTCTCAGAGGTGCTTTTTCAAGAGCAACCAGACTTTCTGGTTTTTCTTTGAAGACGTTTCCCTTCTCATCCAAGAAGCTTTTTCAGCTCTGACTGGATTCCATTCTCCACCATCCAGAGTTGAAGAAGCTTCTTGGATGAGAAGTGAAACATCTTTAAAGAAAAAGCAGGAAGTCCAGGTGCCTTGAAAAAGCACCTTTGGGATATGAAGAGGAATCTTCTCAACTCAAGGCATGGAAAGATAGAGGATTTTATTGAGTTAGTGACCTAGTTATAAAGAATCAACCTGTCACCACTGAATATATGCAGGATGAAAACAAGCCCTAAACTGGTTCCAAACAAAGTGGGAAGTATTCTTTCCTAATATAGGACATATAGGACAAGTTAAATTCACTGGAAGTATTTGAGAAGCAGTAAACAGTAAAGGGTTTACTATTTAAACAGTAAATGAATCTTGCTTTTTAATATTTTTTTTTAAATCTAGTGCATGTTTGGGAAGATGATTTAGATTTTGAACTTGATGAAATGCAGTGAAACGTTTGTGATATAATTTACTTTAAATCCATTTCAATATATAGACACATTTGTAAGCCAATTCTTCAGTGACATTATATAGCATTAAAATTGCATTACATTAATCACAATATTATTAGACTGTATTGACAAGACTGTGAATAAATTGACATGCGTTTTCAACTTCTGTAGTAATAACCAGTTGGGTAAAGCTTTTGATCAAAAGATTTTCATGTAGCTGAGAAAATTGCATGCCACTTCCATCTTATAAAAAATAATGCAGTACAGTAACATTGTTTTCTTCATTTGATACAGCAGGGAAAAAGCTTCTTAGTAGCCAGATGTGTAATGTGCAAGCACAGTTGCTTGCACAGATTAATGGTATTGTAAAATGTGGGAAATCCCCCTATAAGGACTAGGTTAAAATATTTGGCTTTTATTTATTAATTATACTGTATTGATAGTGTTTCCTGACAAGGTGTACCATTAGGACAGAAACTTGTTATTTTAGACAAATATATTAAATATTGATGTAATCTTATTTTCCTTAGTTATTCTATTTTTTTCTTTAGTAATGCCTTGTCAAACTATAAGATATATCTAACTTTTTCATTCTCTATTTGATTTTTGTTTGTATTCAGTTTAGCTGGATTTTTTTTTCTAGAAAATGTTTTCTAATTCATGACTAGATATTGCAGTTGCTTCATAAAAATTAATCTATCAACCACCTGTCTTTCATAAAGAAAATGTTAATCAAGATCAAACAAGTCTTAGTACTTCGGTGAAAGACTACCAGAAAATCCAAAGGCTGAAAGCAAGGCTGAAAAGTCAGAAAATATCACAAAAGCAATATGACCAAACTTGAGTACAAGCTTGGAGTTAAGCCTCTGTAGTGGCAGTAATAGCTCTGAGGTGTCAATACTTCTCCAAGCTAATCACATCCAGATTGTCATCTAGCAAACTATTTAAGTCACATCTTTGTTTGGGAAAGTTGGGGCAGAAGATCAATTACAAATCCACAGTAATTTGCAAGGCATCTGGAGGATCAATTCATTTACAGTTGGTCAGAGTTGGATGGGAGTTCAGTAAATCCTTCTGAGATTATCTGGGAACAGTTTGAATCTAGAGAGCCATGGTGGTGCAATGGTTAGAGTACAGTACTGCAGGCTATTTCTGCTGACTGCCAGAAATAGTGCTGGCATACTGCTGCTGGCTGCCTGCAATTTGGCAATTCAAATCTTACCTCAAGGTTGACTCAGCCTTCCCTCCTTCCAAGGTGGGGGTGAGGACCCAAATTGTTGATGACAATATGCTGACTCTGTAAATCGTTTAGAAAGGGCTGCACTGTAAAGCAGTATATAAGTCTAAGTATTATTGCAATTGCTATTAATCCTGAGGAAATAAACACAAGGCTGGGACTTCAGCTGTACCATCTGTGGATTGCATCTCTGTTTTTTTTCTGGTTGGTAAATTACAGTGGTATTGAAGAAAAAAATCCAAAACATAGGCAAGGATTAATGACACAAATAAACATTTATAAGAGGATAATACAAAACATTTGTGAATGAAATAAAGGTGATGGAAATGTTTGGGTTCTTGAAAATAATGAAAAGCTCAGCAAGTAACATACTGGGTGCCCTTGGCTAATCTTAAGGTGACCAACTTTTTTACAATGAAAAGGAGGACACAAATAAATTAGTAAAAACCAAAGCCACTTGTGCGTGGCACACGCTTGCGCACTGTGCACTCTTGCACACAGCGCACCCTTGTGCATGGCACACTCTCAAAACAATTCTGTGTGGAGCGCATGCGTCTCATAATTGTGTCTCGCCGCACTGTACCAAGCCTTGACAAATCACCATGTCAAATACAAATACGTCACATCACACACAACGGATTGGATCGGCATGGATCAAATATGGAGATTTACAGATTAGTCTTGGAATATCAGAAAGGAGGACATGTAGGAGGACTCTTTTCTAGAGAGGACAGAACTTACAAAAGGAGGACTGTCCTCCCTAAAAGAGGATGGTTGGTCACTTTACTAATCTTAAACAACTCAGATGAGGTTAAAACTTAGATCTGAGAGTTAGGAAAAACCAAGGTTGAAAGACAGAGAAGTTAAAAAATGAATAGATGGCAAAGGTGAAACAATTCTGCATGGCTACAAAAACCAAACCAAACCCAGTAACACTAATATATTCATGTAGTGATCAGTTTGACTTAAGGGAGGTTGATTTTTTATTTTTTTTAAAATGGAGCAAACCTTACATTTTAGGATGAAGTTTAATGGAGCAATCACATTGGTTTGATCTTTGATATTGAGAGAAAATGAAATGAATTGTCGCATTCGGTTAGTATGTGTTTATCTGGCAGATGCCATCATTTAGAATAAAGATAAAGCGATAGCGCGCGTAACGTCCAATTTCAACTGATAAGCAAAAAAAGGGCCCCGTGGGCTAATTTATGATTTCCGCAAGCGGAACTGGTCTGCCGCGGAACGGGACAACGAGCAAGCGGCGAGCCGCCGGACGGAGAGAGGAAGAGCACAGAACAGGGAGTGAGGTCGCCGCTCGTATGGGTGCTGCGGTTTTTGCAGACTCCTTCCTGCTGCTAAAGCTGTTCCTGTTCCTGTTCCTGGAAGGTGGGGGTGGGGGAAAGAAGAAGAAGAAGAAGAAGAAGGAAAAAAAAAAAAAAAAAGAGGAGGAAGAAGAAAAGAAAGGTTTGCCCTGGCTACCGGCAAGCAGGAAAGAAAAAGCGTTCCCACCTTGACCCCTCCACATGGCAGGGAATTTCTGGCAGAGTTCGCATTAGTGAGTCGTCCTTGCAGTCTGAAGGGTCTGGGGAGGAAGGAAAAGGTGGTGCGGAATGCAGGCGCGCGGGGCCGGGCAGTTGCGGGGAGAGGAAGAGGCTTTCTCGGTCTTTTCTTTGTAGAAAGGTGTTTCCTCAGTGCAGACGGTGGGATGGATTTCAGGGTAGTGGGACGTTGCTGTATGCTTGGGAGAGAGATGCCTGTGCAGATTGAGCTTTCAATTTATTTATTTGTGTGTGTGTGTTGTGTGTATGTGTACAGAACGTTCAGTGTGAATAAAGTATGTTTAAGCTGGGGGAAAAAAAAGCTTCAACTTTTCTTTATCATGCACGGTCACAAGTCCAGGGTTGTTGTTTTTTGTTTTGTTTTGTTTTTTTTGTTGGAATCGATAAAAAAATAAAAGATAAAAAGTCTTGTTGAAAATAACCCATGTTCTAAACAAAATGCATGTGCACACACACATATATGCAGCTTATACACACATTTTGTGTGTGTGTGTATGCATTATGTTTAGAACATGGGTTATTTCCAACAAGATGATTTTTATCTTTTTATCGATTCTAACAAAAAATAAATAAATCTGGACATGTGTGACTGGGCATGTATAAAGAAAAGTTGAAGTTTTTTCACCCCAGCTTGAACATAATTTATTCACGTTGAACGTTCTGTGGTACTTACAAAGTGACAGCTCCTTATAAGTGCAAGTACTTTGACAAAGTAAAAATATATACTCCAAGCTGCATTAGTACAGGTTTGCTGTAGAACTTCCACTCCCCATCCCAAGGGTTTTGTGTTACTAGAAATATTGATTTTCCCTTCAGTGTAACAGTGTGGTTCAGATAATCGCACCTCTTTGCTTTTGGATACTATATTTTATCTTTTTTTGTTCTTATTATAACCTTTGTACAGAAACGAAGATGTACTCGTTAAACTCTTATAGCAGCAGATAAAACGAAAAACAAGTATTCTGATAACCCGAGGTTTATCATGAAGAAAGTGCTGGCATGTGTATGCTTCTTTCCAAAATAGCTCAGCCTTCTTTAAATACTTTCACACAGATGAATGTTGTTCTAATTCACATATATAACACATTATGTTCAGGTGACTAAATTGCAATATTGTATTATGAAAGGGGAAAATGTCATGAATGGCTAAAATGTAATCACATTGAATAATATGATTCTACTTCAAATATTTGCTGCAATGTTATTTCCAAGTAACATAATTTAGAATCTTGTCATGGGGGAAAATCTTTAATGATATTTGCTATAATGGTAAGATTCCCCTTTTTTTTTTGCTGCTTGAGTATAATTTGCAACCACTATTTCTAAAGAAACCAAGATTCATGGTTTGAAAGTGTTCTATTAAAATATAACTTAAATATGTGATTTAAATGCTGGGTTTTAATCAGAAATCAGACTTTTCTGTACTAGACAGACAAATGTACCTGGGATGAATAATGCCTACAAAATATACAGCCATATAACTCAAAATCATAGTATTACAAAAATGTTATTGGTACAAGAGATAGAAGGTGGGGTTTATACAACATTCGTATGCAATTTGTCTGTGGAGATGGGTAGTCAAGAAATATGAAATATAAACAAAATAAATTAGAAATTAGAACTATCTAAAATTCCTTACGCAACTTAAAATATTGTTATGTATTAATCTTATATACTGCTTTTATTTCAAGAAGTCAATACAATTTATATATGATTTTCCTTTTGTTTTATCTCCACAACAACTATTCTGGATTGTTGTGAGTGAATAAGTATGCATGTATGCAAGTAGTTCAAAGTCATCTTCTGCTTGAGGGTAGGTCTGAACTCTACTTGGACATCTATTACATCATCCTAGTTTTCGCATAATATATTTAAATACAATAAAAAATTATTAGAAAAGGGAAAATTATTAGAACAAATTCATTATTGACAAGAGATTATAATATTTGGATTATAAAAGGTCTCATATAAAATATTTTTAGTTTGAAATGATTGTCAAAGTCTGATCATAGTTTCTTACTTGCCAGAATTTTGTTCCTGGCCTGTTACTGAGCTCTCAAATTCTGGTAATAGTGAACTTTGGAGAAATATAAGCAACATTAGAAGAAAAAATTAATTCTGAATACTTTTGACTCAAGAGAATACATATCTTTGACATCAAGTCATATAATAAAGGATAAAAAATGTTTACTTTCTTTCTAGATCCCAACTGTTCAAATATCTAAAAGTAGTTTCTCCTTTCTTTCTCTGTAGCTTACAATGGATTTTGGATAAACAAGATCTGCTGAAGGAACGCCAAAAAGACTTAAAATTTTTAACAGAAGAAGAATATTGGAAACTACAGATATTTTTTACAAATGGTAACAATGATGTCAATAAGTTATTGATATATTCTCTCTCTCTGTGTCTGTGAGACAGAGAGGGGTGTATGAGTGAGATTGTCTTTATCTTTTAAAATACAATGATTTAACAATGATTTTTAGAAGAAGCACATTTTGCCAGGTCCTTGAGCATGCTTCCATTGGACTCTTGCTTGGTTTAAATATAACATTGGTCCACTTTTTTTTTTTCTGAAGTTAGACATATATTTTCCTTTTGGAACATTACGATTCTAAACTATATGCAACCCCATTCATATATAGGCATTTCTCTTTTTTGTGGAGAAGGCTTTAAGTTGCTTGTAATGGTGTTAGGCTTAATATTCTAAGTTTTTGGTATCATTTCTGAAAATGATGGGAAGCCAAAATGGCGTTGAGATAATTTTTGGAAAAGCAAAATAAATTTCTAAAATGATGACTAATTTCAATGGTTCTTTTGTATTGAAACTCAAGCATATCATTACTTTCCAGTCAGAGCCAATAGTAGCAAAGATCGATAAATACAATTTAACCCTGCATTTTAAGGCAGTGCTTGGGTGTCTTTTAAACTTTATTCCAGGTCAGGGGTCTCCAACCTTGGCAGCTATAAGTCCTGTGGACTTCAACTCCCAGAATTCCTCAGCCAGCAAAGCTGTACTTTAAATAAAATTCCTGCCTCCACTGATCATTTCAGATTTATCACAGTTTAAAAAATTATTTAGGCAACTACCTTGTGTACAAAGGACTTGCTTGGCTGTCAACCTTTAAAATGAGCATTGATGTGTGAATTATCTTGGAAATGGCAGAAATATGACAAAACATTGCCATATTCAAATTATGAATGGATAGTGGAGTCTGGAAAAATATCAAGTAACCATCTTATGTTTTGTTTTGTCATTCTGTGCCTCTACCTCTGCTTGGTATTTTGGATGGATGCTTCCAATATGCTTGGAACATATCCTTTGCTTGGAAAGCCAAATGAGCTACCTGTACAGCTGACACCATGGTGGCTTTCTAGCCAACTGGCAGATAGAGCTTGTGTGGAGCAGCTGATATTTTTTTTTCTGATCTACCTTCCCCCGGCACCCTATTCCCTTTCCATAGATGAAATATGTCATACTTCAAGCACCTGCTGCCTTTGCTAACTCCATAACTATATTGATACTGGCAGCTTAATTCATTGGACCAATATCTCTTTTGCAAAGTATTTAGATGCTGTATATGATAACTGATAACCAAAAGCTTGGCATTTCACACAGAGTAAAGTTCCTAAGTTTCTGGATAAGAGTACATTGATAATTTATCATGAAGTTACAGATAATATAAATTATTTTTTTCACATGTAGATTATACCTCAATATGCCTTGCATCTGTTTTGTCATTTTTGGAGAGGTTGAATGATGCATGAGAATTACCTACAAGAGCTGGAAATATCATCTGCCTGAATTTAAACAAACTTAGCTTAGTAGCCAACCTTAGAAAATGCTAGCATTGTTCAGTTCCATAGTTTACTAGATAATATTTTAGGAATCAGACTTAAAAATCCCAACTGTGCAGTCTCCTTTGAAGTGTTATTTCAATCAGAAATATTAAGCAGACATTTAATGTTTCTAACTACAGTTTCAATGCTTTTTGGTATTCTATTGTGTCATACTATCAGTTTGCAATCTTCACCTATAAAATAAAATATAAAATATATTATTTCATTTTTGGGAACCTTATGAATGGGCTTTCAGAACCAAAATAAGTATAGGAACATAATGTAACAATGTTTCAAAAAATATTTGCAACTCTGTGGGATTCAGTTTCAGTAATTGTTGCAGAATACAAAACAACTCTGAATATTTAACTCATTTTAAAAAAATTTATTTTAAGTTATTCAGGCATTAGGTGAACATTTGAAGCTAAGACAACAAGTTATTGCCACTGCTACTGTCTATTTCAAGAGATTCTATGCCAGGTAAGATCATGAGCTCTTGTATGGTCTCATTTTTCCTATATAATCTTTTATGTTATTATTAGGTCTCTTTATAAAAGTGTTAGGATTAGTAATTTTCCCTTTTCTTCTGTTTAAAACTATGTATTATAACTTTTTAGGTATTCCCTAAAAAGTATTGATCCAGTGCTAATGGCTCCCACGTGTGTATTTTTGGCATCCAAAGTAGAGGTAAGTAGGCAGCTTGCTACATGAGGAACTTTGGACAGGGTGAAGAGAGGACATTTTAGCAGGTGATTTGCCGACTTTTATTTTTCTATGTTCTTTTGAAATAAAGCCAATTATGAGTAATTCATTAGTAATACAAGGAATTGATATAATGAATGAGTAAATTAGTTTTTCTTCTCTTGATCACACCATCAAATTTTGCAACTACAATTCTTTCTAGCAGCTTTATTGTTGGACAAACTGAAATGATCACTAAATGAACATGTAATTCTCTCTCTCTCTCTCACTCATACACACACACACACACACACACACACACACACTGCAGAGAGAGTCTGCAAATACGTGTCTTTTTTTTCCTCCCTACTTTTTCATCCCTCACAGGTTGGAGAAATTGCTTAAACTAGCTATCTCTTCATAAAATATTTTTCTTCACAGTACAGCATGTCCCTTAAAATTCTAACTGCAAGTTAACAATCTTGGCTATCTGACCTTAATTCACACTGAAGGCTTTTGTTGTCATGAAATTTCATGGTCAGTCCATGCATTGGTTGGAAATGAATTTTTATTACTGCTTATTACCATCATATTTGTGAAGGTCACCAACTGGGGTAGTTACTAAATGAGGAGTGGCTGTATAAATAATTAGCACATTTAATATCCTGTTTTTGATAGGATTTTTCTGTTAGGCTTTCCCCGTCCCAGCCTCCACAGCATTTGCTGGTCATATCAGCCAGTTAACGTTTTCTGACTCTTGATAGGTTGGGCTTTCAATACTTGCTTTGCAGATGGATTTCCTGCCTTTTGGCTATGGGGGATTTACATCAAAGTGGCTTTCTGCCAACAGTATAGTAGCCATTGGAAATCAATGAAAAGAAAGAAAATAGCTTTCTTCTCACACAAGAAAGAAAATGTTTATTGTAATATAATCCTTGAATCTGCAAAATACTGTGATTTTAACTAAACAATAAAGATTGCCAGAAAGGCGGAGCAGCTTTAAATCAGCTCACATGAGCTATTATGGAATTGGGCATAGTGAGGCTTGGACAAGACTGCCAATCAGAACAAAATGTGCCCTTGCTTTCTTTTTTCCCCACAGATCAAGAGCATCCCCTGTAATCTCATGTAGTAACCAAAGTTTGACATTTTGTTATCCAGTGCTTCTGGAATTGTGTACTTTCTACCATTATTTTATTTTTTATGATCTAGGAATTTGGTGTGGTTTCAAATACAAGATTGATATCTGCTGCTACTTCTGTATGTAAGTGGAATTTTTGTAAAGTTGTCACTTTTCAAAGGAATTTTAAAATAAAATAATGCTTTTAGTTATCGTGTTCAGACATATGGCACATATGTATGGGTGTACATGAAAAACTAAAAAAACTGTTAAGCTTTATCTTATTGTAATGTTTGATTCAATATGATAAAATGTAATGCAATACAGTGCTATTGGGTAGTACTGTATTGGTGAGAGCCACTTGATGTATTGGCTAAAGGCAATAGGCTAGAAACCAGGAGACCATAAGTTCATAAAACCAGCTTGGTGACTGTGGACCAGTTCCTTTCAGCCCTAGGAATAAGGCAGTGGCAAACAACTTCTGAAAAACCTTGCCAAAAAAACTGCAGGGGCATGCCCAAACAGTCTTCAAGAATTAGACATGATTGAATAGAAGAAAAAAAATGTATTGCTACAGTATTTAATTTTTCTAAACTAGTGAGTGCTTCTTTTCCATTTGATAATATTTGAAACTTGCAGAAACTGATAAACATTGTATAAACTGATTCCAATATATATTCCAAAATGTTAACAGAAATATTTGCTTTGTCACTATTTTGTATTGTAAATTCCTATAAATTGTTGCTGTCAGATATAAAAAATAAGTATGCTTAATAATTAATTATTGTTCTCTTGCACTTTCAAACATAAATCCCTGCATTCAGCTTCTAGTATTATAATTAAATTAAGGTGTAAAGAGAGAAGCAAGTATGGTAAATTAATTTGTATTTCTTTCATTTAAAAAGCATTCTTGACTTTTTCTTCATTGCAGTGAAAACTAGGTTTTCGTATGCCTTTCCAAAAGAATTTCCTTATAGGATGAACCATGTAAGTATACTCTAAAAAAAAACATTTCTGGCCTTAGCACTTCCCTTTCTCTACAAATGATTTTGAAAGACTTTTACTGTATGTGGAAGAGTGGGGATGTTGAGAACACATCAGAACATTGTTTCCAGAGAGTGACAGGAAGTTTATGCTTTGCTGTACTCCCAGCTGTTTTACATTGTTTTAAAAAATAGAAAATTGAAGTTAAAAAAAAGGCTCTTGCCATTTGTCATCATCTGAAAGAGTCTAAGAGTGAGGTTTGGAGAAGAGGAAAACCTAAACTAGATTACTATCCACTAACTTGCTCTATGTGGGGCTGCCCTTGAAGAGCGTTCAGAAACTTAAAACTGGTGCAAAATGCAGCTGCATGGGCAATAAATGGTGCTAGCTGCACGACACATGTAACACCATTACTCTGTGAGCTTCACTGGCTGCTGGTGTGTTTACGGGTGCAATTCAAGGTGCTGGTTATCACCTTTGAAAACCTCCATGGCTTGTGACTGGATTATCTGAGGGACTGTCTTTTTCCAAGAGTTTCTTACCCATTCATTATGATCCAACAGACATGCTGCAAATCCTGTCAGCCAAAAAATGTCGACTGGCAAGAACAAAAAAGAGCCTTGTCTGCTGTACCCCCTGCCTTATGGAATATTCTCCCCATAGATATTAGAATGGACCCAACCCTGTTAGGTTTTTGCAAAACTTTAAAAACTTGCTATATACCCAGGCTTGGGGCCCAGAATATATAAAGAGCCCCATTGCTTGGCTTTACTAATAGTTGATTAATCTTCATGGCTGCTGTTTATATTATTTATTTTGCAGATGTTTTTAAAGTTTTAATGTTTTTTAAATAGTTTTATAATTTTAGAATTGTAAAAGAGTCACTTAGCTGAGTTGGTGGCTATAGAAGCTGAATGAATTAATTTGATTGCAAAAAAGAAATATGCGATAAATCTGTTGACCTCTGTAAAAGAGGTATTGGTGGAGTAAAATGCATTTTCAAAAAGGAGTTGTTTTTTGTTTTCCTTTATCAAAATGGAAATGTCAAATGTTATTGTTGCTGACAAAAAAGTCTATATGTTTTCGTTCCCATGGTTTTCCAAATTTAGAATTTTAATAGTTTAGATCCAGCTGAACAGGACAATCTATGATGCACATATTATTTAAGTTTTACAACTTTCTAATTAATACATTTTTTTTGTTCTGCACAGATATTAGAATGTGAATTTTATCTATTAGAGTTAATGGTAAGTTCATTTACTTTGTACATTCTGTTCAATCTTTTGTACAGGTAGTCACTGAATTATATCCATTCAGTGACTGTTCAAAGTTATGGTGGTACTGAAAAAATGGACATATGACAGGGTCTTTGAAGTTCTGGCGATCATAGCACACACATCCTCAATCACATTATTGTGATCCAGGCACCTAGATACCTACCATGCATGTGATTGTAATATTGCAGAGTTGGGGGTCATGTGATCACCATTTGCGACCTTCCCTGCTAGCTACCCCAAACAAAGTTTATGAGGAAGCCAGCAGGGAAAATTGCAAGTTGCTCTCGCTTTTTCTCCCATCCTCAGCACACCCCTACCCATGTAGAGCCTCTGCTAGCCCTGCAAGGGTCTCCCCCAGCCGCCTGCAAATTTTGCATGGCCTAAACAGGAATTTTGGGGTTACAATGGCAACTGGGACTGCTTGGGATTGTCATCACTGAACAGTGTAGCCATGTGATGTTACATTTTACCAACTGCATCACTTTGTGGCAGCAATCCCGGTCTCTCTTGCTGTTGTAACACAATAGTACAAATATAACTCCTCTGCATAATTATATGCTGATTATATCTGGAATATTCCATCATCTCTTGAAATGTTGCTACTTTTCACATGTGTGCCAGAACAACTGAATTAATCTGTACTGTGAGAAAAGAATGATGAAATGTAATGGGCTAGGAGAATAATCTTAGAGAAAGGATGAAGAGCTACAGATTGAGAAGGTTGGGTACTATTTCCTATTTTTCATGTGAATCCCATACATGGAGTTAGAAAGAACTGATGCCAGGTTTTTGAGCTGAGAAGTAATTTATCGATCTAAGATTGCATGAGAAAAAAGTGTCCAGTGTATCAACTGAAATAGCTGACTTAAGGGTCTATAAGCATACAGATTTGTTTATGAGAAAGTGTCCTGCTTTTCGTTTTAAATAGGAAAGCTCTTACAAAGGATACTCCACCATGAGAGGGATTTTGGAGTCCTAGTGGACAATCACTTAAATATGAGCCAGCAATGTACTGCAGCTGCAAAAAAGCCAACAGAATCCTAGGCTGCATTAACAGATGGATAGAATCAAGATCACGTGAATTGTTAGTACCCCTTTATAATGCCTTGATAAACTATATTTGGAATATTTCATCCAGTTTTGGTTGCCACAATATAAAAAAAGGTGTTGAGACTCTAGAAAGAATGCAGAGAAGGGCAACAAACATTATTAGGGGTTTAGAGGCTAAAACATATGAAGAATATGTTTTACTGAATATATTGCTGGAATTAGATATGGCTAGTTAGTATAATGAAAAGAAGGATTAGAGGAGACATAACAGCAATGTTCCAATATCTAAGGGGCTGCCAGAAAAAAGAGGGGATCAATTTATTCTCCAAAGCACTTAAAGGCAGGAGAAGAAATAATGGATGGAAACTAATCAGAGAAGCAACCTAGAACTAAGGAGAAATTTCCTGACAGGAGAATTAATCAGTGGAATAACTTGCCTTCCAGAAGTTATATATGGGTGTTCCAACACTGGAGGTTTTAAAGAACAGATTGAATAGCCATTTGTCTGAAACAGTATATTTGAACTGAAATTCCCTGCTTGTTCAGGGAGTTGGACTAGATGTCCCTTCCAACTCTTATTCTATCAATGCTACTCAAGCCAAACTTTATTTTTTACAAAATAAGTGAAACCACTAAAGGTTGACACTGTTTCTTCCCACTCAGATTCTCTTTATATATTAATAGGATTCTCACAAAGCTTCTTGTATATTGTTATTCCATAATAGAGCGTACTGTGTCAGTGTTTATTTTCAGTGAGGGTGTTGTTGGCAAATTGTGTTTGTGTGTGCTGCATATATGTCAGCATTTGTGTCTCAGAGGGTGATAGAATTTGGTAAGCTGCCAGTCAGTCTAGAGAGGAATTCTTTATGTGAAGCCATCTACTGTCTTTGTAATAAATGGCACTATAAACATTAAAGAAGTACTTAACATTTTGTGTATTGTGAATGATGCTGCTGCTGCTGCTTTTAACATTTTTCTTAAATGCAATCTCCCTAGGACTGCTGTTTGATAGTATATCATCCCTATAGACCTCTACTTCAATATGTACAAGATATGGGCCAAGAAGACATGCTGCTGCCTCTTGCTTGGTAATGAAGACAGACTATTTGAAAAGTCCTTTAGCCTAAACAGAAAACCTATGAAAATTATTGACCTGAATAAAATTGTTGCCTAGGGAATCTGCTTAATCCACTTTGGAAAATGCATGAAACCATAAAGTTGTTTAATTTATTGATTTGAAAGGGGTGGGGGTGGGGTTGACCGAAATATCATTTTTTTAATGAATGAAGATAATCCATCAGATCTTCTACTATTCATTCTTATAGTCTGAACGTATTATAACTGAAAAGCTCATGACGAAGCTTGCCTTACTGCATGAAAGACAAGTCCACCTTATATCTCACTGCAGAGTTCTTTTATTTGGGGGAAAGTATGCCAATGCTCCATATAGAAAAAGACATAGAAAGGATATACTGGTATATTGAAATATGGCCTCCTGCTCAGATTATACCCATTACATTAGATACTATATTTAAAGGAAAAGTTAAGCTCATGTCACAGTTTCATATTGCTTTGACTCCATTGTGTGGAGTCCTGAAGGACAACTTGCTGATCTGTTGCTTTTGTCTGTGCAGGAGGATAGTGAATGACACATACAGAACTGATCTTTGTCTGCTGTACCCTCCTTTCATGATAGCTCTAGGTATGTAACACATTGTGTGTACCGTATCACTATTTGAATGGAATGGTTCAAGATAGAGTTGCATCCATGGCCATTTTCATAGAAATTCTGGTGTTATAATGAAAGTCTCAACTGTTTAATTTTTTCAGTTTATAACTGAACTTTCATTGTCCAGACATACAGGTAAACTGGAAAACTATTCTTGAACTGTACAGCCTAAAATGAATGTTAATAATTACATTTGTAGAATTGGTATAATTGAAAATCCAGTTTGGAGAGGGAGACAGTAGCACACAGAACACGTTCTGACAATGTGTTTTTCATTTAATAATGTAAAAGCACTTGTACCACAAGTTTTGCATCTTAATTTTACCTTTCAACCATATGCTCTCTTTACAGCTTGCCTACATGTGGCTTGTGTTGTGCAGCAAAAGGATGCTAGACAGTGGTTTGCGGAACTCTCTGTTGATATGGAGAAGGTAGTTATATTTTATTTAATAATTACAGATTTACAGAAAGTAACTTATCTGGATTGGTACATTATTAGGCAAGTAAACAAAACGGGTAAGATAAAAATTTTCTTATTGGCCCAGTATCCCTTGGTGAAAAATTGAAAAACATATAATTTAAACAGATAAAATTGTTTAATGTAATATTTATTTATCAGTACCAACAAGATACTGCATAGAAATTACAAAACATTTTATTGATTGCATATTCTGTGTTGAGTTTGTTGTATGATTGAATGGGTGCAATTATATAGTTGGTCAATAATACAAAAACCACTATCCATATTTTATTCCAAGATCTGACATTTACTGGTAGTCTTCCATCTGAGTATTAATCAGTCCAGACACTGTTTTGAGCCCATTGTTGCCATTTGTTGAGACTAAATGGCAGTAAAAAAGGTAAAGGTTTTCCCTGTCCAGTCATGTCAAACTCTAGGGCAGAGTGTTCATTCCATTTCTTGGCCAAGGGAGCCAGCGTTGTCCAAAGACCCACTTTGTGGTCATGTGGTCAACACGGCTATGTACCAAGTCTTTGGAACATTGTTACCTTCCCACCAAAGTGGTACCTATTTATCTACTTATATTTGTATGATTTCAAATGGATAGGTGAGCAGGAGCTGAGGCAAGGAACGGGAGCTCATCCCATTGCACGGCACTAGGGTCTCAAACCCAGGCTGTCAGCTTTCCAGCTGAAAAGCTCAGCATTTTTAACTGCTGAGCTGTTACATCCTAAATAACAGGTTTAAGAATGGGTGAGTGAGAGGTTTCTAAGTGTCCACGAGTTTACATTAGCCCACAAGAAAATGCTATGTTAATTCAAAATAATTTTAAAAACTTTCTAAAATGAATTTTAAGATTTAAAAACCAGGGCATTAAGGTATAAAGTGTTTTGAGGATAGTTTGCCCTTTTTCCCCTTCAATGAATAAAAATAGTAGCCTGCAAAATGTTTTCAGGATAAACTTCCTGATCCCAGAATATTTTCAAACCTTTCTTTCTTATATTGAAGTGCATACATACTTATTGCAATCACCATAGATCTGCACAAAACTATTTTTCATCAATTTTTTTTTTTAGATCTTAGAAATAATCAGGGTCATTTTAAAATTGTATGAGCAATGGAAAAACTTTGATGAAAGAAAAGAAATGGCTACAATTCTAAGCAAGATGCCTAAGCCCAAACCACCTCCAAATAGGTAAGTTTTCAAACTATGTTCATTTTAGTTTAGTTTACTTTACCTTACTTTATTGTCATTGCACTTCATACAATGAAATCAAACACCATCTTCAGTGCACATCATGACCATGACCATGAAAATAAACACAAACACACATCCTTCACCTTCCACATATTGAATCGAAAACCCCAGACACCGCACCAATATTGCACTATACAGCAGAATTCAAAGGAACTACTGCCCTGGGATAGCTATTTTTCAGCCTATTTGTCCTTGTTTTTATTACTCTATACCATCTGCCAGATGGTAATAGTTCAAAAAAAGGGTTCCCAGGATGAGATGGATCTTTGAAAATGTTTTGAACTGTCTTAAGGCAGCAGAAGCTATAAAGCTCTTTCAAAGAGAGGAGAGGGCAACAAATGATCCTCTGGGCAATGACGTTAATCCTCTGAAGTGCTGTCCTATCTGCCACTGTGCAATTGGCAAACCATACAGAAGTGCAGTAAGTTAAAATGCTCTCTGGTGCAGCGGTGGGAGGTCACCAGCAGTTTTTCATTCAGTTGTTGTTTTCTGAGAAGTCTCAAGTAGTTTAATCTCTGCTGGGCCCTTTTGACAAGGGCTGCAATGTGGGCACCCCAGGTCAGGTCCTCCTTTAGGGTAACACTCAGAAACTTAAATCTGGCCACTTGCTCCACTCGGTCTCCATTGATAAGCAAGGGCTGGATGTCTGATCTGTTCCTTCTATAGTCCACTATAAACTCCTTGGTCTTATTGGTTATTGTCTCCATACCACAAAAGCAACCGGTCCACCTCATCTCGGTAGGCAGACTCATCCGCCCCAGAGATGAGTCCCACTACTTTTGAATAAATTTGAATAAATATTATAATAATAAATAAATATTTGAATAAATGATCCACTGTAAAACAAGAATAATCCATTTGCAGAGAAAATAATTTTAGACTTGGATGTAGCCTTGCTGTTTAATACAGAAAATGCATCTCAGTGTATAGTTGATCCATTGATTCATTCCATACCTATCCTTTTTGTTTAGTAATCTAATAGGGATTAGTTAATTCTGAAATGATTTTTCAATCATAAAGATCATTTAAGTTGTGATTAATTTAAGTGAAATGGAACACTTCAATTTTCTTACAAAAAAATTGAAATAGGAACAAGTTGGGTACCTGTCATGCCTTACTCACATAAAAGCAATCCTTCACTATTCAACTTCCATAGACAGTTGTTGGTAGATTTGAGAGTCACATGCAATTTGACTTCTCATTTTATGCTTGAGTTCTTTTGGTTGACTCAGGTAAAAAAGAAGGCAGCTGCATTTTTACAGGCTTTGTAGGTTCTTTGGTTGTTCCAATGAAATTTAATATAAATTATTATCTTCCAACATCATTTGGTTTTGCATTTTACTGCAGAGGGAAGTATAGATAATAAATAGGCTAAGTGTTGATTTATTGTACCTATTCTGCTTGACACACACCGCTCCCTTCCCAGAAAATGCTCTGCAAACTCTGGAAGGCCAAAATATTTTCTTTCCTGTGCAAAAATAGAGTAAATAGCCAGCATTTTCTAGAGACCCACTACTACATATCTAAAATGCAAACTACTCAATGCAAGAAGCCTCGGAAACAAAATGCATGAATTCCTCATCTTATTAGGCACAACCACATTCGACATTGTTTTTGTCTGTGAGACATGGTTAAATGCATCTTTTCCAGACTCCTTTACCACAGTCAATGAATATCAAATTTATTAGTCAGATCACAAAATCTGTAAAGGAGGTGGAGTTGCTGTCTTCTACAAAAAAAAAATCCCTAAATCTAAAAAAAGATTCAAATTACACAGGAACTTGCTCTCCCAGAGACCATTGTCTGAACTGTCCTCAAATGCCACAATCCACTTTTTACTATGCTACAGAGCCCTGGATAATGACATAGTTCATGCAAACAAGCTAACTTCACTGTTAATATGTGCTACCTCTTGCCCTCACCCTCTTATTTTCCTTGGTGACTTCAATCTACCTCTTATAAATTGGACACTGAATGTACATCAGAACCCATACATGCAACCCTGTATAATCTCTTACTACATTGGGACTGGATCAATTAGTAACTAACAACACTAGATTCAACAACTGCCTTGACATCATCTTCTGCAGTAGCTCTAACTCAATATATGGCCTACAAATACAAGAACCCTTTTCAAACAGTGATCACAGTATGATTGACTTTTGTCTCAATTTACGCCCTCACAAAGATCATAATGATGGATCCCCAAAATACAACTTCAAAAAAACCAACTTTGATCTCATATTGGCACATTCTGTTCTCTAGCTGTAATACTACAGAAGACCATTATAATGCATTCTTGTTTGAACTTGAAAGAGTCATTAAACGATATATACCATTAGTAACCCCCAAAAATAAACAAACAAAAAACAAATTACCTATAAAAATAAGGAAACTTCAATCAAAAAAAAGATCGCTATGGCATAAAAACAAAACTAGCTGGGTAGCAAACTTTAAAAACCAACAGATGCCAACAGATAAAGGCAGAATGCACAAATTACCACTGCAAGCAAGAGGAAAACCTATGTACAAAATCCACCCACGCCTTCTACAATTTTGTTAACACCAAACTTAAAGAATCAAGAACCATCCCATCCCTAAAAGGACCAAATGGGAAAGATTGCAATGATGAATCTGTAAAGGCCAATCTCTTCAATACATTCTTCAGTTCAGTCTTTGTAAACAGCAATGGTTCATGTCCCACATTTCCTAGTCGTACCGCAACTAACTGTAATGACCTATTATATATTGACTTTAGAGAAGATAACCTAGAAAAGGCACCATGAAACCTCAAACCATCTCTATCTATTGGCTCCGATGAATTATATTCATAGTTCTTAAAAAAGCTCTCCTTTGTCACAGCGAAACCCCTAAGCATTATATATGAGATATCATTCAGAACCAGCTCCTTACCAAACCTATGGTCCTTAGCTATGGTCATCCCTATCTTCAAAAAAGGTGGCCCCAGCCTGGTTGAAAACTACAGACCAACCTCACTGCTGTGTCTCATGCAAAGTCATGAAATCAATCATTAACCAATTCATCACCCTCCTCTTAGAGTCAAACAACCTACTCTCCCCAAAACAATTTGGTTTCAGGAAAAAAATGTCCTGCAATCTATAACTCCTACACTGCAAAAACATATGTTCTACTCTACTTGACCAGGGTAAAGCTATAGATGCAATTTACAAAAGATTTCTGTAAAGTCTTTGATTCAGTGGTACATGACAAATTACTGTTAAAACTAAACTCTTACGGCATTTTTGGATCCCTCCATAAGTGAATTCTGCATTCCTGTCAAACAGGTAACAAATAGTAAAAATAGGGAGCGCTAT
Organism: Laticauda colubrina; assembly: GCA_015471245.1. Classification (NCBI taxonomy): domain Eukaryota; kingdom Metazoa; phylum Chordata; class Lepidosauria; order Squamata; family Elapidae; genus Laticauda; species Laticauda colubrina. Next base: position 52,294,302 of record BLBF01000007.1, on the reverse strand, counting down.
GTCAAACCCTGCTCCAGTTAACAGTGGTGTCCCCAAGGCAGCGTTCTAGGACCCACACTTTTTATACTCTATATAAATAACCTTTGCGATCACCTTGTTAGCAATTGCGTCCTCTTTGCAGATGACGTAAAACTTCAACACCACTGACAATGCTACTATCCTTCAAAGCAACCTTGATTATGTGTCTGAATGGTCAAACATTTGGCAATTCCAAATCTCGACCAACAAATGCTCTGTCCTATACATTGGCAAAAAAAATCAGTACACCAAATGCAAACTAGGCGGATATGACCTCGTTGATGATCCTTACTCTGTCAAGGACCTTGGAGTTCTCATATCAAATGACCTAAGCGCCAGAGCTCACTGTAACAGCATTGCCAAAAAGGCATTAAGAGTTGTACATCTAATCTTACGAAGCTTCTCCTCCGGAAATATCAAATTACTACTAGAGCATACAAAACTTTTTACTACTAGAACATACAAAACTACTAAAACAACTACTACTACTAGAGCATACAAAACTTTTGTCAGACCAATACTTGAATACAGCTCATCAGTCTGGAATCCACACTGCATATCAGACATTAATACAATTGAGTGAGTCTGGAAGTATTTTATGAGAAGAGTACTACAGTCCTCTGCTTGCAACAGAATACCCTATATCTCCAGGCTTGAGATTTGGGGCTTGGACAACCTTGAAGTATTCTGCCTTTGGTTAGATTTAAGCATAGCACACAAAATTTATCTGCCACAATGTCCTACCAGTCAGTAACTACTTTAGCTTCAACCACAATAATACAAGAGCACACAACAGATACAAATTCAATGTAAACCACTTCAAACTGGATTGTAGAAAGTATGACTTCAGCAACAGAGTGGTCAATGCCTGGAATACACTATCTGACTCTGTTATACATCCTCTAACCCCCATCCTTTAACCTCAAACTAACCGTTATTGTCCTTACCCCATTCCTAAGAGGTCTGTTAGGGGCGTGCATAAGTGTGACATCGTGCCTACCATCCCTGTCCAATTGTTCCCATTTATTCATACCTATTTCCTGTATTCTTACTCATGTTTATACTTATATTATCTTGTAAGCGATTAACAAATCAAATAAATAAATGTTCATGAGAATCAGATTAAAATGAGGCTGCTTTAGCAGTCAAATTCATTTTAATGAGTCAACTCTATAAAGCAATGGCTTATTTATAAGTTTGAAACAATAGTCTGTATAGTGAATATACAGAAGCTATATAGCAGGGGTCTCCAAATTTGGCAACCTTAAGTCTTATGAACTTCATCTCCCAGAATTCCCCAGTCATGCTTTTTAAATCTTAAATTTGGAGACCCCTGCTGGATAGCATACTTCCAAATCATTTTTGAAGCATACATAGCCTTGTCAAGTGATTGAAATTGCTGAATTAAAAGTATCAGCCAGACCAAATGAGGATAGATATCACCCCAAAGATGATCCTGAAGGCCATTTCACTCTTCTTTGTCATATTGCAACAAAACATTATGCAATCCTGAATATCAAAATAAAAATATGTACTATCGTGATTTAAATTATATTACCTATTTAAATCAAATTAAATACAAAAGCAGGTAATGTCATATGGTAAGTATTTCGTGCACCACTGCAACTTGGGAAAATTAGGATGATGTTTCATTGGCAAGATTGAAATCTGCTTGCATGACCTGTTTTCTTCGTTACCATCTGGAAGGTGGCTTTGTGGTGTCCGAACCAGATAATTTAGATTTAGTCAGTTTTGTTCCATATAGTATCAATAAAGGGAACACAAAAATGAGACATCCTACATCTGAATGAATGAAATATTCTTATTAAATACTTTGTTCATTACATAGCTGAATGTGCTGACAACAAAATCACACAAAAATTATCAATGGAAATCAAATTTAGCAACCCATAGAGGTCTGGATTTGGAGTTACACTCAAAATTAAAGTGGAAAAAAATACTACAGGCTGATCCAACTTTGATGTAATGTCCTTAAAACAAGTCAAAATCAGCTTCAGTCGTGTGTGTGGCCTCCACGTGCCTGTATGACCTCACTACAATGCCTGGGCATGCTCCTGATGTGGTGAATGGTCTCCTGAAGGATCTCCTCCCACACCTGGACTAAAGCATCCCCCAACTCCTGGACAGTCTGTGGTGCAATGTGGCATTGGTGGATGGAGCGAGACATGATGTCCCAGATGTGCTCAATTGGATTCAGGTCTGGGGAACGGGCGGGCCAGTCCATAGCATCAATGCATTCGTCTTGCAGTAACTGCTGACGTACTCCAGCCACATGAGGTCTAGCATTGTCATGTATTAAGGATGAACCCAGGGCCAACTGCACCAGCATATGGTCTCACAAGGGGTCTGAGGATCTCATCTTGGTACCTAATGGCAGTCAGGCTACCTCTGGCAAGCACATGGAGGGCTATGCAGCACCCTAAAGAAATGCCACCCCACACCATTACTGACCCACTGCCAAAACAGTCATGCTGGAGGATGTTGCAGGCAGAATGTTCTCCACAGCGTCTCCAGACCCTGTCACGTATGTCACATGTGCTCAGTGAGAACCTGCTTTTATCTGTGAAGAGCACAGGGCGCCAGTGACGAATTTGCCAATCTTGGTGTTCTCTGGCAAATGCCAAACGTCCTGCACAGTGTTGGGCTATAAGCACAACCCCCACCTGTGGATGTCGGGCCCTCATACTACCCTCATGGAATCTGTTTCTGACCCTTTGAGCAGCCACATGCACATTTGTGGTCTGCTGGAGGTTATTTTTCAGTGCTCCTCCTGTCCCTCCTTGCACAAAGGTGGAGACAGCGGCCCTGATGCTGGGTTGTTGTCCTCCTATGGCCTCCTCCACGTCTCCTGATGTATTGGCCTGTCTCCTGGTGCGCCTCCATGCTCTGGACACTACGCTGACAGACACAGCAAACCTTCTTGCCACAGCTCACATTGATGTGCAATCCTTGATGAGCTGCACTACTGAGCCACTTGTGTGGGTTGTAGACTCCGTCTCATGCTACCACTAGAGTGGAAGCACCACCAGCATTCAAAAGTGACCAAACCATCAGCCAGAAAGCATAGGAACTGAGAAGTGGTCTGTGGTCGCCACCTGCAGAACCACTCCTTTATTGGGGATGTCTTGCTAACTGCCTCTGCTTTCCACCTGTTGTCTATTCCATTTGCACAACAGCATGTGAAACTGATAGTCAATCAGTGTTGCTACCTAAGTGGACAGTTTGATTTCACAGAAGTGTGATTGACTTGGAGTTACATTGTGTTAAGTGTTCCCTTTATTTTTTTGAGCAGTGTATATATAATATTAATAAAGTGTAGGGGTAGATATATACTTTGAGAGCAGGCAACAAAATTTCATTTTTAATGTATGCCAATGTGCTCACAGTGAAAAAAAAAATGACAATAAAGGTTATCTTTAACTTAAAATCAAATGTGTTTGTGGTAATTTTAATAATAAATATATAATGTAATACTTTCCTATAATATTTTTGTTTCAAACAGTGAAAGTGACCAGGGTCCAAATGGAAGTCAGAATTCTAGCTACAGCCAGTCTTAGACATTCCAAAGAAATGAATTGTGGACCACTTTGGATTAAGACACATTGGGATCTTTTCATATATGGAAGACATGGACAGAAGGTTTCAATAATGTCTTTTCAGATAGAACACAAAGTTTCTATCAAGTGTACAAAAGCTTTTCCTTAAACATACATCCATTTGAATTGTGATACAACAGAAATCAAAAACTGGATATAAATAATGATGTAATTCAGTATGGACAGACTATAATAAATTTTGTTATTTGAAAAAAATAGTGGTGAGTTAAACAAACTTAAACAAGGATAACTGTGAATGGATCTTTCTTGCAACTATAGTTGTTTAACTATGGAATACAAGAGATGACTTGAGAACTGAGATTTGAGATCCTAATTGTTCAGATATATACTTGCCAATAGATGTTTTAAGAATGCACTGCTGTAGTAAATGCCTTAGGGAAAAGAGATAAAAAATTCCTTAAAATGTATAAAATGTTGCATTCCTCAACTGAAGTTTAAGGAGATACTCTACAATATCTGTAGTTTGCTAGAGGAAATCCAGGATATGCCCAAAGTGCAATATATGTAATGAAAACTCTGGCTGTTTTAGGAAAGAATGTGCTATTAAGTCCTTGACATATTTTGCAATCCAATCAAGTAAATCTAATCTCTTTGAGGTTATAATGCTGAATATGTTGTGTGCTAGAAGTTTGCCTTCTGCTTTCCCAGTTACTAGGAATGGCTTTTTTCTTGAGAAAACAAGCATTTGAGAATATGATTCCATAATAAAATATAAATTACTGTACAAATTAACACAAGAATCAAAGACAGGATGTTCCCTTTTTTTAAACTCTGACCATCTGCTGTGTTCTTTAGTCAGACTTCCCCACTTAAAAAGGGATTTAGTCCAGAGCCCTAAATTTTCATGGATTATTTGTTTGGGACCCTAAAACAAGTTAAAAGTATCCTGTATTTCAGTGTGAAGTAGCTCTCCCCAACATGATGCCTTCTAGTTCTATTGGATTACCGTTGCCTTCAGGCCAACCAACATGGTTGTATTAGTGGAGGATTAAGGGGATAATATATAGTGAAGGTGCCAGTTGGGAAAGGCTGCTTTAAGATGCCTTTCACCCAAGGGAGCATTATTCTGCCATGATTCAAACAAAGGAACATTGGTTGAAAGAGTATTGTCAAATGGTGCTTGTTCTAAAACTTGATCTAAAAGCAGCAGTGCCTGAGTCTACTTGATATGTCACTGAATTAAGGGTAACCAAAGTGTTTTTGTATGCAAACGCTTGGGCTCTCTGCACTTAAGTGTTGGAAGTTATTTTTTTACAGAGTGTTTGGATACTGACTTACAGGATTGTGAGGATTTTTTAAATTTTTTTAGCTTTTTCATGTTCCCTTTTTAGTTTTGCCAGTTTTGTTGATGCTGGTCATGTTGTCCCACACATTTGCTAACAGAATTGATTGAGGCACCACATCTGTTGTTTTGGAAATTACTTTGTTAACTTGAGGATTTCAACTTTATTTGTAATATGGACTAGCTGCATATGAATAAAACAATGGAAATTAACAACATTGACTATTTTATTTCAGAACCATAAGTAATAATTTTTACACGTACTGCATTCAGAACACGGGCATATCATACATTATAAAAAAGTTTTCTCTGGAGTGCATTATCACAGTTGCAAGTAATGTGTTTGCCTTTTTTCTTTCTGGCTATAAAGAGAGAAACATACCCAAAGGTTGGAGAGCTATTTTCTATATTCTATATCAGGGGTCACCAACCTTTTGGACCACCAAATTCATAATTTTAAATCCCATGGACCAGAGACCCTGGGAAAATCCCCCAAAAATCTACAGGAAAATTCCCCACCCCGTTTTCCTACCGATTGATCATTATTTGGGATTGCAGGATACCGTCTCCAGCTCTGTTCTCAGGGGAGAGAGAGAGAGAGAGACTTTTGGCTTCATGCAAGGAAAGCAGCAGAAGCAGAAGTCTTTTCTCCCCCAAACTCTGCCAGAAATGAGTCTTTGTGAGACTTGTCATGCCGGCACAGGCTCTTGGAACAGGATGCCTTGCAGGGTCCCAAAGACTCATTTCTGACAGTTTGCAGGAGAGAAAGAAAGACTTGCTTTCCTTGCATGCAGCCATAAACAAAAGAAGAAAGAAGCTGAAAGAAACAGGCCGGTGGCCAGGCCAGGTGCGTGGGGCGCATGGGGCAAGTTCCCCCCCTCTGCCCTTTCCCCCTTCCCTCACTACCTTGTGTTGTTCGCATTGCAAGCGATGCAAGCCTTGTGTTTCCATAGGCCATGTGGGCGGTGAAGCCTTATGTTCCCACACAGCCTGGATTAATTGCTTCAGGGGTGCTTTAGGGGTGACATTCTGCAGACCACCAAAATTTTCTCGCTGATCACCTGTGGACCCCGGCCCACTGGTTGGTGACCACTGTTCTATATTCAAATGAGTTAACAAAATTTTACCAGTTTCATTATCTTCAAGTAGGATTTTCATGGTCCTCATACCATTCAGCATATGACACACTGGACTAGAAATTCAGTGTTTTCATGTTATGTAATATCTCAGCAATTTTACAGAAGTTGTTTATGTAGAAATAGATTGTGTCCCTAATTTAAAAGTTGCATATAGAAACCTTATCACAGATACAATACATATATGTCTCTAATCAGTTTTTTCTGCATGTACAAAAATTATTTCTCGATATTTCTGCAAATATTTAATATCTAGAGATAGTTGAAAGTCAAGAACAGTAAGCAGGACTGAGGCTTAATTCCTGAATATGAAGTTGAAAAAAAAATCCCATTTGGCTAAACATTTTAGTGCCATTTTCCCAAGCTTTGGACTTAATATTTTTATATTTTTGTTTCATGACCAGAGATACACATAATTTCTCATGTGATGGGCAGCTACATAAATTTTGATTAATAAATAGCCAACTTAATTCCACTTCATTTTACTTAAATATTTATTTCTAAATGTATTGCAATGATCAGTTGTAAGTTTCTTAAATCTATTTGAATTAGTTTTTAAATTTTAAACAAAAATTTCCATAATGTTAATCAGGATAAACATTTGAAGTGTATCTCAGTGTTTTTTCTTTGCTGGCAAAATAATCTTGTCTTTATATGCCTAGATGCCTTTTATAGATGCTCTTTAAACAAAATTAGATATCACCCTCTGCAGATTTCAGATTACCTACAGTTTGTGTATTCTAGATATCATTTCTTCTTTGAAGATTCATACTCCAGCCATTCGCTGAAGCCACCAGGAAAATGCTGAACTCTGAAAGCACATAAGACAGCTTCGATAACATTTCTTATTGCACAAACCGCTTTCACGAATATGATCTTCTTAAGAATATGCTGACCAGAAATGTAGGAGAAATATTCTGGCATAGTAATTTTATTTTATACCAAGTAAGGGAACAAAAAAACCCATGCTTAATATCTTCCTCAAAGAGTAAAATAAAGTAGTAAGTTTGAATCACACCAGTCAAATACTTTTGGAAATCAGCCACATAATAATTCTGAATAATGGCAAATATAAGGATGTAGAATAAAATGCTTCTTTAATTCTTCAATGAGACAATCTTAGTACTTGGCCACTCTACTTCATTTTGGCCAAGTATGTTAGGATTTTTAAACAGACTCTGGCTTAGAATACTTTAATCCAAACACTGAATTTCACAAGGTTACAAACATCATTTTCTCACAGTACTTCCAAGTTTCTTCTTTTTTTTAAATCAGCTACCTAAAAGGCTGAATACTGGCACCATTTTTGAATTGTGGTGTAAGAATCATTTAGAAGCAGTGTATTTTGCTTTAAAAATGGACTGATACTCCTTAAAATATATTAAACCCAACTGGGAAAAGGGGATGCCTATATTAGAAAATAAAACAGTGATGCAAATGTGGGTCTTGCCATAAGGTTCGAAACACTTTGTCCTGAATGAACTACATGATGGCACTGTTTTTCCTTCTACAATCATATTTGGTGGGGAGAATAAGAAAATTTATGTATAATCAAATGATTTGAATGCAGGTTAGTGTTGGTTGGGGCAAATTTGAACTCTTAGTACATTTAGTATATTCATAGTACATTAGGCTTAGATTTTCAGATGTGTTATTTGAAAACTGCCAAATGCTATTTATTGGATCAATCAATCTATACATTGTATTTTAAGGACAACATTAAAAAGAATAAACACTTTCCCCTGATTTGTATTTTTCCTTTTAAATCCATATTTTTAAATCAAACTAGAAACAATTAAGTTGCAATAAAACTATACTAACATATATTCCTTTCCTGAATGCTTTACACTTACCTGCTGAAACCCAATGATTTTGCAACAGCTACAGCCTCTTTGCTTCTCACGCCAGCGAGACAGGAAAACACCACATGATCTGATTTAGAAGGCATATCTTGATCGTATTTCTCTTTAAAATATACTGAGTCCATCTGTAAAGCTTCCATAACTTCTCCCACTGTAAAATAAACAAACATCATTTATTTAATTGGTCTTTTTTATGGTGACCCATTGGCTGGAGTGCCATTTTCATACTGAGCATAAATTGAGTCACTCGGTAGGACTCCCAGTGTCAGGCGGTGCTCCATTCAAAATCCAAGAAAGAAATACCGAGACTCTTTAATTTAGAGAAAAGTTATCTTTTACTGAAAGTGAAGTGGTAGCAACCAGAGAATTCTGAATCTGAGAAATTAGGCGCGTAAATCACATATACAAAGTGATGGAAGTGTTCCTACCCCCAATAGTTCAGATGAAACTTCCAATTAGAAATTGTGAATATGATCATGTGGGTATCTTCAGGTGATGATGAGGCCTCTGTCCGTTGACCTTGGCATACTTTGATAACGGCTTGCAGTTGTGCAGAGAAAAGAAAGCTAAGCGAGAAATAGAAACCTAACTCTGAAGTATGCTTCCCCCCCTTAATTTACACAACAGAAAATGTAACCCCTCCAGCTCACTTCCCAGACTCATCCCACCCTCCCCTTCCCCCGTTTCTTATGACAACCGAAAGATGCAAAGCGATAGTAGAAGATCTTGAAGGCTGACATTCGGCCCTCCTAGAAAAAGGAAAACTGTCAGTCCTAGAAGAGAGAGTGGAGAAAATATAAAGTCAATAATTAATCATGAGACAATTACTAAGGAATACACTCCTAGGGCTTATCAGGATACTTGGAACGAAATGCTTTGATCAACTTAGGGGCTTTAACATCGGTTTCGTTAACCCATTCGGCTTGTGAAGAAGGGAAATGTTTCCAGGCTACAAGATACTGGAGTCGACCCCTCCATTTGCGAGAGTCCAGAATTTCTTTGACTTCAAAATGTTGTTCACCTTCAATCAGTATTGGTATGGGAGGGTTAGCCTGGATGGGTCTTAAATCAGAAGTATGTTCAGGTTTTAACAAACTAACATGGAAAACCGGGTGAATTCGTTGACGATTTTTTGGTAAGTTCAGCTGGACTGTAACAGGATTTATAATCCATTCAATCGTGAAAGGACCAACATATTTAGGACCAAGCTTCTTTGACTTTTGAGTGGTTTGCAGGTATCTGGTGGACAGGAAAACTTTGTCACCTACTTTATATAATTTCTGTGGAGATCTTTTCTTGTCTGCAAATTTCTTATGAGCTTGATGGGCCTCATTTAAGGCTTTACATGTTACTGGCCAGTTAAGTTGGAGTTGAGTTATCCATTCATCCAATGAATGGATGCTAGGCCTTTCATGAGGAAGTTCAGGTATAGGTACAAAATCTTGTCCTGAAGCCACTTTAAATGGAGTGAATCCAGTACTACTATGTACGGAGTTGTTATATGCCACTTTAGCAAATGGTAGTAAGTTGGACCAGTTATCTTGTTGATAATTTATATAACATCTAAGATACTGTTCTAATACTGCGTTAGTCCTCTCACAGGCCCCATTGGTTTGGGGGGGTGGGCGGAGCTTAAGCCCTGGGCAAAGCCTATCAACCTCAGGAACTCTTTCCAAAAATTTGAGGTAAATTGGACCCCTCTGTCAGAGATTATACGTTCTGGAACACCATGTAATCTAAAGATATGTGAAATAAACAGTTTAGCCAACGTCTTAGCAGATGGAATTTTGGAACAAGGTATGCAATGTACCTGTTTGGAAAACAAATCGGTTACCACCCAAATAACCGTGTTTCCACTGCTTTCAGGTAATTCTACTATAAAGTCCATAGAGATTTCCTTCCAGGGGGCTGTTGGTCTAGCTACATTTTGTAACAACCCTGCCGGCTTACCAGGAGGTCTCTTTGCCGAAGCACAAATTGGACAGCTAACTACATAAGCTTCAATGTCCTTCCTCAAAGTAGGCCACCAGAATTGCCACTTAACCAGGTGTAAGGTTTTCACAAATCCAAAGTGACCAGCTGCTTTAGAATCATGAGCTTGTTGTAGTATTTGGCCCCTCAGCGCCTGTGGCACATACAACTTGGTCCCCACCCAAGCCAAACTATCTCTAACTGTATAGTCTTTCGAATGAGCCAAGAACCAATCATCAAGTTTTAAAGCTTCTTTTAGTTGTTCGGTTAGGTCATTCGATAAATCCACTTCTTGTTTCTTCTTTTGGGTTCTGGTGATCATTGGGACGGCTAGATGTTTGGTTGAAACAATTGGACTTATCACCTCCTGGCGAATACTATTATATTGGGGTAGTCTAGAGAGAGCATCAGCCATGAAGTTCTTCCCCCCTGGAATGTACTTCAGTGAGAAATTGAACCGCTTGAAATACTGGGCCCAGCGAACTTGTTTAAGGGACAGCTTCCGAGGCGTTTTTAAGGCTTCCAAATTTTTATGATCAGTCCATACCTCAAATGGATGTTTTGCTCCTTCCAGGAAATGTCTCCAGGTCAGTGAGGCCCAATGAACTGCAAAAGCTTCTTTTTCCCAGACGGCCCACCTTCTCTCAGTTTCAGACAGTTTACGGGAGGTATACGCACAAGGCTGTAAGGTCCCTTTCTCGTTGATTTGAAGTAACACCGTTCCAACGGGCACATCATTCGCAACGGCTTGGATCACGAAAGAAGTCTCCATATCCGGGTGCTTTAGTACTGGTTCTGCAGCAAACAGTCGTTTTAGCTTTTCAAAAGCTGCTTGGCACTCCATGGACCACTCCAATGGCTTGTCCGGCCTTGGCTTCACCTCCCCTTTTGTTTTTAAGAGATTTGTGATGGGCATTGCTATCTTAGCAAAAGTCGGGATAAATTGCCAGTAAAAATTTGCAAATCCCAAGAAGCTTTGAAGTTGTTTTCTGGTACGTGGTGGAGCCCATTCCAATATGGCACGCACTTTCTCTGGATCTATTTCTATGCCCTCAGATGAAATGCGATATCCCAAATAGTCAATTTTCTCTTGATGGAATTCACACTTGGATAGTTTAGCATACAACTTAGCGGCACACAGTTTCTGTAAAACCGACCGCACCAGTTTCACATGTTCATCCAGAGTTTCCGTGTAGATAAGGATGTCATGAAGATAAACCAGAACTCCCCTGTATAAATGTTCATGTAACACCTGATTGATCATCTGCATGGATACAGCTGGGGGCCCTTGTAAACCAAAAGGAAGAATGTTGAATTGGAAACAACCCATCGGGCAGTTAAAAACGGTTTTCCACTCATCCCCTTCCTTAATTCTAATCCGGTAGTATGCTTCTCTCAAATCCAACTTCGTGAAAATCTTCCCCTTGGCTAGGTGTGCCAACATGTCCTTCATCAAAGGAAGGGGGTACATGTTTTCCACGGAAATGGCGTTCAAATTTCTGTAGTCCACCACCAAGCGTTTGGAGCCATCTTTCTTTTCACGAAACAACACGGGGGCTGCTACCCGGGGCCTAGCAGTTTGGATGAAACCACGTTCCAGATTTTTATCTATAAACAGTCTTATCTCCTCTAATTCCCGTGGTGTCATTGAGTACAACTTCGGTTTCGGGAGCTTCACCCCAGGCAAAATTTCAATAGCAGTGAGGCAGGAGCTCATCCGAGGCTTTCTCACTGAGCACTTCCTTTAAATCCCAATACTCTTTTGGAATTTTCTCCTCCCCTTTCACGGGTTCGGTAACTGTGGAAGCTATTTCAATTGGAATCTGAAGCTTCGGCTGAGATCTCCCCTCTTTTTCCGGTCGCAGCTTGGTGCATATGCGCAACAACCCCTTTCTCCAATTAACCTGGGGGTTCCATTTCCGGAGCCAGGGCAATCCCAGTATTAATGGTTGTTCCATCCCAGGGACCACAATAAAACGCAGAGTCTCATCATGTTCTTCCATGATCATTTCTATAGGTTCCGTGATAAAACGTGCAGGGCAACTTCCAGCCACTGATCCATCTAATTGGGCAAAGGAAATGGGCACCTTTAAAGGTTTTAGTTTTAAGTCCATTTTCTCCACTCCTTCCGTGTTGATTATACACCTTGTGCACCCAGAATGTAATAGGGCTAGCATTTCCCCTTCGACCCCTGAATTGAGTACCCTCAACTTCACCGGAATGGTCCTAGGGCCGATGCTTGGACTTACCAGGAAGTCGTCTTCCGAGTCGAAATCGTCCTCCTCAGGGGTAACTGGGGTGTCTGGCTCTTCTCCCGCGGGAGGGGCGACCTCTGCCGTCTCTTTAGACTTTAGTGCTGCTTCACGAGGCTTCGCTGGGGATTTTTCAGGTTTCTTCACTTCCTTTGGCGCCCCCTTTGGCTCCAGCTTGACTTTGCAGTTCACAGCCTGGTGACCTTTCTTCCCGCATCGAAAACAAAGGGGTTGGGTCTTGCTGTCACTCCTCCTTTCTGAGGTTTGGGAATCTCTTGAGGACGTGGGGGGGAAGGTTTGCTCCACCCAGAACCTCCTCACCGTCTGCTTCGGGTTAAATCAATTTCCACTTCTTCTGCCAGCAAGTACCACATCTGCAAGTCATTTGGGTCTCTTCTAGCAATACATCTCTGGTACACATCTTCGTTTAAATCATCTTTAAATGCTTCTATCAGGGCTTCCTGGGACCAGCCTTGGATATGACCTGCTGTCTAAATTCTTGGGTGTAGTCAGCCACTGACCTCTGCCCCTGATTTATGGTCTTCATCCTGATCTGGGCCTTGCACTCTGCCAATGGGTCCTCAAATCTAGCTCGCAGTGCAGTCATGAATAGGTCATAATTTATCAACTGGGGAGCATTATCATTATGCAGGGTCACCATCCACTCTGCAGCTGTTCCCTCCAGAGCCCTGGTAACACATCTCACTTTGGCTGCTTCTGAGGGAAAATCCTCCCCGTATTCTTCCATATAGCTCCAAATTTGGGCTAGGAAAAATCCCAAGGTTTTGGGATCTCCCCCGTATCTTACTTCTCATGGAGGCAGCCTAGGAGCTCTATGCCTTCTAGGAATTACACCTCCCGCTGAGGGCCCCGGGGCTGCTGCTGGATCGGGTTGATTTATGGGAGAGGGGGCTGCTCTGTTTCTTCTAATTTGGGCTACTCCCCCTTCCCCTTCATACCTTTGTGCAGCTTGGAGTTGTTCAAAGGCTTCATCAAGGAATCTCCTGGCTTGATCCAGTAAGAGTTCTCTCTTTTCCCTCTCTTTTGCCATGGCTCCTCTTTTCCACGCCTGCGGGTGGTGGTGATCCCGGGGGGGTGGGTGTTGGTCCTTCTCTGGATCTTTTCAGCCAACCCCCACCGACCATCTGGGCTTCACATCTGGATCCTCTTCCAGATTGAGCTCTGCTAACAATTAGGCTTCCTGTACCAGCAAAGAATCTTGCTCTCAATGGCTCCCAGATCTTCCTGGTCACTAGTTGAAGATGACATGATGTTCAGGCCCCCTCGGAAGAAAATTGGGTGTTTTCTCCGGGTGGGCTGGTAGAGTGAGATTCAGAATAATGTCAGGCGGTGCTCCATTCAAAATCCAAGAAAGAAATACTTAAGACTTTTTAATTGAGAGAAAAGTTATCTTTTACTGAAAGTGAAGTGGTAGTAACCAGAGAATTCTGAATCTGAGAAATTAGGCGCGTAAATCACATATACAAAGTGATGGAAGTGTTCCCACCCCCAATAGTTCAGATGAAACTTCCAATTAGAAATTGTGAATATGATCATGTGGGCATCTTCAGGTGATAATGAGGCCTCTGTCCATTGACCTTGGCATACTTTGATAATGGGTTGCAGTTGCACAGAGAAAAGAAAGCTAAGCGAGAAATAGAAACCTAACTCTGAAGTATGCTTCCCCCCCCCTTAATTTATACAACGGAAAATGTAACCCCTCCAGCTCACTTCCCAGACTCATCCCGCCCTCCCCTCCCCGTTTCTTATGACAGCCGAAAGATGCAAAGCGATAGTAGAAGATCTTGAAGACTGACACCCATGTGCCACAATGGCATACACGCGCACGCGTGTGTTTTTATATATATACACACACACACGCAAAGACATCACAGTGCAAATCTTGTCCTTTTCTATTTGTATCCCAGTGCTCGACAAATACACAAGTGACAGGACCTGGGTAGTGATGTATGTTTTGTTGCTTATACCTATTTGACTTTTCTGGATGGTAGGAGTTGGCCTGCTGCACAAATCCAAGTACCAAAAGTACCACACATAAGATTATTCCATGTTTTCCCCTTGTATACAATGAGCTGGACTTTTGTTTTTGTTTTCCCTTGCTCTGAAATACTCAACAGCAACTTACATGGAATACTGATGGAACCAGGAATTTTTCCATGCTCTGCAATTTCCCATTCTTCTCTAACATCAATAAGCCGGACTGTCTTTGATTCCAACAAATCTTTGAGTTGTTGGTAGGAGACACTATGATCTTCAGCTGTGCAAAAGTGGCAAACAATTTGTTTCCTGTTTTTTGGATCTGTGAAAAAAGTAAAGAAAAAAGTTAACAGTAGTGCTACAGATTCTGACATGATCATCAAAGCACTGATTTGCTTCTAAGTGCTGATGGGCAACAACACCAGCTAAAGAATCAATGCATTGACTAAGCATTTAAATGGACAAGCAGAGCCCAGACTCGCTGTCTGTATATTTACCCCACAGCAGTTTCCAGATCACATCAATTTCATATATTATTCCCTTATTCTGCTCAAAGCAACAACACAAAAGCTGTGTTGGCTTTTAACCCATGAAGCTAAAGTATCAAACCACATGATGGTTGAATATGATAGTCTGGTTCCTGTGCTATTTTAATCAATCTGGTTTGATTTTGGCTTAATCTTTGTGTATTGTAAAGCATGGTTTTTGTTTTAGCAAACTGAGAAGGTCGTGGAGTGATAAACCAGAAGAAAAATCATTCCAATTCTCTTGGGAAAGACTTTTTTTTTATCAAACAAATACCAACTTTTATGACCGCTTTCTCTTATACAATTTGAGCTAAATACATTAACCTGTGTCTTATGCAATAATCCATGGTTTAGCATAATGTAAATATTTGGTTATAGTGGTACTTGTTTCTGTGTATCACTGCAGTTTTGAGGTGATACTCAAAGATATCTTCTCCCATAAGTATAAGCTGGTCAGAAAAAGATAGGAGTTCGACATTTTACAAATGAGGAAGTCAGGCTAAAAAAAACAGCAGAGAAACTGCCAAACCCACTAACGTAAAATTGGGATTTGAACCGGATTCCAGTGGACACACCAGTGGAAGGTACACGGAGCATCAGTCTAAATCCTGGTTCTGTCCACTTCCCACTGATGAAGTTGCTATACTAAAGCAATCAGATATATAGATATATATGTATATGTATATGCATATGTGTATGTATATGTGTGTGTATGTATATACATATACATACATACATACATACATACATACATACATACATACATACATATATATATATATATATATATATATATATATATATATATATATATATTCCAGGAACCGAGTCCAACCGAGTTAAAGCACTTAGCACTGAATTTAGCAATCCAGGAAACAAGGAAACGCCCTCCTACGCCCCGCTTCTCTTCACCCCGCTGGAACACTTACAGCCTGAAGGGCAGAAGCGACCGACGCCAGCCGACGATTCAGATCGATGCAGGATGCTCTCCCATGTCAGCTGGCTCACCTTTCGTTCACCGCAGCCGCTTAGCCGACTTGCAGCCAGCTGCGTAATTAAACCAAACGTGAACTGACCCAGCCATCTGCACCATCCTCGCATGCTTCCTACTCCGCGGAGCTCTCTCGCCTAACTTTGAAGGCCACCGCCCAGTTTGGCTGGGCTTCCCGAAGATAGTAGGCCAGGCAATTCGCCTGTCTGCTTGGCTGCGTTTCTTCCCCCCCCCCCCGCCACCCCTCCCCCGGAAGGTGCATTTCAGCTGGAACAAGAAATGCTAATTGAAAAATTACTGTTGCTGTGTTACTGTGTTGCTTAGTGGGAATAGTGCGGCTTTGTTGTTGTTGTTGTTGTTGTTATTGTTGTTATTATGGATAATTTTACATGTTACCATCAAAAAAGAGGGTCTCCCAGAAGTATAAAATGATTTATTTTCAGCGGTAAGATTATTCCTCTGACTGGAGCCCGATTGCTCATCCCAAAAGCCAGTGTGATTGTTGCAGGACGAAAAACAGTCATCCTGTCTCAGAGAGTTTCATACAAAAAAAAAAAAAAGAGAGAGAGAGAGAGAGAGAAACTAAACCGAATGTGATTTGCAGGATAGTTTGCTAAACATGAGATATACTGTAGTTTAGTTGGTATGACACCTACCAAATCTGGGTTGCAACAGTTCGTTTGATCAGGAAATGGCAACAAGGGGCATGGAATACTCTCGCTCTCTGCCAAAATCGGATAAGCTACTTTAACCTTAATATGGCTTGGAAAACAATCCAAGACAGGAACTAAAGGCTGACTTCACAGAGGCCATAATGTGACTTGATTTGTGTGATTCCAGACACCCTGCAATACAACCCCCCCCCCCCCCCCAGGAATTGTAAGGCCCTTTGTTTTTTGCTAAGTATATTTAAGAAAGCATTCCATGTAATTTGACATATTGTCTATGGAGAATAAATACTAGACCTAAATAAAGCTCCAAAAATATCAACATTACCTTTCATATTAGTATTACACTATTATCTATAATTTTATTTTGTAAACTGAACTGTGATCACAAACTTTTATGAAAAGGTTTGGGTACTAGAGAATGACTATTCCTGCTGTTCTTCGGGAAAATATTACCCACATGCATACAATCTGTATTCATAAAACTATTCAACAAGCCTTAACTAGTCAAAGGTTTCAAATTTCATTAAGCTTTATAAATATTAATAGTAGGTTAAAATTCTGGTAGTACCTCTTGACTGGTTTAAGGAATATTTCAATATTTGGGCGCCCATATATATACTATGCTCTGCAGGTCCTTTACTAAGTAATCTTGACCAGCATTTTTTAAACAGCACTATTGCACCCACCTTCCCACTCTCCCAGTGTAGATGGATGGATGGATATTCATAATACTATGAAAGATTTTTAACAGCTACCCGGGTAGCAGATGTTGACTTTAGATTTCTATATGCAAGACGTATTACTGTATAAAACTTGTTATGTGATAGCTATTTAGTAACAGTAAAGCATTTCATTGAACACTAATGAAACAACACATCATATTTAAAGCAAATATAATTAAGAATTTTATGCTGGAATTTGCCACTGTTCTTGCTCCAAAAGAATGTTTTCACTGGGAACCTGATATAGCACCAAAATATGACAATGATGTCATTCACCCATTTTGCAAGTGAACATATAGTTACTCTGGGACATTTTGTCTGACTTTCTTATTAAGAAATTGTTTTTGTGGCCACGTCATCACAATTAGATTTTGAGTGGAATAACATAAGTAGCTACTAGAATGCATCGTGTTTACTGAAATCAGATAACATAATCAGAGTTCGAAGGGACCTTGTAGGCCATCTCGTCCAACCCCCTGCCCAAGCGGGAGACCCTACACCATTTCTGACAAATGGCAGTCCAATCTTTTCTTGAAAGTCTCAAGTGATGGCGCTCCCACAACTTCTGAGGGCAAGCTGTTCCATTGGTTGATTGTTCTCACTGTCAGAAAGTTTCTCCTAATTTCCAAGTTAAATCTCTCCTTGTTCAGTTTCCATCCATTATTTTTTGTCTGGCCTACAGGCGCTTTAGAAAATAGCTTGACCCCTTCCTCTCTGTGGCAGCCCCTCAAATATTGGAAGACTGCTATCATGTCTCCCCTGATCCTCTTTGCTCCCTCCCTCCTCTTTGCTAGATTAGCAAAGCCCAGTTCCTATAACTGGTCTTCATATGTTTTAGTCTCCATCCCACTAATCATCCTGGTTGCTCTTCTCTGCACTTTTTCTAGCTCAACATCTTTTTTATAATGTGGGGACCAAAACTCGATGCAGTACTTTAGGTGTGGTCTAAGGCTTTATAGAGTGGTATTAGTACCTCACTTGATCTCCATTGCATCCCTCTGTTAATGCAATTTAGCCATTAGCAAATCAAAGGGATTGTTTCAAAGACTGTTAGCCTGATCCATCAAATGACTTCTTGCATCTGCCAGATTCTAGTTGTCCATATTTCTTTCATATGTGCATGATTTTTCCATGGACATTAAAATTATATGTCTTAGGCAATTATTTCTTTGCCATCAAGAAAATCCATTTGGTGCTATGATTGCATGAGATTTTCCAGGCTTTTTATTTATTCATTTGATGTTTAAGCAACTGCAATATTGTGACTTAATGTGATTTACATAAATATTGTTACATTGAAACATTTGCAACCATAGATTTTAGCAAAATTGTTTACAGAAACAAAACATCTACTATATAAATCGGTGAAGCTGTCCAATCTTTAATTTAAATAAAAACAATATCCCAGTAACAGTTAACTCATCAATCTATACAATATGCAGCATACTGTACCTACAGATTTATATTTGATTGGTGTCAAGCATTTTCTCTTTTTAATAGAAAGTGACCTATTTCAGAAGTGCTTTTTGCGTCCCAAGAAGTGCATTTAAAATAAACGCAATACTGATTTTATTTTGTTTCGTCTTTGCTTTAAGTAAAGCAAAGAGCAACCCATATTTCTAAATGGGAAGTATGACGAATCTAAGCTGGCATACAAACTGGTTCTCTCGTTGCTGGCTGTCAGCTTGGCCACATGGTATTCCTTTTCTATAGCAGTTTCAAAATGGAAATACATTCATTTAAGATGTCATGATCAATGGCACCTCGTCATGATGATGGTTCTTCCAGGGTCAGAGGCAGGACCTGAAGGCCAATCACGAATGATGAACTTTGAACTTTTTAGGAGCATCTGACTGGCCACGATATCAAATGACACCATAAATTAGACAGGCGTGCAATTTAACCCAGGATAGCTCTTAAGTTCTTAGAAAACAGTCATTCAATGCATTCCTCCACGCTATAGTTTTGTTTACACTTGAAGAGGGATCCTGGCAGATATCAAAGGCTTCTTTCCTTCTTATAAGCTGGATGGAGAGGAAAACGGGGAGATAAAAAGAGAAGAAAAGTTGGTCTCCCCTATTTTCACCTGTCATTCTCTCTGCCCTATGAGGGGGGAGGAAGGGGAGAAGCTTGCCCTCTCTTGAGCCAGATAGGCAGCATGGCCAGCAGATCAGCTTCCGACATTTCTCTTGGGAACTGCCAAGGAAGGGATGGGGAGGAAGCAGGGCTGTGGAAAGCTATGAAACAAAACCGAACTTCTGCATGAAAAAAAAAAAAAAAAAAAAAGGGGGGGGGGGGGGGGGTGTTTTTTCCCCCATCTGCAAAACATGGAGGTGGCTGCGATGCCAAAAAAAAAAAAAAAGAGATTAAAGGCGCCTTTTCTCTTCTCCTTTGGAAGCCCACTTGGGCATGAAAGTTGAGGCGACGCATTGCGCCCGGATTTCTGCTAGAGCCAGCGGAGGGCCTCGATCCGAACCGAATTGAACGGCAAATCGCCCCCCCTCACCCTCACCCTCACCCGCCTGGTGGCTTGTTCAAAGCACACCGTTCAGCCAAGCGGCGAGCTCCAGCCGGACCGCAGCCCTGGGAGTGCGAAACGGGGACGGGACGGGACGGAAGCAAACGGGACCTCACCCTGCCGGGCGGCAAGGGAAGGTATCCTGCTGGCAGGAGGTCCGCTTCCTGCTCCTCCTCTTTTGAAAGGCCGTCGCTTTAGCCGGCTGTCTCTCTGGACGAAGCAGAAGCTTAGCGCGGTGAGTTAGGAAAGGAGAGTAAGAGGTTGGGGGCCGGCCGAGCCGGGGCATCCCCTGGAATCTCGCCCGCTGGTCGGGCCCGCCGCTGCGGCCAGGGGACTCGGAAGGCAGATGTCGCTCGACTTTCCCGGAAGGGGGAAGCCTGGCTTCTGGCGGGCCTTCCCGGCCGCCTTTTCTGACCTCAAGTAGTCGTAAATAGTAGTCGTCGCCGCCCGTCGCTCGGGTCTTCCACTCCGCCGTCTTCAAAACTGAGGGCGGAGATGGGCTGCCGAATGAACGGCGTCGGCCCTGAGACGAGGCTTCCTTCTTTCCTTGGTTTGTTGTTGGGAGGTCGGGGGGCCTCCCCCGTGACGCTACCTCGAGCTCTCGATCCTCGGCTCTGTCGAGGTGCGCTGCCTGCCTTGGAAACAGGGTGGCCAGATGGCAGCTCGGCTCTGCGGCCAAAGTCAAAATACGGCCAAATTATTTTCTTCTCACGGCCAATTTTTTTTTTTAATGCCATATAACATGAGGATATAGTGTGTTGGTTTTTTTTTTTTTTTTGGTTTTTTTTAACTGTTTTTAAATAATCAAATCATAAAAAATAGTCTTTATTTGACAACGTGAGGTGACGTCATGGGATTTTCTGCGTTTCTTTACTCACATCCAGGCTCGGCAGCTCACTTCAAAGAACCGCTTGGAAAGCTCAGGTCCAAAGGCTGTGATCCTGAGGAGGGGGGAGCTAGGGCATGGGGGTTTTTAGGGGGATTCCCCTCCCCCCCCCCGACTGAAAAAATATAATCACTAAACAAATAAAATGACACAGTGGGATTTGAACCCACATCCCCGAAGGGACTGGAACTTTAATCAAGCACCTTAGACTGCTAGGCCACAATACGTTCCTTTTACTTTGACTGTCTAATATTTCCCTCCAAAACAAACCGAAGGGTCTCAACTCTTTTTCAAGACAATTTTGAGTGGCTCTGAAAAGAGCCGTTGGGTTGAAGCAAAGCCGCGGGAGCTTCACTTCTTCTCAGGGGCGGGCTTGGCCTCGGTGGAAGCCTTAAGCTCAGCTTTTGCCTTCAGGGGTTTAGCGGGGCTTTTCGGCTTCTTGGCCGCCACTGAAGCAGGCTTTTTGACAGCTTTCTTCGCCCTGGCAGCACCTGCAGCCCTTTTCGCCTTCTTGGCTCCCGCCGACTGCTGCTTGCGGGTTGCCTTGTCCTTTGGGTCGGCCCACTTCTTGTTGAGCTTGAAGGAGCCCGAGGCACCCGTGCCCTTGATCTGTTGCAGCGTCCCCTTGGTCACCAGGCTCCTTAGGACTAACTTGAGGCGGCTGTTATTCTTCTCCACATCATAGCCTGAGGCCGCCAGGGACTTCTTCAGCGTGGTCAAGGAGAATATATTGAATTGCAAACCGGTATTCGGCCAAAATTTCGATTTCAAGGCCAAGCAACTTTCATATGGCCAAATTTCCGGCCAAATATATTTGGCTGGAGACATGATTTTTTGTATGAATGTAAAAAGGACACAGCGGACGAGAAAATTTTCCATCCGTTGTTATCCGCTCTCAAAAGTGCCCCAAATTTGGATAAACAGAGCGGACAACGGAAAGGAATGGATGGGGGAGGACGTAGCCAGGATGTAAAGCGGATGCTCCACGGAAGCCTAGCGGATAGAAGCGGATGGAAGCAGATGGCACATCCGCAGGGCTTCTGGGGGAGCACAGCGAAGCAGATGCGCAGCGGAAGGAACGGATGCAGAGCGGATGCCTAGCAGATACAGCGGATGCATCACGGAAGCCTAGCGAATGCCTAGCAGATGCAAAGCGTTCACTGCGCATGTGGGGAGGATGCATTGCATCAGCCCCGCGGATATAAAAGGATGCAGCTTGCAAGCAGGTCACCATTCAGAGGAAAGACCTGCTGCCAGACACATCTCCAGCCAACAACCATGGGGAAGAAGAGAAAGCCTCTGCCATCTGCTACCAGCCCTGGCAAGAAGGACAGGGCCACCATCCCACCCCCTGGCCCTGTCTCTGCTGGGGCTTCTGCTGCTCGGGCTGACTCTGCTGGTGCTGGTGCTTCTGCTGGTGCTGCTCCTGGTGCTGGGGCTTCTGCTGGGGCTTACTCTGCTGGCGCTGCTCCTGGTGCTGGTGCTTCTGCTGGTGCTTACTCTGCTGGCGCTGCTCCTGGTGCTGGTGCTTCTGCTGGCACTTACTCTGCTGGTGCTGCTCCTGGTGCTTCTGATGGTGCTTACTCTGCTGGTGCTGCTCCTGGTCCTGCTGGTGCTCCTGGTCCTGCTGGTGCTCCTGGTCCTGCTGGTCCTGCTGATGCTCCTGGTGCTTACTCTGCTGCTGCTGATCCTGGTCCTGCTGGTGCTGCTGGTGCTGCTGGTCCTGCTGGTGCTGCTTTTGCTGCTACTGTTGTTGCTGCTGGTGGTGGTGGTGGTGTGGTGGAGCAGCCCCTAGAACCTCGAAGCCCCTCTGATGAGGGCCCAGAAGGCCCTGCCAGAGGGAGGAGGGAGGAGGGAGGAGGAGGCATACGCGAGAACGGGAGAGGAGGCAATACTCCATTGAAGAGGAACATGAGGATGAGGTGCTCGAATGGCTGAGGGAGAACGAGTAGCTATGGCGGAAGGGACACAGGTTCTATCGAGACACCAAGAGGAAGCAGGCGGCTTGGAGAGAGAAGGCGGAGAGCCTGGGCTACACTTCGGAGGTGCTCCTCGGCTGATGGAAGCACATGCACACCTGGTACGGGAAGCTGCACCTCAAGAAGTCTGGCCAGGCCGCAGTCAAGCTCACCGACCAGGAGACCTACGTGATGGCCAACGTGATGGCCACCGAGGAGCAGCCCCTCTGTCTATCCTCTCCCTCAGGCAGCCCACAGAGAGCCAGTCCTCTTCTGGCCAAGAGTCAGCTCCTGTGTCCAGGCAGGTATCTGTGGAGCATCCCACGATGGAGACCCCCCCGACAGCTGCACTCCCCGTGGCGGAGCGCGTGGAGGACCCCCTGACGCAGTGGGAGCAAGGAGAGGGCACTTCCACCAGAGACCAACCCACACCCACACCCAGCTCCACCTCCACAGAAAACAGGCAGAGAGCCAGACCGGAGGGACAGAGCCACATTGTCCTGCTGGAGATCAGGGACACCATCAAAAGCAGCATAGATCTCCTCTCTCAGCTGGTACACACCGACATACCATCCTCTAACAGAAAGCCCTTCCTCACCTACGTCAACCAGACTCTCATGGACATGTCCGAATCACAGTACCAGATGATGAAGGAGAGGATCACCGGTCTTCTGCACAACCCTCCAGGCCCAGCTGAACCTGCTCTGACCCAGTCCAGGTCTGCTCCTCCACCCCAGGTGATGTCACAGCTCTTCCAAGGCTTTCCACAGGCCCTCACCTACCAAGGCTACGGCTACCAGGAGCTCCAGCAGCACAGGCAGCCCTTCCCAGTCCAGGCACAGGTTCATCGTACATCACCGATGCCACCAATGCCACTGATGCCACCGACGCCACAGATGCCACCCATGCCACAGATGCCACAGATGCCACCGACGCCACAGATAGCACCCACGCCTCACCTCGCTCACCTGCAGACCAGACAGCTCCACTACACTCCTCCTTCCTCCACCCCACAGCCAAGCCCGGCCGCAGAACATCTGTCATCGGTCTTGGGACTGACACGCCATGTCATGGAGGAAGGGGCTCTCAACATCACAGGACTGAGCCAGCTCTCTGAGAGCTTCCTCCACACACCATCCCCTGTTGTCCTCTCGGGGCCAGGCACCCCAATGGCGCCTCAGACCAGCACTCCAGCAGCAGCCACCTCCACTGCACCTGGACCCTTCACCCCTGAGACTATGGGCACGCCTCAGAGTGACTGAGAAGAGTGCCAGAGACTGGGTTGCTGCCTGTTGACTTTATCTTTGCTTGGAACACTTTTCTTGGGTCATTTTGCTTTTACAGTTTGTTATTAACAAAGTTTATCTTTGCTTCACACACTTGTTTCATTTATTTTAGTAAATAAAGTCTTGGTGGAAACTTTTAGAAATGGTTTAAGCCTTTGCATGTTTGTGGGATGGGTAAGGATAGCTATGGGATGGGCAGGGATACCTGTGGGATGGGTAATAGCTGTGGGATGGGTTAGGATAGCAGTGGGATGGGCAGGGATACCTGTGGTATGGGTAATAGCTGTGGGATAGATAAACCTCCAGTGCAAGCATAGTGGGATTGTATGGTCCACCCTCCCAGGTGCCACACCTATGGCCTTTATTATCAATAACAATGTAATCATTGATCCACACATTTCAACATAAACACAACTCTTTATTAAATGCCCTGTTCATTGTAGGGCCACTCAACATACATGGCACAATCTCATCAGTGTGATGAGACAGGCTGAAGGAAGCATCCATTAAGCATCTACCATCCTGTCTTGCCACTCTACTGCTCCAGCTGGGGAGTTGCACCAGTGTTTCAGGAGGTTGCGCTGCTTCTTCCCTTCACATGAAGCTCTGTTGGGGCCTTGCACATCCACAGGATCTATCAGGTTTCACCCTTGCCTCCATTCACCAGGCTCCATGTCCCCATTGCCTTGTTGGTGGTCCACGAACCTGTTCTGCAACACTGGGTAGCAGGTGCGCATGAGATTGTGCAGGATGCAGCAAGCTTCCACAATGTTCCTCACCGTCTCTGGGTGATGCTGCATGGTGGTGAGAAGTACCTGGAACCTGTTGGCCAGGATGCCAAAGGCGTTCTCCACCACCCGCCTTGCCCTGGACAGCCTGTAGTTGAAGATCCTCTCTTCATGGGTGAGGTATTTGGAGGTGTAGGGCTTCATGAGGTAGGTTGTGAGGGAGAAGGCATCATCCCCCACGATGAAGTAGGGCATATCTGGGCAGGGGGTCTGGATCTGTGAAGCCCACGATGAGGTTGTGTTCCAGCCCCTCCTTGAGGTGACTGGTGTTGTATACCTGGGTATCTGAAGATGACCCGTTGCCTGAAGCATCGATGTCCATGAACTTGTAGTTAGCATCGACCATGGCAAAGAGGGTGAAGCTGAAGAAGCCCTTGTAGTTGTGATAAGTGGACCCTGACTTGGCTAGAGCTTTGCAGGCCACGTGCTTCCCATCTATGGCTCCAACGGTGTGGGGGAAGTTCCACTTCTGATACCACTGCTCTGCAACTTTCTTCCAGCCTTCTGTGGAAGGGGCAGTGGAGGGGCACTGGAGGAACTCTTCCAGGTATTCTTCAATGATGGCCTGCACCATTTCTCTGACCACAGTGCTGATGGTGTTGTGTGGCACCCTCCAGCCGTACTTCATGCTCCTGTACATGGTCCTGGAGGCCAGGTGGCGCAGAGTCAGTGCCACCTTCAGCCCAGGGTCCAGGCTGGGCCGGAAGTTGGTGTTTGCCTTGGTCAACCTGGGTCTCAGCCGCTCCATAACTTCATCAAACATGGCTGGTGGCATCCTCATGAAGTTCTGGAATGCACGAGAGTCTTCGTTCCTCAGCTCCACCATCAGCTTGTTATACAGTCCGTACTCGGCTCTTCTCGCAATCCATCTTCGGACCCAGACACTTCTTGGCCGCCTCCTTTTCTTCCCGTAGAACAGGTGAAAGAGCCTGTAGAGGGCTTCGCATTGTTGTAGAACGATGGCGGCTACCAAAAGGAGTGTGTGACGATCCATGGTGGAGATGACTGGATGCTGTAGAAGAGCAAGAGCCAGATGAAGGCTGAAGAGGTCTGCACCGCAGGGCTGCTGGACTGAAAGTGAGATCCAGGTGATTTCTCCCCCTTTTTATAGGAAATATAGGTTTTCCGCTAGGTGTCCTTTTGCATCCTCGAGGCATCCTGCAGACATCCTAAATATCCGAGATACGTCCCCTATACGAACGTTTTTTCCATTTTAATGCTTTGTATGCGAGCTGCATCCGCTTTCATCCTTTCTACGTCCGTGCTACTAACGTTGCGTGTCCGTTCCGTGTCCGTTTCACTTCCTCCCTGTGTCTGTTTTCCGCTGGAGCGGATGCGAGTTGCGCGGATGCACAGCGAATGCCTAGCTGATATAGCGGACGCGTAACGGATGACGATGGACGTATAACGGATGTTCCCTGTATGCGTAGCGGATGTAGAACGGACGCGTTGGATACTTTTTCTGCTCAAAAAGTTTTGTGCAGCTCAAAACTTTTTGAGCGGATGAAATGTCAGTAGACGGATGCTGGACGGATAGAGAGTATGAAAAACAGACCCAGTGAGTACAGAATGGATGCATCGCGTTAACCAACGGATGGCAAGTGTTTCTCTCCGTTTTACATCCTCTTTCCATCCGTTGGTGCTGTGTGACAGGGGCTTTAATACCCACCCCCCACCCTCCAAAAAATTCAAACATATCACCATAAAATCAGCTTCCATTTGGAAGAAAAAAGTAGCAAAAATATTTACAGAACATTCCATAGCAAACTAGGTTAAACACTGTACATGGGACTAAGAAACAAAGAAACACTCAGCTCATAGGCAAAATGTATGCTTCATTCTCCCACATTTCTTATGCTACAGAGTGGTGGATCACTTTAGAGCTTTTTTAAAAAAAATCTTCCAGAGTTAAAAAATAAGATGGGGGGGGGGGACGAGAAAGCCTGATAAACTGTAAAAAGAACTCTCTATTTTCGGTGGGAACATATTGTATATTCTAGAGATAAACTGACATGCTACGATGTGGCACCCACTTCCCTTGAAGTAAAATAACACTTCATTACAAGTTAATTATGTGCACTGTGATAGATCTGCAGTGATTGAATAAAATACTTCAAAATCTGGGTGCCAGATATTAAAATATTTTAAAGATCTCTCTGGTAGCAAAATAGAGGCAAGATTGCAATACAATGGCTTGTGTTTTATAGACTTGAGACATTTCTTTATAATGTGATTGACTTGTAAACATTTTGTCATATTTCTTTAGGAACTAATTCAAAGCTGGTATTATCTAGTTATGTTTCCCCTTAAGTTCTATAGCAACATACCCTCTGCCTCTTGGGGTTAGCTGGTGATGTCCAAAGTAGAGCAATATATCATCATTGAGCATTGAGAGTGATGTGTGTCACAAAGAACAAAGTAGAACAGCTTGTTGTATAGAGAAAAATCCCCCAAACCCTGATAACAATATTATACTCTTGGCAATCACAAACTCCCTGGGAAGCAGAATGTTCATTATGTTGACATTCTACTTTCTTGTCAAGCACTGTGCTTTCCCTGTCAAACTGTAGCAACAGATATCTGAACTGATTATTTCTAGTCACTGTGGCTCTTCTGACATTGATAGCCAGCATGCAAGGTTTTGCCCTTATTAATTCTTTATTTGAATATAGTTGTGATTATATTAATTAAATGGTCGTGAATCTGTTAATGTTTATTCTAATTCTAAATTAAATGGTTTCACTATAATTGTCAACTTCAAATCGAACCTGGCAGAAGCCATTTTTCTATTCCTCAGTTGCCGCACAGAGAGGGCAAGGAGAATGAAATGCGTTGCTAGACGAAACACAGAACTTTTTCTGGGAACCAAGGTCATCTCCACAGGTGGTGGATAAAGATGGGGAGGAATGCTGAGCCCGCCAATTAATCTAATTGGCCAATGTGACTTGTGACTTTTGGAGAGGGAGTTATTTCCTATTTTAGTTGCCCTGAAGCCACGGGAAACATTTAGGGTTGATTTTCCATTTGATCGTGCCAATATGTACCCAATAAAGAAGTTCTTAGAGGAAGATCTTAGCCTCAGAATTCTGATTTTCTTGGGTTCATGACAATAATGACGGCATCTAGTTAACACGATCCAATTGAGATTTAGCAAATGTAGAATCCATACATATAGGGAAGTAGGTATACATGTAATTGGAATATGCACCTATGCCAAAGTGCTAAAATCTATGCAAAACATTGCACTTACATGTACACCTACATCCTTATACATATGGATTCACAAAACCCATCTCAAAGAGTGACATGGATGGGATTTTTTTTTGTGGATCTTCCAGAAGTTCAGTGTTCTTTGATAAACCATGTATGTGCATATACACCTATCAATCATAAATAAAATCTGAAAACAGACTTAGGAAGGGGGAGGGGAAGGGCATAATGAAATGGGAAGAAAGTCTGTTGATATGCTTGAGAACTACATCCTCGCAGGATGGATAGATAGATAGATTTATTCATTTATTTTGTAAATTGATTTTAAGATGGGTGAATCAGATCCATATTTGTGTCTCAAAATAAAAAAACATCTGGGTGAATATGTTTACAAGCTCTTTCCCATTCCACCCTGTATGATCCAACAACCAATTTGCCAGCTGGCATATTTTTTCATTGACATTGGAGATGAATGGGTAGATGTGGTTTTACTTGAGAAATATGGAAGATAATTAACCTTTTCCAGTTGCATGCAGGGGATACTCCTGGAGTTCATGAGGGGTGTCCTATTTGACTTTCTGGAGAACAATTTGTTACTTTTTTTTTTTTTTACTCTGCTGACATATGATACATGATAGGAGGGGAGACAAAACCGAGGAATCCATAAAGTTTTGTCCTGACACTTTTCTGCATCAGATCTGTTAAGGATAGTACCAGAGCTGATCATAAAGCTTGAATTAGTCCCTGCTGCAACATCCCCATTGAATCCCTATTCTTCATGGTTAATGACAGAGAATAGTATTTGGTTAAATGTGTGGTGGTGGAGTTATTTTCATTTTTGATATGTTAAGACGAAAAAGAACTTACATTGTTAAGATTTTTGTTTATTGAAAGGGATTGAAAATTTTGTCTTCATTTCTCAATGGTTTGTCCTGAATTCAGCAGTGAAGTTTTGGAAGTTGGAGAAGAGGGTTTAGGGATTGATTCCTGTTTGTCCTGAATCTCATTTCTCTGACTTTAGCGTCTTCTGCGTATCCAAATGGATAAGGAACGTCTGGGGCCTTGTTGATCTCTCTATGAATTCTTCACTGATGCTGTCTCTACTGTCTTATTTTTTTAAAATGTACATAAACTTGAAAAAGTTAGTTGCATTAGCATCTGAGTGAAGAGTGGAATCTCTAGTAAAACTTTACAAGATTGTTTCATTGGTGAAACAACAACCTTTTTAAAACTTCCCCCAAGATGCCTTTTTTAAGTGGAGCATGCCTCTAGTTTAGACGACCAAGGTTATGGGTTATGAAGAATTTTGCATGAGAGTTACAAATGAAAGGAATGCTTCTGTCATTACTGGTCTGTAGTTGGTCTGTCATTACTGGTCTGTAGTCTGTAGTCTGATTCTTTTATTGCTCCAGGAAGCATTTAGTGCTTGCATGCTTGAAAGGATTTCAGAACTGTCATAGTGATGAAATTTCTGATCTGCTGATTGATGATATTGTCTACTTGCTAGTTATGATAGCAACAGTCCTCTCTGTAATTGGATCAGCATTGATCGAGCTCTGGATGTATCTAATGCTATAAATATGGAACATTTCTGCATGCAGCTCCATAAACACAGTACTTTATAAATATTTCATTCCTAGATAAGGGAGGAAGCAGCTTTGCTTTCCAGGTTTTTTATCACCTGCGCTACAATTACTGTAACCTTGTGTTACAATTACTGTAAATTGCATTTGTCACTAAGGATGACAGTTTTATTATAATTATTTTTAATATAATAATTAGAGTGACCATAGCAATGAAGATGATTAGGGATCCTAGGATAATATTTTTCCTCCATTACGATGCATACTGAATAATTTTTATATTGGCTTTGTTACCATCTTTTTGTGTACTAAAGATTTATATAGGAAGCACATTGGCTACCACATTGAGTTTAAGTCACTTTTAAGTAAGATTTCTATATATCAGTTCATAGGGGGGAAAGTATTAAAGTCTCTTTCAAGACAAGTTTTTTTCCAGTGACTTTGTAGACACAACCTGTGCAATTTTTTTTGGCAATACTGCAGAGGCAGTTTTTGGCTGCTGCCTTCTTAGAGATTATTTCTTTGACTTTGCAAACAAGCTGACAGCTCCAATATTTCTTAGTGATTTCTCATCCAAGTTCTAATCAGATCCAATCCTGCTTAGCACCCTGAAATCAGCTGAAGTTAGATGTTTTGCTATCACAGGCCCTGATATTAGCAATTGCATCTTCTTTTCCTCTCATATACCTACCTTCAGTTCCTCTTCCTCCTCCCTCTCCCCCTGCTGCTTTGCTACATGGTCCATTTATCTGCACTGTGCTTGCCTGGTCCACATCATCCATGAAGCCTTCAATGCATGTTCCTGATATTAGGACTGAGAAGTAACTGGTCCAAGATCACCTAACCGTTCCCAGTACAACATTTTAATCATTACACTATGATGCTCATTTGCTCTTTCTCTTTTGTTCTCATATACCACTTATAAGAAATAAATATTTTTGGTAAATTGGAATCTGTAAAATAGTTAAAACTGGAGAAGTGTGGGCTGGTAGGCACATAGTTGTTACAATGATAGGAGCCTCTTTTTTTCCTTCAGAAGGAAAAGGCATTTTATAGACTTCATACTTGCTTTCCTATGGAAATTTCAGGAAGGAACTTCCTTTTTAGGAAGCATATATAATATAATAGCATATAATATGCTATTATAAAGCATATAATGTTTATTTTGTGTGTATGCAATTTTCTGGTTGATTTTTTAAATGTATATAATTCTTGCAATAAAATTTGTTTAGGAACCCAGTATTTTTTTCTGACTTCTCTTTGAAACTAGATATTCTTAGTGCTTATTGATGTTGTTCTTTGTATAGGAGAATCTCCTTTTCTATAGAATTTCCTTCTATGGAAATTCAAATTTCTTTTCTCACTCTTATGCAAAAGTTAACATTTATAATTATTTTTAAGACCTGTCCATTTGGGGAGTAGTTGCTAAGATAAAATAAAGGGAAAAACAATATATCATCTTGAACTCTGTAAGAAATATGAAATAAAATCAGTTGAGTTGAATTTCAGAAGTTTTCATTCTGTTGTACATTCTGCTTCCATGTATTTTCCTTTCAATGCAGGATATTAAAAGAGCCAGTTTGAGGTAATAGTTAAGGCATTGGGCTATATACTGGGAGACCATGATTTCTAGTCCTGCCTTAGGCACAAAGCCAGTTGGATGATCTTGGGTCAGTAACTCTCTCTCAGCTCTAGGCAATGGCAAATCACTTTCAAAAAATCTTGCCAAGAAAACTGCAGGTACTTATTCAGACAGCCACTAGGAATTAGCACTGCCTTCAAGGCACACACACAAAATAATAGATATTAAATAAGAGTCACTGAATTATGTTTCCAAATGTACTTGAGCCTAGATTAGAATGATTCTATTTTGATTTCATTCCAACTATTTCTGATTGGAATTACTGTTATTATATTTTACTGTCTGTTCTTGGTCTAGCTCATAAGAAATATTTGAAATTGCTATGGCAAGTCAAAGAGAAGATTTTGCTCAATAATCCGGGTTGGTATTTGTGCTGAAATTGTGCTCTTTATGTTGTTTTGCATGTTCATAGTTAATGTTGTTTTGTATGCTTATGGTAACCAAAACATTTGCTTTTACTAATGCATATTTCACTTATTTTTGCTTTGTTCTTCTCCCTCTCTTTTTTCTAGCAAATAACTGATGAGGGTAAAAGATCCATCAAAGGTTGCCCATGATAAAAATAAGAGACAAAAGAAGGCAAATCAGCATCAGGATGAAGATTCTTCAGATGATATTACAGGTGAAAAAAGCGTATTTGGGGAAAGCTAGAAAGAGAAAGAAGTGACTAAATAAAAATGAGGACACTAAGAAATTAAAAACAACAACAACCAGAAGTAGAATTTCACCTTGAGAGAAAGGCTGCAGAAAATTTATTAGCCTATTGAATTACACTTCATGAGGTTTTATGTGGGACAGATGTTGAATTCTGTGAGGAATCTTAAATCTTAAGATCTTAAATTTTAAACCATAACAATGTAGTTTATTACATTGTAATTATAAAAATATATT
Organism: Laticauda colubrina; assembly: GCA_015471245.1. Classification (NCBI taxonomy): domain Eukaryota; kingdom Metazoa; phylum Chordata; class Lepidosauria; order Squamata; family Elapidae; genus Laticauda; species Laticauda colubrina. The sequence goes on along the minus strand of BLBF01000007.1, from coordinate 52,262,472 downwards.
CTTATTAAATATTTCCTCCAGCAATAATACACCTTAATCATTTGAATCTTTTTAAAAAATCTTCAATGTAGGATTAACATGCCAGCATGTGGGTCAGGCAGTGGATGTCCATCATGTGAAGCGAGCAGTGGCTCAAAATGTTTGGTCAATATGCTCAGAGTGTTTAAAGGAAAGGAGAATATATAATGGTGAAGCAGTAATGCCTTCTGATATATGGCTCTGTCTTCGATGTGGCATTCAGGTAATTAAGATTATAAAATAATAGCTTATACATCATTCCTATGGAACAAATACAGCATTTGCGGATTGTGAGCTTTGCAAAAGCATGTTAAGAAAAGACAGAACAGAGGTTTTAAAACACTAATGCCTAGTGTGAAAAAAATAATAAAGTGTTCATTCTTTCACATTAGGGTCACCTATGGAATGGATGCCTAATGACAAGGAGTTTCTGAATCAGTAAAAAACACACATTTTTTAAAATTACACAATTCATTGTTAAACAATGGAATTCATACCACCAGATATGGCACGTGCTCCTTGTTGAAGCGAGAGAACAGAGGTCTTTGTGGGAATTTTAACAGGCTTTAAAGGCACATTTTTGATCAGGATTTTATTGTTGATAATTTCATGAAGTATTTATTATTTTAAGTTTTAAATATCAATTCTGATTTTATGTTGTCTTTATTTTATGATAGTTGTCCATAAAATTAATATATCATGATTCACTTATGCGCGTTTTAAAGGGGACTAAACAGAAATTTGACAGATAATTCTGATAGTCATGCATTTCCTCCAGAAACAAAGGTAAAATATTTAAATATTATTAGTAAGAGTACAGAAACAGGGATAGTATTCTTCAGTTCACACTTTTGAGCTTCACAAAATTAGCTAGTTGTCTTTGGCACGAATGCTGGATTGGATAGGCATTTGGTCCGCAGTCCTTATCCTATATGAATTACTCTATGAGAAAGATGTGCGGTCTCTTAAATTTGATAAATAAACACATGTTTGTTATCTAGGTCATAGAACATCTCATTGCTTTTGTAGAGTTCTGCTAAAGTATCAAAAGGCAAGAACCTGTGGAATTTAATCTATTATGTATGAATCTAATCTATTACATTAAAACTAATGTAACACTTTAGTTTTTATTTAGGAATATGCAGCAGCTTCTTATTTCATAGTCCTTTTGGATACTGTTTTGAGAAAATGCTATTCAAGCTTTGTATCATAACCAGGAGGAGAAGTAGTTGCTATTATATTTCTTGAGTGGATCAGAAGAGTCGTTATCCTAAACAATTACTTCTCTATGTTGCTGGTCATTTGTTATGGAAATGGTTGAGTATGAAGGAGACAGTATAATGGTTTCCACAATTCCCACATTCAGACAAGCTATGCTTGTTGAAGTATGCTGATTTCCATTAAAAAACAACAACTGATGAGTCGGTAGCTTGACGTAGAGTAAAACATACTTGCTGCTTTCATTGTAGAATATAATTATATCATAATATTTTCTCAATGATCTTTAGGGCTGTGGTCAAAATTCAGAAGGCCAGCATTCTCTAAAGCATTTCCAGACAGCACGGGCAGATTCTCATTGTATTGTAATCAATCTTAGCACATGGATCATATGGTAAGTTAATTCACATTTTGAGAGAGAAAGTTTTATATGTGTAAGAGTAAAGATATGCAGTTGTACGTTTAGGTGTATTTAAGTGAATGTATATGTGAAATGAAATAACTTTATTTCAGTCTTATGCAAGTTATTATTGCAAGAATTCTAGTTATGAATGATGAAAGATGAAATTAGCATCATTTGGATAATTTTATATGAATGTTGTGGTTAGCTGGCAGCAGGTGCAGACAGCTGAGGAGAGTGAGGACAAAAGATTAGGGGCCAGGACCATTAGAGAGTGGACTGCTGCCTTCAGAGATTGTGGGGGCTAGCAGCAGTGAGGAGGAGGTTACCGAGGAGCCTGTGCCAAGTGCGCATGCACACAGGGCTGTTCGTAGAAAAGAGCAGCTGCAACAGCACAGGCAACTCGGGAGTAAGACTGCAAGGTAATGGCCCCTCCTACAAGAAGATAGAAGGCAGCTGTGAATCAGACGTTCTTTGTAGGAAGCAAAAACATTTTGAAACTCAAGCCTCATGGACATTGCAGCATCTTAAGTTGGTATTTGAAGACTCTTGTGTTGTAAAATATTTCTGATCTGTTATTCTTGGCAGCCAAAACACAGTTTTGGCGAGGCTTGTGCTTATCAAAGTTAATCCGTTTGCAGAAGCCTTTTAACCAGGGATTAGTAAGAATCATTAAAAGGTTTCTGTTTCCTTTGGTTCGTGTTTGTTTTGTTGGAAAAGGGCTTGGGTCAGAACAATGAGATATATGAGAAGTTGTTCCTGTTCCTACTGCTTTTTTGACCTTGGTCATTCTGTTTCTCTGCTTAGATAAAGAAATATCTTTTCAAACAAAGACATAAGAGGTCATGTGTTGTTTAACAGCTTGTTAAAATGTATTTAGTTATTTCAATAGTAATAAATATTTTTTGAAATCTGTTATATTACCTTTAATAGTAACAGCCAGTCCATTTTTGATTATGATGTTATTACATATTTTTTTGATGTACTCCCCCCATTCATGTTCTCATCCATTGCCAGATTTGTACCATGAGATCATTGCAGGATGCAAAAGCTGGTTCCATGTTATAGCTGTAGAGAGTGAAGTAGGAAGGAAATGAATACCTTCCTTTGTCTCTCTGGTCACTTACGGTTTATTCTGAACTAGTCAATATATTCTTATCAGTGAATGGCATAAGCAATGTGTTTAAGATGAGACTGCTGCTTTTTTTAGTCTTTAAAGAAGAAAAGCAAAATAGGAACTAAGATTTTTTTTAAAAATAAAAATTTTATTTGGGTTTTCACAAAACAATACAAGTAAATTTTCTTTTTTGGAGAATAGCATGGTCCCAGGTTATCACTTCTCCATATAGACACAAGTTCAATTTCATATTCATCTTCATGTTTATTCCATATCTTATTACTATTTTAACATTTTCTCAATAATTTTTTCCTTCCCTTAGTTTTCTCCATCTTTTAATTATCTCATTCCTTTCTAAATTCAATTATATATATCTTTTTCCAAATTTCAATACCTTACTAGTCTTCATATTTATACTTTTGTCTGTCCTGTTTCAATTTCATATTTTCTTTTCTCATTAAACAAAATTTTCCCCTGTAGTTACTAACTGGAGTATGATACCTTTGTATCTTTTAATTTTTATCCATTCAACTCTTATTTAAATTTATGCCTTTACAATTATAACATTCAATATAACACATAACTTCCAGTCGAATTCTGCTTGGTACATTCTTAAAATACGTACTAAGTTCTTAAAGAGAAAATATATATATAATAATAATAAATAATATACTTATTCTATTCCAATTCAGCTCTATCATTAATGTTAGTTATAATCTTTAACATTTTTAACATTCCTTTTCAATAGGAAAATACTTCTAGGAACACTTATAATATTTCCATAATTTTTTTATGTTTCTTTCATATTCCTCTTCACTTGAATTTTTATAACACATTTATAATAATTAAAATGTTCCCCTCCTTTCCTAATTTCATTCTCTCATTCTCTTTATTTCATTTATTTATTAAACATTCCATTATATTACAATGAGTATTTTATCTATCATTTTAATCACACTTGTTTCATATTTTCAAAGTTCATTTCTATTTCTAATATAACAATACTATCTTATGTACCCTTGCAGAATCCCCCTTTCAATTAAGTTTTCACCCATTATCTCTGTCTTGTACATTTTCCCTGTTTCTCTACGTCCTGATTTTGTCCTTTATAATTTCTTTTCCTTTCCCACTTCTCCCTCTTCTTCTCCCTTCCCTTTTTGACCCCTTCTCTCTCTAATTCTGATTCTCTCTTCTGTAAATCCTCTCTTCTGTTTCTTCCTAATGTTATAATTACTTTTCAAATTATTCTTTTTGGGGGGTTGTTTTTTCTCATCTTAAATTTTTCACTCTCTTTCCCCCCTTTCTTTTCTTTTCCCCACTTAGAAATACTTGGTTATTGAAGATGGCTTTTTCTTCCCTTCTTGTTCTACAGGCATTTCTTGTTGTTTCTCATAGTTCAGGATCTCTATTTCTAGAAATTGAAATACAAATCCAAAAGAACCTCTTCCTTCTTGTGCATCTTCTTTCTGTTTTTTAAGTTCCATTCTCAGTTCTTCCAAGAGTGATACCATTGTAAAAACTTTTAAATAACCACCCAATTAATTTTAGTCCTTTAGATCCAATAGCCAAAAATCCAAAAATCATCAAGTAATCTAACTAATCCAAAACTGTTTCTTCTTGCTTCTTTTTTTCCATTTTCTCTTCCTGGGGTTCTCTTATCTTGTTACAAAGTTTCAGTTAAAATGTATCTTTTAGGAATCTTGTTAAAGTTTCACTGTTAATTCCTTTCACTTCCAGGTAGTCTCCTCCCTTTTTCCAGATTCAACCCTTTTGTTTTTTTCCTTCTTTTGAAAGTTTTTGAGAATCCAGAAATCTTTATTCTCCCTTTGACATTTTATTTTCAGCTTAAATACCTGTTAATGTCAAAGTGGATTTTGCCTATTTCTTGCTTAAATCTCTTAGTTGTGGAAGTAGGGAAGAAAATAAAAAAAACCCAAATCCTTTCCTTTCTCTCTCTCAGTAGCAGCTTCGAAGTCTTCTTTGGAACAATGTTGTTCCTTATAATTCAAATTCCAGGGTAGCTTGTATTGTTGTTTTTCCAGTTCAACCCAGTCAGCCAAAAACTTTCTCTTCTTATCTTCCTCCTGCACATTCTTTTCCAGTTGAGTTCTTCTTTGAGGTGGCCATTTCTGACTACCTCTGCAACCGCCTTTGGGAAAGGGAGTAATGGCCAGCTGGGGAGGAGTGATGCGGCTCTCCTCAACCCTGCTGGTGTCTCCCGTTCTCTTCACCATCTCTACCCGGTGGCTTAGCACCCAAACCAGCTGGCTCGGGGTGCTCCAGTGGCAAGCACAGATCGAAGCTGCGCACAATCGCAGATTTCGGTCTGTCGCTGAAGTAGCTCAAACCGGAGTCCTGGGAACTAAGGTTTTTGTTTAGTTGTAAGTTTCAGAGTCTTCTAGGGCAACATCTGAAGTATATTCGTGGAGTTGTGATGTAGCCAGCGCTCATCATGAGCACTTTAGATTTTAGAATGTCTGTGTATGGCTAGCGTCATTAGAATGTCCTTGTGAGTTATTATTACTGCATTTAAATGCTTTATTTCAGGTGTTATGAATGTAATGAGGAACTCTCAACACATTGCAACAAAAAGGCTTTGACACAGATCGTTGACTTCCTCCAAAGGCATGTTACTAGAAATGAATCAAGTAAGTTAACTTGAGACTTTTTATGTTCGTGTAATGCTATGTATCTTGTTAGATACATCAGAAGAATGAGGGGGGGGGAACCCTGCATGGTGTTACAGCATGATAAACAAAGTTTAAATAAATGACTGAGTTATCTTTTGGCTAGTAAGCAAAAATTTCCTTTCAAAAAATGTTTGACCACTTGCCACTTGTTAATGATGCAGTGGTTAACCTCTAAAGCAAAGTTTCTAGTCCTCAGTGTTTGCCAGATATATGAATGTTTGAGGGACTATAATGCTTTATAATGATATAATTTAGCAGTAGAAAACAATATTATAAGGGTACATGTTGGATTGGATCAGATTTAATTCTACTTTTAGTCCTATTTATGCTGTAAATAAGAATATGTATAGCCACTTTGTTTTATTTGTTTACTGAACTTGATATTCTGTCAGATTAGCAAAAAATTCTCACTGGTTTCAAATGTACTAAAACAATTTTAAGATGAGACATTAAATACATTAAAATACAATTAAAATAACTAAAACAAGTGGAATTAATACTTAAACTTAATACTTGAAATCGGTAATTATATGTGCAAAAATATGATAAAAAGGACTTGCCTAATAAAATGTTTATACCAAAGAGCTAGAGAGGAAACAGAAAAGGTTTGATCCTGAGTTGCTGCCAAAAAAATTTGGGACAACTATAGGCAAGCTCTTTGGATATATTCAATAAGCATGGAAGTTCATGTAGAAGAAGGCATTCTTTCAAATAGTCTGAAATTACGTTGAGTAAGGCTTTAAATATAATGAACACCACTTAATATTTCAGTTTACACTGAAATTAATTTGCAGTTTGTATCCAAGACGGGTTTAGTATTTATGTATTGAATTTGGGTGAGATTTATACTTCCCCTCTTCTTACTTTTTAGGTGGAAAACTTGACAATTAACTGGACAGGGCATTTAGAATTCCAAACCATTAGAACAGGTCAAAGACAGTAGAAGTCAGGTCATCTGTCCACTAAGCCAGAGTGACAACTTCTTAAAGTTCAGTTTTAACTCGCTTCCTCAGCCAACTGGAGGACTGTACTAGAAGAGTGGTGACACCACAACAAATGAATGAATGAATGAAGGAATGGATATGGTAGTCGAAATCAGAGGAGTATTTTTGCTGAACTTCTCTTTTTAAAAAAGAGGAGGAAGGAGTTCAGAAAAGGATATCTTGATGGAAAATGGAAGAGGCCAGATGAATGGATGCTGGTTTCATATTTGGGTTGACTAGATGGAACCTAGTTTGTGGGGTGTTTAAAATGTTTAAACCCAGATACTAATAAGAAATTCTGGTAGACTAGAAAACTTAAAGCACAATCTTATGCTTGTCTCATCAGAAAGAAATTCCAACCACTTTAATAGATCTTATTTTTTTTAATAAATATAAGATTTTAGCTTTTCCATGGAATGTTCTACGTGTCTATTTGAAGTAAATCTCATTGAATCTAATAGAATAGACTTTAATAGGCTTCATGTTTGTTGATCAGTTACATGTATACTTCACAATAATACCGAAATAAATTTGTGCATGACTCATCTCTTTGTAATAGGAATACCTATTTTCTTAAGCCTCTTTAAATACATAATGGCAAAAAGACAGGATATAAATAAATTTCATAACATACATAACTTACTATTTACTCTATGTATTGTCTTAGAAATGTTTACTCTCATCAGTGAATTTAGAAATTGATAGTTTTAAAAGTGCTCAACTGGTCTTATTTAAAATAATATTAAAAAGCAATTGTCTCTCTATTTGCCTAATTTTTTTGTTAAATATACATTTAAACAGAATCTTTCTTTTTTCTGTTGAAATTATTGGTTACACTGATTTTTTTAAAAGAAGCTTCTTTACTGCATATAATAAAGAAGTTAAATATAGCATTATTTGAGCATAATCCAAAGAGAGAACAGAAAGAGCACTGAGCCTGACCAGCAATTCAAACATTACTCTTATGGCGATTTTTAATTGCATATGATTTTTTCTTTTATTTATAACCAGTGGAATATGCAAACTGCCAATAGCTGTTTTCCTTTAGATGAAAAAGATATTTTAGTGCATCATGTACAGGCGGTTCTTTAAAATAAGTAAAGAAAAAAGCAATGCTTTTTTTTATAATGACATGCATTTGTTAGAAATGGGTTATGATTATGATTCTTTCTCAAGTACCATAGGTCTGTCAATAATGAGACAAACTAAATAAACAGATAGCTTGCTTATTCAGCTTCAGACTAATCAATCTGAAGAAAAGGCAACCCGGATTATGGAAAAAGCAGCACAGATTTTCTAGGAATATATTTTGAGAAATAAACCAGAAGCAAAATATTTGCAGTTGTTAAGAGCAAGCATGGCACCCTGATCTCTGCTCCCGCCTTCACTCAACTTGCTTGCAAAAATGGGCAGATTACATTACTGTTCCATGACTGACCAGTGAAATTAAATTAGGTAATTGAGATAAGTCCAAGTGTGGAGTTCTTCTCACAAAAATTCTGGCAATACATGGACTTCCCATTGGATCTTATGATTTACCCTGCTCTGAAAATCTGCGTTGTCTCTTTTTCCTCTTCTTTTTTCTTTTTTCTTTTCTTTTTTCTGAAAATCATCTGTTTGATTAACAAGTCAGGTTTGCCACAGTGTGGAAGAATAAAACAAGTGTTTTGTAAAGAGTAACCACCCAGCAGAGGCTAGTTTTGTTTTTTGTTTTGCAAAACAGGGGCTGGCCCATTATACAGCATTTGCCAGGAAAGCAGGTGCAATATTGTCATGATGGCACACTTGTGAGTTTCACATGAACCCAGTGCACATGTAGTACACAGGAACCATGCTGTGCTGTTACAGTTTTGACTGTCTGTCGCCTGGGAAAGAAGATTAAAAATGCAGGTTTGTTTGATCCCTGGAAACAAACATTCCTCCCCCCTCCAGTTATGCCCCCAGTGCATCTTTCAGTTAATGGGAAAAAGTAAAAAAAGTTAATTACCATTCGAAAATAATTTCTAGTTGTTCTAAGATTTACAGAATCCTTTTATTCTAATTTCCAGTACCAATGGATTGCTACAAAGGTTGCATTTTATTTTATTTTATTATTTAATTTTATTTCTCATTCAATAATTGCATTTTTGCCAGGCTCTGTGTTTGGTTTCTTTAAAAAAAACCAAGGAAAAAGATGTTGCACTATTTCTCTGATACTCTTAACGACTAAGGTCTTTGTATGAATACCAATTAATCTGAATTCAAAGAAATGCTGGTTTTAACAATATTTTGAAATTTTGGAATATTTTGCAATGTATTTTATCAGGCCCTGAAGAACTATATAATTGCTTTGCCTAACTTTTACATATTTTAAATTAAAATATTTTATAAAATAAACAAAATAAGCAAACCATTTACATCCCAGCAGTTATCATCATTTGTTAGGAATTACGAAACAAATTTGGCAGGGATGTATTGTTTTGTGGTAATTAAATGTTCAAAGGAAGACAATGTCAGTTAATTTTTTCTTACGATGAGAATAAAATTAAAAATTAATAATTCCAGTAAAGGTTCTTAGACTTGAAGTACCAGAATAGGCCCTTGGAAGATTTTATAGATAGTAGATTATGTCTTTAAGTGCTTTAAAAACAGAGCAGCAGGTTAACATTTGTGTGATTTTATTAAACTAGCCTAGCTATTATCACTGAAATCTTTTCCAGCAGAGGTGGTATTCAGCAGGTTCTGACCAGTTCTGGAGAACCGGTAGCGGAAATTTTGAGTAGTTCGGAGAACCGGCAAATACCACCTCTGACTGGAGATTTTACAGTATCCTTCCCCTGCCACGCCTAGCAAGACACGCCCACAGAACCGGTCATAAAAAAAAATTGGATCTCACCACTGTTTTCCAGATATCCAAGCCATTGAGAACCATTTTAAGCATGCCCATTTTGAGTTTCCCGGACAGCTGGTGGTTCATTTTTGCACAATTATTACATCCAGTTCACCACTGGATTTGATCTTACAGCTGTTTGTTTTTCTTCCCCCCTCCTTTTGATTATTTTATGATGATTTCAAGTTAATACTGTTCATTCTTACCATTGTTAATTGGTTTTGCACATAAATTATTACTTTTAAAGATTCAATGGTACTTCTTTAAAGAGGCAACTGGACTTTCTGTTTTTTTTTCTTTGAAGACATTTCACTTCTCATCCAAGAAGCTTCTTCTGGATGGTGGGAAATGGAAGGATTTATACTCCTTGAAGACAGCTGGTCATTTGCATTCTTTTAGAAGATTGTTAAGCTCACCTGGAGGTTTATTGGTGTCATCAGGGTCACTGAGTGGTGCAAATCTCTTTTGAAGACAACAAAGTCCATATTTTGGACAGAGAGGATCACTGGTTGAAAGAGGGTTTAAAGAGACCATCTATGTCAAAATTGAACAGCCCTCTCTCAACAGAGGAGAGGGATACAACATAATCTATCTCCAGTCTACAACACAGTCCTATCAACAGTTCCAAGAAGGCTCCACACCAATTTGCACCACTCAGGTGACACTGATGACACAGATAAGGTCCAGGTGACCTTAACAATCTGCTAAAAGAATGCAAATGACTTGTCTGCATTGAGTATAAATCCTTCAATTCCCACCATCCTGTCAGTGCTGAAGAAGCTTCTTGGATGAGAAACGAAATGTCTTCAAAGAAAAACCAGAAAATCCAGTTGCCTCTTGAAAAAAGCACCTTTGCGACAAACATGACTTGGATGACTGAGAATCTCCATAAACATTTACTTTTAAAGATCTTAGCAATGCATTCTAATGCTGCAAGATATGAGTTTTATAACAGACGAGATTGGTATAGTTTTGTAATTGAAATATTCAGTGGATAAAAATACTGACTTTTTAATGTTTAAAGATGGATAGTCTGCAATGATTAAATAAACATCGTTAGCAATTGCTTTTTTTTACTTTTATGCCATCTGTGTGTCCACTTAAATGTCTATTTCAATAAGATAAAAAAATAGGAGTATAGTCAGAGAATTGCTGTTAGTGGTGTGATAGTTAAAATGGAATAGTGCAGGCTTTTAAGGATAAATGTTTGGTTAAATACCTGTTCAACTCACAATAAAACAAGACTAGAAAAAAGATAGTTGAGAAGGTAATTTAATGTTGTAGGTCTGCAATTTCATTTTAGACTGAGGAAATTCCAATTAATGCTGTGAGACTTGTTTTAAGTAGCATACCATTATCCTTTTTCCCATGTGAGTGATTGGACCATGTGATTTTATGAACATTTATTAGAGAGTATTTTTGGCTTTTGCATTGTTTTAAATCATACATATTTTTGGTTTTAGATCAACATACTGTGATTCTGACTGTTGTGGTTTTTAAACAATGGTTTATGGCTAAGTAGATATGAAACCAGCCAATTGAGATTTATTCAATAACCCATGACTATACAAATCACATATTTAGTACAAGTCATAGACTTCAAAAAGATTTACCACCAAATGCTTAGTTGATTTTCATATACTTGAACTCATTTCATTAAAAAACAGGGCATACTATTTTCAATGCACCTTCTCCCTGGAAAGTACATTCGGGATTAGGGTTGAGTTAACAGTTCGAAAGTTTTGTTTTATTGAATAAATTTCTATGCTACCCATCTCACTGATATTGCGACTGGGGTTCAGATATGGAAAGACGGAATTTTATTAAGGTTAGTCTTTTTGTTGCTGTTAAAACAATGTACTTTTAAGATTGTGTAATTATGGTTTCTTACATTTAATAATGATATGAGCACTCAGGTCTTGTCATATAGTTTGTTTGCTTTTTGTGGTTTTGTGGGGAGGCGATTTCAGGGGGGTCGATTTGTTTTATTTTTCTCCTGGATGATTCAGGATTGGAGATTCAGTAGACAGAACCCCGCTACTTGTGTGAAGCTGTCATTTAACCATGAAATGAAATGCTTTTATTCAGTTTGCCCTGCGGATATGGTCCGCTGTGGCAGGGTTGCCCATATTTGGTGGCTATGCAAGGAGAGCCAGGTGGTGCTGCAAAGCATCGCACAGTGAAGCGTGGACAGATCCAGATCTGACATTTGTCATCTTGCAGTGCTGAAGGGGAGTTAAAATCTGTTTTTCCATATGCTTCTGTTTTAATTTTTGCCTGCAGTTTGGTCCAGATGGCATACTGAGCATTGTTTACTTTAAGATGTTTTCCCAGATGTTGCTGAATGCCGATGGATAAATGCAACAACTGTGGTGTACCAATATACAAATTAAGAATATATTTTAGGATATATTAAGAATATATTTTCTGTTGAAAATCCAAATCCATTATATGGACTTTAAATGAAAATATCAATTTCCTGTGTTTTTTTTAAAGATGTGAGTCCTGTTGACATAATAGATAGATGTCAGACTTGGTGCAGCATAGCAAGTTTAAATTATCCACAAAAGTCTTAAACTGATACTACCTTTCATATTATTTATGTCATATAGCATTGTTAAAAAACTATAAAATGGATGAGAAAAGGAAAGAAATCCAAAGCAAGAATGCTTGTTTTTGAGTTGTCATAAAAATGAAACAGAATTACAATTAATCACTAATTTTCAAAGCATCAGTTCTACTTTCTTGCTTTGAGAATTCTAAAATATTAAATCCAAAATTATGCAAGTGGATTTAAACTTTTATGATAGGAATTGCTTTTCAAATCTTCCTTCTTGCATGATTCCAAATATAGCAATAGCACTTAAACTTATATGTCATTTCACAGTGCTTTACAGCCCTCTCTAAATAGTTTACAAAGGCAACATATTGATCCCAACAATCTGGATCATTTTACCAATCTCAGAAGGATGGAAGGCTGAGTCAACCTCGATCCTGGTGAGATTCAAACTGCCAAACTGCTGGCAATTGGCAGTCAGCCGAACTAATCTGCAGTACTGCATTCTAATCACTGTGCCATCACGGCCCTTGTTCTTTTTTGTCCATCATCACCCTGAAGCAAATTTGCAGGAGGCATCTGGGAACGTTTGGGCATTATTTTAGTTTTTCCCCTTCTTTCTGGGGCATGTTGCAGACCTACATTTTGAACAGGATTTTGGGTGGGCACTCTGAGATACATATTTTATTTATTTATTTATTTATTTATTTAAAAAACTTTATTTACAAGAATTAAAAACATACAAATTTGAATATACAAAAATAATAGTATGTAAATAACACATTCCTCTTTACATTTGTGATCGAATTTGATAAGTCCTAATAGTAGTAACTGATACTTATTTTCATTTTCTATCACACCTTAATCACTAAATAACTCACAATACGCTATTAATCTTCTCATTGGTTTATAACTATTATTCAATTAACAATATATTCATATTATTTAAATAATAAATAAGTAGATATAATAAATATATAATGATAATACAAGAGAAAAGAGGATTTATGACCTTTGTCATTCTTATACATTCCATATAAACAGCTGAATATAATTGGTTTCTTGGGTTCATTTCCATGTTTATCCCTTATGTTCTACCCAGTTGTACCATTTATCCCATATCCTATAGTAATTTGTATCCTCCTTCCCATTGATTTTGAGCGTGAGCCTCTCCAATTGGGCACACTTATATGTTTTTTTGAATAGCAACATGTATCGGTGGTACATTTGGTTTCTTCCAATATTGTGCTCATGAGATCTGTGCCGCTGTTAATAAATGGATGGTCAGATATCTTACTTTAGGGGTATAATCCCCTTTAATCATTCCCAATAAAAACAGTTGGAAATATTTTGGCCAATCTAGAGAGTGCCAGATGCCATCTATACATCATTTTATACATATTCTCCTTATGTGCCACTGATTTAGTTAGTACAAGATTTTTTTGCCAAATTTCTTCCCAGTCATCCAGATCTATACTATAACCAAATATTTTTTTCCAAGCTAACATAGGTCCTTTCAAGATTCTCTCAGCCATTTCATGTTCTAATAAATAATTATATAGTTTAGAAATCAACCCTTTCTCAGGACTTGAAAGTATTTTGTCTAAATGCGTATTTTTTATCTCAATTCCATATTCCTTTATGTCTTTATTATATCTCGATTTTACTTCAAAATATGACCAATTATTGATGACTATCCCTTGTGGTTCTAGTTCCTGTATCATTTTAATTCTTTCCTCTTTATCTAATATTTGATAATACTTAAGTTTTTTACTGATAACCATCGTATTTAAGTGGAACATTGCTTCCATCGTTGAAAACCACCTCAGAATTTTAGTGTTATGATTTCTTCTAATATCAGCCCAAATTTTAATTAAAGACTTTCAAAGGACATGCCTAGTAAAATATAGATTATTTTTGCTTTTCGGGTTCCACAAAAATGCATGCCACCCTAACCGTAAGTCATGACCTTCCAATTTAAAATTCTATTGTTCCTCAGATTAATCCAGTCTTTTATCCACACTAATGCTGCCACTTTATAATAGATCTCCCAGACAGGGAGTCCAAATCCACCTCTGCTTTTGTTATCTTGTAGATAATTTTTTTTTATTCTCGTTTTTTTCCTTGCCCAAATAAATTTCACCACAATTTCATCTAATTCTTTGAAAAAAAAAATCCAATAATACCAGAATTGCTTGAAACAAATATAGTATTTTAGGTAAAACATTCATTTTGATTGTTGCTATTCTGCCTAATAATGAAATTTGCATCTTATTCCAATTTTCCAAATCCTTTTCAGTCTGTTTCAATAATTTGGTACATTTGTCCTCCTGCAGGTTTAATGTTCTAGCTCTTAACCAGATGCCTAAATATTTGATTTTATTTACAATTTGTAATCCCATCTTTTCTTCCAATTTTTTTGTTTACTATTTGTTACATTTTTAACTAGCATTTTAGTTTTTTCCTATTAATTTTTAATCCTGCTAATTTACCGAATTTATCTATTTCATTTAGTAAAGCTGGTTCTGAGTCTATTGGGTCTTCTATAACAAAAACCATATCATCTGCGAAAGCCTGTAATTTATATTCTTGACTTTTAATTTTAGTTCCTTTAATTTCTTTATTTGATCTGATTCTATCCAACAAAGCTTCTAAGATTGTTATGAAAAGCAGAGGTGAAAGAGGGCATCTCTGTCTGACACCCTTCCTTATCTTTAATTGTTTAGTAATTTCTCCATTTTATGATACATTGGCCTTTTATGTGGCATAAATTGCATTTAACATTTTTACAAAATTACCTCCAAAGTCCATCAGGTTAATCTGTTTCTTCATAAAGTCCCAATTTAAGTTGTCAAAAGCCTTTTGCACATCCAGGAAGACCAAGGCCACTTAGCTTCCTGAATGCTTTTCATAATATTCTAATATGTCTATTATTATTCTTGTATTATATCTAATCTGCCTCGTGGAAAGAAAACCATTTTGATCCGGATGAATCTTGTTACTAAGTACTTTCTTTAATTTCTCCGCCATAAAAATTTTATAATCTGAATTTAAAAGGGATATTGGTCATTAATTCTTTATTTGGTTGGCATCTGCACCCTCTTTCGGAATCAATGTTATGTAACCTTCCTTCCATGTTTCTGGAATTTTTTGTTCCAATAATACGTCATTGCAGACTCTAATAGCACGTTCTCTAATATGGCACCTATATCTATATAATTCATATGGTAGCCCATCTGGACCTGGCATTTTGTTTCTTTTTTGTTTTTGAATCTCCACCTTTAGTTCATCTAAAGTTATTTCTTTATTGAGCAGCTTTTTTTTCATCCGATAATGGATACAGAATTTCTTATTTCAAATATTCTTCTATTTTATTTAAATCAACTTCCTCTTGTTTATAAAGTTCCTCGAAATATTCTATTATGATTTCCTTTTTTTCTCCAGAAAAAAGTCTCTGTTATTCCATTTTTATTCTCTAATTGATGTATCATTCTTTTCTGATTTTCTTGTTTTAATTTATATGCCAGCCACCTACCAGATTTATTTGCATGTTCAAAATAATTTCATTTTGATTTTATTATTTTTAATTAATTCCTCTTGGATTTTTTATTAAATTTAAAGAAACTGGTCAGTTCTTCCCTAACTTTTTAAATATATTCTTCCTCCTTCAATAATTGCGAATTGAGTGGCCATCTACCTTTTTTATAGAGGACTATTTTTCCAGATTATCTGTACTGGGTTATGATCAGGTCACGTATTGGTCAAAATCTTTATATCCTGAATCTCCTTGCATAACTCACTATTTACCCAAGCCATACCTATCCTGGACCATGATTTGTGTGGGATGGAGTAGAAAGTGAACTGTGATATTGCTGGATTCTTCTTCCTCCACACATCCACCAATTCTAATTCTTCAACCATCTCTAAAAATTTCTTGGGTAATGTATTCCGTTTCTTATGTTGTCTTTGTTCACAGGCACAATCTTAGCTGTTGTTTGTTATTGCGTTATAATCTCCAATAATACAAATTCTTGAGTTGCCAAATTCTATTAATTTCTCATATAAATTTTGTAAAATTAACTTTGATTTTTGTTGGGGGCATATATCCCCACTACTAATGTCTTTTTATTTTGTATGACCACCTCTACCATTACTATTCTTCCCAATTCATCTTTATAAATCAATTTTGAGGCTATGTCTTCTTTTATATATAGTACAACCCCCTTTTTTTTCCACCAATGCTGAATACATTTTCCCCAGTTTTTTATTTAATAAATATCCTTGATCACATTTCCTAATATGAACCTCTTGAATACAAATCATATCAGCTCTTTGTTTTTCTAACCCCAAAAATATTCTTTTTCTCTTTTGCTGGATCATTTAATCTATTAATATTTATAGATATTAAATTCACTCCTTTATCCATTTTCCTTCTTACTTCTATCCCTCAATATTTTTACTTAACATTTGACTTCTGATCCTCACTCCTATTTCTTCTCTTCCAAGTATCTCTTCACCTCCTTCCCTCTCCTTCTCCTGATCCCACCCCGCTGCTTCTTAGTTGTAACTCTTTTGGACTCGAGGTCTCTTGGTCATCTCTGCTACTCAATTCTTCCTCTGTTCCTCCTATTTGATCAAAAAATTCTTGAGCTTTAGTTAAGCTATCTATTCTCACCCTTTCCTTCCATATTAAGATACCCTCTGGGGTAATCCATCTAAAGGATTTTTTTTTTATTTAAATAATTCATGAGATATCAATAATCTCTCCTCTGTTCATGAACTCTTCTCAGCACCTGTTTTAGAACAATCACTTCTCTATCTTGATATTTTATTCCTTCATCTCTCGTAATTCTATAAATTATATCTTTCACTTGCCTCCTTGCAAATCTAATATGCACTTCTCAGGGAGTCTGTGCCATCTCGCGTAGCTTGTGTACACTCTGTATACGTCATCCAACTCATTCACCATCTCATTCTTGTCTCTATTCAAAAACTCTGCCAATATCTCCGCCATCACTAATGGTAAGTTCTCTCCCCTCTCTTCCTCTATGTTCTGGAATCTGAGATAGTAAGAGGCCTTATCCATCTCGAGATGAGTCAGGGTCTCATTTGTCTCTTTATTCTGCTCCATAATTTTTTGTTCCATGTCTTCCAATTTCTTTTCCATTTGATCAGCTAATTTTCCAATCTCTTTAATCTTCTCTTCATTTATTTTAATCAATTCCTGTATCTGGCCTATCTTTCCATCCAAATTCTTAACGTCACTTCTCATTTCTCCTAACTCATTTTTTAATTCTTCTTTCATTGTTTCTGTTTCAGCTTTACTTTCCATATTATCTTTAGACATCAATTCCTACATTGCCAGCATCGTGCTTTGAATAGTTAATAATGTAGTTTGAACTGGTTGCGTGTTAGTTTGTGCCGTAGAGTTTTCTGGTGCCAACTTCCCTTCAATCGTTTTTTGAGTCTTGTTCCTGTGGGAGTTGATGGTGTTGCTGTTGATACCAACTTTCTTCCTGTTTTTGTAATGGTGGTAGTTGTACTAATCATATCTTTGATAATTCTTCATTGTTCCTCTACTATCCTGAGTATGTTTTTCTAGGTTATATTGCCAACTACCATCAACCTTATCTGTATTTTACAGTTTAATTTTCTCAGTTATCTAATATTTTGTATTATTGTTTATCTGCTTAATCTAATTTCCTAACACCATTAAATTAAGGAAGTTATCATCAATTAATAATTATATATTCAGACTTCCAAGCCCACCTTAAGTATTATTACTCTAAATGTTCCCCTCACCTTATATTAATACAATGCCTAGTCTTAATACAATCAATAGCTCATCAGTTCATAAGTCGTTTAACAGATAAAAAAACTCTGTTATGCTTAGATATATAACAATATTATAACCCCAGTCACTTCTTTTAAATTACTTACTGTATTTCAGCTAATGTTTCCCGATACATATAATAAAAGTTCTAAGTTCAAGCTAATGCTTTTTATATTCCAGTAAATCACAATATCCAATATAAGGGGGATATGGGAAAGAGAGGGAGGAAATAATCAATTTACTTATCATTATATTAATCAGTATATTAAGTTCATTAATCTATATTCAATCAAATCTATGTAAAAGGGAGAAGAGAAAGAGGTTAAATATCACTTACTCAAATTAAATCCTATTTCAAAATAACCAACCAATCTTATTTTCTTATTATTTAAATATATATCATGAATATATATCATATATATATCATAAAGTAAAACTATACCACTCCAATCAGTTCTAAGGGGGAAGAGAAAAAAAAAAAGAGAAAAAAGATAAACACTGGACAAGAGGATTTACAATCTCCTACTTTCCTGTCGTTGCCTTGGTATTCTGGTGATATCAATAATAAACTGAGGTTTCAGTTCTCAGTTCTCAGCTCTAACAGTCACTTCAGCTGCCTTCCTCCACTCTCCCGGGATTGCCAGTCTCAATGGCCGCCACCGCAAGTTGCACTGTCACTCCTCCACTCAATTTCAAATTTTCAAGATTCTTGTCTGTCTATAAAGTACTCTCCACAATTTGTTCGTATGGCTAGGAAGAGAGGGTTTTCACCAACCATAATCGCTCTTCTCTCCTTTTCACTTTCCTATTTAGAAGTGAGATTCACTTTATCCCGAGCTGGGGTTAAACACCTCAGTCCTGCTGCCACTTTCAGCTTTTGCCCTTCCGCATTAGAGTTTCAAACACACATCAATTATTTTTCCATATTATTCACCAATTATAATCCAACACCGATTTGCCTCCAAAGTCTTTCCTGGACTCAAATTTGATCTCTTCTCTCAGCTTCCTTCTTAAATTGTTCCATCGCGTTTTCAGGCCAGCCTTAACAGGCTGACTTCTTTTGCCCTGAGCTTCGGGCTCCCTTCTTTACCTCCAGGGTTGCATTCCCCGGCTAGGCTCCAAGAGTTCTTCCTTGCTTGGGTGATCCCGCCAGGATCTATCCCCACCTCAAACAGTCGCCCACGAACAAAAACCCCGATGTAGGAGAGCGGAGTGGAGTTCTCCTACCTCGCCATGCCGCGATGTCACTGGAAGTCAGAAATACATATTTTAGGTTGTTGATCTTGTTGCTGACTGTTTCTTTAGGAAGCAGTCAGTCCACAAGCAATACACTACTATTGCATAAGGTTAATTTTGACATAGGGGGAGGATGTAGCCACTGCCTTTGATAGTATTTGTCTCTGGGTTACTGGGATGGTGACTTAGAGGTAAAAATGCACGCCCTGCACTTGGAAGTTTGAGAGTTCAATCCTAGGCAATGACAGATGTTTCTCTATCAGGGTATAAAGAGGAAAATATCTGCTGCTTACTCTGCGTAGGTGTCAGAAAGAGCCACGCGGTGGTGCAGTGGTTAGAATGCAGTACTGCAGGCTACTTCTACTGCCTGCTATCTACCAGCAGTTTGGCAATTCGAGTCTCACCAGCTCAAGGTTGGCTCAGCCTTCCATCCATCCGAGGTTGGTAAAATGAGGACCCAGATTGTTTGGGGGCAATATGCTGCTCAGTAAATCGCTTAGACAGGGCTGGAAAGCACTGTGAAGTGGTAGATAAGTCTAAGTGCTATTGCTATTCATTAAGCCCGTTACTCATTACCATTGGCCTGAATTGTTGGAAATTACTTGAAATATTATATATGTCAGTAATTTTCATATTTAGTTCAGGACCCATGACGCAATATGAAAGTTGCAAGTTGGAATCTAGGCTGAACACATATTTTAGGATTTCTCATTACTTTCTAATTTCATGCAGATAGCAAGTTTCAGTATCTAGAATAAGGATTCACAGAATTATGTCACAGGGACAATTTGATCCAAATTACTTAAAGTAATTAATTGTTGCTCACTTAGTAGGCAAAAATGTGAAGCTGCAGTTTATTTATTATCTTGGAGTAGGTTTGAATTGATGATTTCAACTAGGATGTTTAAGCTTCTGCTTCATAATTCTCATTTCCAGTTAATGCTGACATACTGATTTCATTAAATAATTGTTTAGAATCTGGAATATACTTCAGAATAGTACAAATTTCATGCAAAGCTATTTGGTTTACTATATGTGCTTCCTATTATATTGTGTAATAGTTCAAAAGCAGGAAGTTGAATATCTTGGGTATGTTTAGAAATATTTAGAAGTTGGATCCCAACTTGAATGTACTTCCCAATTTGAATGTGGTTCCATTGAATGTAATAATGTTTCAGTTGTTTATTAACTCTTCCTATTGATTTCAATGGGAATTAAGAACAATTACCTTGGATTGATACCATTTCAGAATATTTCAGAATATCCTGGGAAGTAAAAATATTTTCTGAAGACTCTATTAATTTCTTAAAGGAACCAAAAAAGTCCTTGTAGAAGAAATTGCAATCTGGACTTGGGATTTTTAGTCTTTTAAAAAAAATGCATACATTAAAAATTGTGTGATATTAGATGAAGTTTCCAGGAAAAAGTTTTTGATCAGTAGTTATATTTGGAAGCAGAGTGTTAGATACTAATTGTTTTATGTGCCTTAAAATCATTTCTATATTACAGGTATAAACATAATACCTGTATAAACATAATCTGTACAGCATAAATAGCAACTACTACTGTGTCTTCCCAACATAGGAACAGTTGCCAATCAGAACCTGAGAACTGATTGACTTTAGTTAGTTGTTTCCAAACTCTTTGAATGAAACTCTAAAGAACGTAGCATCATTCTAAACTGGACATTTATGTTACTTTTGATATTTTGTTTCTTTTAAAGGTCAGCATGCAGTACCTTGTGTACAAGATTTGATTCTTATCTTTTCTCATTAAAGGTTCATCATCAAAAATTATATGGTTACATGAAGAAAACAATGAAACAAATGACATATTAAGAGGAAAAGGCCTCAGTTTCAGCTGGGCATCTGTTCCTGTTAAAGGCATTAATAACTTAGGAAACACATGTTTCTTTAATGCTGTTATGCAGGTAAAACTGCTCAGAAATCTATAACAATCACACAACAAAGAAGTGTGTCAATGGCAATAATCATATCAAACTATGATATATGGGTTGTTCATTCCCTTTTCAACACAAGTTGTGCAAAATTGTATAAGTGGATATCTAATTTACATCTAATATTGCTCTCATGTTTTCAAGAAATGTCTAACATTTAAACATCTTGTATTTATAGAAGTGCCTAGTCTATATCTATAAGCTAATCCAAGAAGAAAATTTTCAAGCAGAGACCAGAGACTTTCAGTTAATTCTCATTTCCTTGGTCTTGATATTGCCTTTTAAAAGATATATAGTATGAGATACAGGCAGTTACACATTAATTAAAATATGACAAGCTTTGCTCAATAGATACAAGTAGCACAATCCAGTCAAGCAACTGCCATGGAAGACTGGTAGTCCTCATCTTGCGACCACAAATGAGCCCCAAATTTTTGTGGCTATCAAGACATTTGGTGTGTGAACTTTATCCCATTTTATGACTTTTCCTGTGAATCACTGCAGTTGCTAAATTAGTGACATAGTTATTAAGAGAATCTGGTTTCTCTATTAACTTTGCTTGTCAGAAGGCCACAAAAGAGGATCATATGACCCTGGATCATTGCAACTCTCCTAAGTATGACTCAGTTGCCAAGCATCTGAATTTTGATCACATGACCATGGGGATGCTACAATGATCATAAAATTTGTGAAAAATGGTCATAACTTTTTTCAGTGACACTGTAACTTTGAAAGGTCATTTAATGAATTGTTGTAAGTCGAGGACTACCTGTATACATTCTGTAGCTTAAAGCAACTCAGTAAAAAAAAATTCACTGTATTAGTTCAATTGCTCATTATTTATAGCTTTTTTCCCATTTTGTTTTAGAATTTGGCACAGACACACATGTTAAGTGAGCTGATGTGTGAAATGAAAGAAAAGGGGACAAAGCTAAAAATAGCTCAAAGCCCAGCATCTCAACTGGTAAGCATTCTCTTAAACCAAACTCTAAATATTACTTTGTGTGGATCAGAGGTGGTATTTAGCAGGTTCTGACCAGTTCTGGAGAACCGGTAACAGAAATTTTGAGTAGTTATGAGAACAGGCAAATACCACCTCTGACTGGTCCCATCCCCATCTATTCTTTGCATCCTGAGTTCCAGCTGATCAGTTTGGTCTTCTTTTGTTGCCTGGCACAGGAGATTGGAGCTAGAAAGCAGGTTAGTGGGGTGGGGAGGGAATGGGATTTTAAAGTAACCTTCCCCCATGAGTGGGGTGGGAATGGAGATTTTGCAGTGTCCTTCTCCTGCCATGCCCACCAAGCCACCCCCACCAAGCCATATCATGCCCACAAAGCCACACCCACAAAACCGGTAGTAAAAAACATTTTATCCCACCACTGGTGTGGATACTAAAAACCACAACAAGGAGCACTCTTTTTTTTTTTTAAATAAAGTTTTATTTGGGTTTTCACACATACAAAATACAAGTAAAACATATTTTTTGAAAATAGCATGGTCCCGGGTTGAACTTCTTTATACAGATATAAAACTTAATTTCATGTTCCTTTTTGTGTTCTATTCCATATCTTATACTATTCTACATTTTCGATATAGTTTTTCCCCTTTTAATTTTCTCAATTTTATTTTAGTTATCTCATCTCAATTCAAATCATTATATTTATACTTTTGTCTGTTTTGTTTCAATTTCATATTATCTTTTCTCATTAAACAAATTTTCTCCTGTAGTTACTAATTGGAGAACGACACCTTTGTATCTTTTAATTATATCCATTCAACTGTTATTTAAACTTCAATATATACCTTAAAGTTATGACCTTCAATATAATACATAATACATAACTTCCAATCGAATTCTGCTTGGTACATTCTTATAATATACAATATATTCTTTTTTTAAAAAAAGTTTATAAATATATGTAATTATAAACCCTCATTCCATTCCAATTCAGTTCTATCATGAATAATCATTAAAATCTTAACATCTTTAACACTTCTTTTCAATTAAATATCATACTTCCTTGAAGACACATTTAATCTCCATAATTAATTTTTCCCTTATTTCTCTTCACATATGTTTTGTAAATCATTAAATATTCATTTTGTTACATTTATTTATTGACAAGCATTCCACTGAATTATGATAGCTATTTCATCAAACATTTTAATCATACATTGTTTCATATTTTCTAAAATTATTTATGTTTCTAATATAACAATACTATCTGATGTACCTTTGCAGAATCCCTTTTTCCATTAAATTTTCACCCATTATCTCAAAATAAGCCCTGTTTCTCTATAATTTGTTTCTGTCCTTTATAATTTCTTTTCCTTTCATTCTTCCTTCTCTTCTTCTCCCTTCCCTTTTTACCCCCTTGTCTCTCTACTTCTAATTCTCTCTTCTGCATGTCCCTCTTCTGTTGCTTTCTGATTTTATACTTATTTTTCACTCTATTTTTTGGGGGGGAGTTGTTCCCAATCTTAAACTTTTCATTCTCTTTCCTCCCCCTTTCCTACCCCCCCATCTAAGATTACTTGTTCATTAAAGATGGGTTCTTCTTTGTCACAATCTTCTTGTTCTGCAAACATTTCTCATAATTGTTGTTTCTCATAATTCCAAATCTCCATTTCTAAAAACTACGAAAAATAAATACGAAGCCAAAAGAACCTCTCCCTTCTTGTGCATCTTCTTTGTACTTTTTAAGTTCCATTTTCAGTTCTTCTAAAAGTGGAGCCATTTTAATCAGTTTTAAACAACCACCCGATTGATTTTAGTCATTCAAATAAAATAACCAAAAATCCAGAAATCATGAAGTAATCCAAATAGTCCCAAGTTATTTCTTCTTATTTCTTTTTTCTACTTTCTCTTCCTGGGGTTTTTGTTACAATATTTCAGTTAAAATGTATCTTTTGGAAGTCTTGTTGAGATTTTGCTGTAAGTTCTTTTTAATTCCAGGCAGTCTCTTCCCTTCCAGATCCTGCCCTTTTATTCTTTTTCTCTCCTTTCCTGTTTTCAAAAGCTTTTGATTATCCAGAAATCTTTATTATCCCTTTGACTTTTTATTTTCAGCATTAAATGTCTATTAATGTCAAAGTGGATTTTTTTCTAATTTCTTGCTTAAGTCTCTTAGCTGTCAGTATAGGAAAAGGAGAAAAAATAAATAAATCTTTTTCCTTTTCTCTCTCCTTCGCAGCTTAAAAATATTCTTAGGGAACAATGTTATTGTTTTTTTTTAATAGTTTCAATTCCAGGATACCTTATTTGTTGCTTTTGCTGTTTGACTGGTCAACCGAAACTTTCTCTTCTTATCTTCCTCCTTCACATTCTTTTCCGGTCGAGTTCTTCTTTGTGGTGGCCATTTTTTACCACCGCTACAACCGCCTTCAGGAAAGGGAGTAATGGCCAGCTGGGGAGGAGAGATGCGGCTCTTCTCAACCCTTCAGGCAGTCTCCCCCTTCTTCACCACCTCTACGGGGTGGCTTAGCCCCGAAACCAGCTGACTCAGGGCACTCCAGCGGCGAGCACGGATCGAAGCTGAGCAGAAACAAGGTTTTGGTCTGTCACCAAAGAAGCTCAAACCGGAAGCCAACAAGGAGCACTCTTAATGTTTGCGTGATTGTTTTTCTAGTGTGCAGTGAGTCATATCCTTACGTAGTTAGCATTAGAGTTTGAATCAGCAGAATTGTGCTTAAGGAGTATTCTAGTGGGGAAAGATTGTTTTTCCCATTTCCCCCTTTAGACTGTGAGTTTGGGGGACCATCTGGGAAGGTGTGGCACCAAAGGATTTTGGAGGAATGTGGATGACAAAAATAATTTCTTCTTTCCCTGCCTCCAAGCAGGAGTGCAATGCATCACCATTTGTTCCATAGATTGAAAGTCTTCTTTAAACAGAGGATGGTACAGAACACTCTTTTATTCTGACTTACCTGGTTGCACTAAGTCACTGCTCAAACCCCATGAATACTATTTGGACACTTTGCTGAATGAAACCTGCTTTGGTTTCTCTCTCTCTCTCTCTCAGGAAAAAGAAATGAAAATTTCATCCTTTCAATTCTTCTAATGCCATCAGTTTGTGAGTCAATATCCTGTAGCTGGAGTTCATATATCAAATGTTTTTAGACACTAAATACTTTAAAAAATCACATTGAAGAGCCCTTATGGCATTTGCATGTGGCTAAATATTTATTTATTTATTCATTTATTCATTTATTCATTCATTCATTCATTCATTCATTCATTCATTCATTCATTTATTTATTTATTTATTTATTTATGTGATGTACATACCACCCATGTCATCTAGAGAAACTAGATGGAATTATCTAATAGAATCTTGATTCCCCCCCCCCCTTGCAAAAATATATTTCTTCATTTGATTTGTATTTTGTTTTTGATTTAGATTTGTATTAGATTTGTATTTTGTCCTATATATTGTTTCTCTACATTGATAAATGTTGCTTCGCTCTAATGTTCCCTCTGCCAAAATTGTTGCCATTGCAACAGCAATAACAAAATCAGCCCATTTTAAAGTTGAAATCATAGGTTTAATCAAATGAAGTTCTGGAAAAGATTCTGCCTCTGTTTCAGGTTTGTGAGATACTTTAGAATAGATTTGGAAAACATGCCAGAATGGGGCAAGCTGGGGAAGAGCTAGCAGAGCTCCTACTATCTGAATAGAAGTATTTTTATACAATATTGAATTGAATGAAATGTTTACTTTAAACATACATACCGGGGGTTATTATCATGTATTAAAATATGTTATTTATTTTTAACCCAAAGGATCCATTGGTAGTGAATCTTTCAAATCCTGGATCCCTGACTTCAGCCATGCTCCTGTTCCTTCATAGCATGAAAGATGCTGGGAAAGGTCCTCTTTCTCCTAAAATTTTGTTCAACCAGCTCTGCCAGAAGTAAGGATACTCTTCTATCAGTAGTAACTTTCATGTAGAAAGTATTTACTTATTTAAATTTAAAGTGATTTAATTAATATGTCTTACGGTATTTCAATTGACAGAGATGCATTGTGCTGTTTAAAATTTAAAACAGTAAGCATTTGCATTTTGTTCTGAGTACCCCCTTGCTAGGTATTAATAACCTACAATAAGTCTTAAACAAAAGCAAAAAAACCAGACAATTTCTCTTTCCATAGCAACTGTTTAGTGTCTGGTACTGTTAATTTTTTTAGTGGTGCAGCTGTTGGACATTTTGCTAAGACAGATTGTGTGCATAACTACAGGCTCCCTTTTGTTTGTTTCCACTATTCTGAATATATTTCACTATTCTGAAAATATGCAGACTTTTGACTTATCTAGAGGCTTAGCGGCTCATCAAACATTTATATACTTTTAAGTAAAGTATTCTTTTACTTGTTGCAGCTGACAGAAATTGTGAAATTGGGTATTACGGTGATCATACTCCTGATTGTATAGATTTCTAAATTATGTGAAATGTTCACAGAAATAGAATGGGTTACTTTCCATCATTATTATAATTTTACTGCTTTAATATTGCTAAGTTAGAGTTTCCTTAGTAAATGAATAATCAGTAGGTGATTATTTAATTTTTATTCTGATATTACCGTGTTTCTCCAACAATACAGCCTCCACCAATAGGAAGGCCCAGCATGATTTCTAGGCATGAGGTGAAATTAAGCCCTGCTCCCAAAATTTAGGCCTATTTAATCCATGCGTTTCCCCACCATTTCTCACATCGTTCGTTAAAATTACATGAGGTGAAGAGAAATGGGAGGGAAGGGGAGAGAGAAAACTTGCCTTTAGGAGCGCTCTGCAGGTAGTCTAGGCTAGAATACCCCAATCTACTACCGATAGAATATCGGCCGATAGAAGCTCCCCAAAGGCAGAGTCACCAGCCACTTCTATCGGCCGGTAGAAGCAGCCTTGGAGGTGAGCGACCATGCACACTCCTGTCAGGAGTAGTCTGCAGGCAGCAATGCCTCACCCTGAAGTGGCTGGTGCTTCCATTGGCTGATGGAAACAGCTTTGTGGCAAGGGGACTGCACGTGGGCGCTGGCTGTGGTGCCGCTTCTATCGGCCAATAGAAGCGGCTGGTGACTCTGCCTTTGGGGAGCTTCTGTCGGCCGATAGAAATGGCTTTGTGGCGAGGGAAGTGCGTGTGGGGAGTTCCTGTCAGGAGCACTCCACGGGCAGCAACGCCTGGCCCTGAAGCAGTTGGTGACTCTGCCTTTGGGGAGCTTCCATCGGCTGATAGAAATGGTTTTGTGGCAAGGGAACTGTGTGTGGGACCTCACCTTGAGGCTGCTTCTACCGACCAGTAGATTTCCTCCCCCATGCACACACCCACCTAGAGCACCCCATGTGCACTCACCTCTCCACATCGCCACTTCTACCGGCCGAAAGAAGCAGCTGGTGACTGCCTTCAGGGAGCTTTCATCAGCCAACAGAAGCAACCTTGTGGAGATCTGAGTGCGCTTGGGGTGCTCTAGGTTGGAGTGTGTATGGGGGAGGAAATTAAGTCACCCCTGAAAAGACGTCCTAGCCATTTTTTTCGGGGCTCAAAAAAAAAAAAAGACCTGGCCTTATTTTATGAGAAACACGGTATAAAATATGTATATAATATATAAAATATCCATTGGTAGTGAATCTCTGACTTCTTTCTCCATGAATCTGGAACTAAAAGAGAATAGATCAAGTAGTAGAATTTTCCAATATTATTCTTTCTATATTATTAGAGAGGGAGGATAAAAATATTTTGATAGGTCTACACTAATTCTCAATACTGTATCATCAGTCATGGCACCATCCAAAACTCCAAGATTTTCCCAGCCATGACCATTGCTATGAATTCTGGGAGTTGAAGTACTCACATTTAGAAGCAATTAATTAGGAAAAACTCCATCAAATAATTTGAAGCTCATGTTTCTGCCCAAGAGAGACATTTATCTCTTCTGAGATAAGGCTTAGAGTGGTTGACTCAGCTTTCCATCCTTCTGAGGTAAAATGAGGATCTGGATTGTTGGGAACAATACGCTGATATTATAAACTGCTCAGAGAGTGCTGTAAAGCACTATGGAGCAATATATAAATCTAAGTGCTGTTACTATTGCTATCTCAGTTCCATCATTATCAAAAGGGTGTTTAGCAACTTTGATAATTACTTTTAAATCTGTAATTCCCTGCCAATCAAAATCCAGTTAGGACCTTCTTTGATATCTTTCCACTGGCAAAATGATCTTATTAAGATGTTATATCAATTGCTGAAATAGAACTGCTAAGCTTGGGTTCTGCTTATGTGAAAAACTCAAATGCAGTTATTTTTAAATTATATTTTCTGGATTGTGAAATTGTTCAATTAATAACATCTAAAAGCAGTTTTTCTGAAAGTAACAAAGTTCTTTTTCAAGCAAGTATGTTCTAAAGCACATAGGCCAGGCCTTTTCAATATTCCGCTAGGACTGCCATAGAATATGAGACTGATGTTAATAATAGATTAATCAGTTCAGGCTCTGACTGTATAATTAGCAAGATTCTTTTTTTTTTTTATCATTGAAGCTGGAGCCTGAGTTACAGCTGTAAATTTTAGGCTAGAATAGATGACGTGTTATCATAAAATAAATAGTTTACAGGATTTTTTTCAGGAACAAGTGATAATCTATGGTTTAATAAAGGAATATCTCTTCATTCTTTTTAGTGTTCTACAATATCACTTCATACTGAGTTTTTTTTTGTAATTTGTTTATCTCTTAGCCACACTAAAAGAAAAATGTAGAACTTAATCTTTGTAGGGGAACAAATAGAAATGATTTTTTGCATTTAATTTTATTTGTAGTTCATGTTTACACAGCATATATTGCATATTTAAAAAGGAAATTGAATCACGGCATTACTATGCAACAGACAGGTTATCTAATAATCTACTTGATTTAAAATGAGTATACATTTTAAAATCAATATATAATAGGAAGATCATATTCAGATAATTATGTTTTTCTAAAGTTGAGTATTAAGATAATAAACATGAATAAGTGTGGCATAGCTGTCTTAATCATCCTTCACTGCTTATGGCCATTAACAGTAATTCAACCTGTTCAGTTATTCATTCTCTAACGCCATACAACAGGTTGTATCATGTTGGCACTGGCTTCCATATGTCAAGTCATCTGGGAGTGGTCAGTTCAGTCAACCATTCCAGAATCCTCCATTTTTGCCAGGGATTTTCCTGGAAGCATATTTTCAAGGGGAGAGGAATGCACATCTTTTAGTTGTCAAATCCAAACATATCAATGTGGACTACAGCTTCTGTTCCCCTGCTCCGCATATTTCCCATCTTATTTTAGTTTTCTCTCAAGTTTTTTTTTGAAAAAATCCTTTTCATTTTATCTAAAATGTATTCAAATTGTACTGTACATTATGATAATAATCGTAATAATAGTAATAACATGTAATAACAGATGTCTGCTATGTAACATCCCAAATTTAACAATTGTTGATAATAAAGAGAAAAATGTCTGGATTACTTGATTTTAATGAGGACAACATCAGGCTTGTGTTTGACCTTGAGGGGCCAGGGTGGGCATGGCCAGGGTGGGTGACATTACCTTGGGGTGCCTGTGGTGGCCTGAACACTCTGCCAGCGAAAACAGGCTCCCAAACTCCATTTTTTGCCTGCAACAGCCTCTTGCAACCTTCTGCCAGTGAAAATGGAGCTTGGGAGGGTTGGCCCTCCCTAGCTCCGTTTTTACTGGCAGAGGGTTGTGGGAGGCTGTTGCAGCCAAAAATGGAGCTCAGGAGGCTGATTTCACTGGCAGAGGCACTGAGGGCCCATCCTTCACTGTTTCCAGGGCAGCCCTGCAGGCCAGATCTAAGCAACCCGCAGGCCGGATCCGGCCCACAGGCTTTGAGTTTCACACCCCTAGGATAGTGGATGTTGTAGTACAAGAAACAGCAGAATAGGAGAGAAAGAACTGGAGAAAAATCACAAAATACAAAGACCTTCAAGTAGAAGTGGCAAAAGAAAGGAAAAGTAATAATAATAGGCATTTTGATAGTGCAATCCCAGAACAACTGGAGCACCAGTTGTACACCATTGACACTGACAAATCATCATCAATCAAGAGTCCTGAAAATTTTGTAGACAGACAAGAAAATAAACAAATGGATCCTTGATCTCTTCCAACTTATCATCTATCTCTTCCCATTTATGACTATAACTGTGTTGCTTGTATCTTTATAATTTATATTGTTTTATTTGTTTTCTTAATATGTTTTGATTGCATATTAGTAATCTATGACTATTACTAAGTATTGTATCTTATGATTCTTGATGAATATATTTAATTTTTTCTTATGTACACTGAGAGCATTTGTAATAAAGACAATTTTTTGTGTGTGTCCAATCACACTTGGCCAATAAAGAATTCTGTTCTGTTCTGTTCTGTTCTGTTCTGTTCTATTCTATTCTATTCTATTCTACAAATCAGGGTTCTTACTTGAAACATAAATGACCAGGCTCTCGCGCTCAAATACTGGGAAAGATGGAAGGAAAAAAAAAAAGAAAAGAAAAGGATGACTTGCAGGAAGGTAGATGGACTTAGAGTGGTGATGTTGGAAGAGTTGAAAGATCAGGTTAGAAATAGATTGTTGTGCAGAAAAACCTAACTATTGTATATATTTATTGTGAGTTGAAAATGACTTGATGGCACACAATCAAATCTATTAGGGCAGAATACAGATACAGAAAACTGAAACTAGTGAGAGAGCCAGAAATAAGAATTACTTTTCTCTCTTTCTCTTTTCTCCTCTCTTTCTCTTCCTGTTTGCTCAGTTGTTTTCAGAATTGTTTTCCAAAACTGCTGAACAAAAGGCTTGCAAAATATTTTTGAAAATTGGGCCAAATGCTACATGAAATTTGCACTGAGACTGTGGGTTAATACTCCTGTTCATAATCGTTTCTAAAAGCAATGTCTCTGGGGATTATCAAGGATATGGTAGAACTTTTATAGAACTTGAGGAAATGTGATAGGTATAGCTATTTCTTCTGTAGCATAGGACTTTCTTCAATTTCTGAAGTGTTGAAGCTGTGCTTGGAAACGGTCCCATGTTCTTCTCTGGATTCTTTTATATGTATTATTTTCTATCTTATAGTTATTAATATGTGAAGCTACCTAAGGTCTTTATTGAAAAGGTCCTCTCAGGGCAAATGACAAATGCAATTATTGTGTACAGGACAAGTTGCTGACATACATTAAAACTACTGTTCAGAACATCTTTCCTTAGGCAGCAAATAAAAATTGGCCTCCCTGAAATTTTATTGAAAACTCCACTAAGCTAGCAATATGTTCTTTCTTTTCATAGTCTGGTTTTTTTGGAAAGCACCCTTAAGCTCTGTTTTGTCAGTTATAGCCTACACCAAATATAGAAAAGGACAGACAACAGTTATATGCATATGCCATGCTCCACTAGTCAGTGCAAAGAAAGGGCAACTTGGAAATTTGCTGGTGATGGGCAAGAGGAGAAATGGTGGAAGGCAGGGATGGGTCACTCATAGGGAAAGTGGTATTGGTGTATATGCATTGGTTGCATGTTCCTGGCTCCTGGACTTGGCCCCAAGATCCAGGGGTCTGAGCTTTTAGCTGTTGATGAATTGCAGTTTAGATTGTAATGAGTTCTCTCACACCCATGGATTAATAGTGAATGACAGAATAATAGAGTTGGAAGGGACCTTGGAGGTCTGGAGCTGACCTGACATGCCTTGCTAAAACTTGGCTTAGTATGGAAGGGAAAGACCCCTTGGAAATGTGCCCTGTTGGGTGTGTAACCCATGGACCCAAGGACAGGGGTGGTAGAATGGCTATTGTCATCCTTGAGTTTCTGGTAGCTTTTGCCTTGTTTCCCCACAAAAGCAGACAAGAGACCCTGCTGATTAGGTGGGAGAGCTGTTACTGCACTGGCCTTTGTGCTGTGTGACAGTTTCCTAGTTGGCTGCTTGCCGTTTCAGAGGACTTAATTCTGCTCTCTTTAGGTGCAAAGCAGGGGAATGAATTGTCACCCTAGACCAGACCTAGACCTGACCTAGAATTAGATCAGGTTTTTATTTGGTGTGATCTGTGATCTGAAGTCAACATTGCTATTAATCTTTATCAGGTCATTTTGAGTTCCCTGTACCTATTCCTCACTACAGGGAGTAAGACTTGTTTTTTTTTTGTTCCATTCAAAATGTGAATGGAACAGAAAAAACAAGTTTCTGATTTATGGTTTTGGTGATTACACAGAAGAGCTTCTATAAAAAAGACAATTGTTTTGTAATTGTAGAGTAAGAGGTAAAGTTATAATTATATTTGCAAGTACCGTAAAGAAGATTGGAAACTTCTTCTTTGTATCCTTTTTCTTTTTCTATTTTTCTTTTACCTTTATCCGCTCTCCTCCTTGTTACATTTTTGAGCTTATCTTTGATTTTTTCCCTTTTCTTTTTCTCACTTCTTATTAGCTTGTGTTAGTTTTTATATTCTTTTAAAAAATGCTTTATAAAACTATGCTCCTCAAAAAAGACCGATTAACTTGGTCTTCATCTAGGTCCTCGTGTGATCTTAGGGTTTCACAGGGAATTTGGGGGTGTCTTTGCCTGGAATAAGGGAGTGATGACAGTCTTAGATTACCTACATCTGAGAAAACGGTATATGCATCCAGAGCAGAGGTGGTATTCAGCAGGTTCTGACCAGTTCTGGAGAACCAGTTGCGGACATTTGAGTAGTTTGCAGAACCGGCAAATACCACCTCTGACTGGAGATTTTACAGTATCTTTCCCCTGCCATGCCCACCAAGCCACAGCCACAGAACCGGTAGTAAACAAATTTGAATCCCACCACTGATCCTTAGAGTTCCTTAGTTTACTGGCAAACTCTGGGAGAGGAGGTGGTAGAAGAAACATATAGAAGACAGCTAGAAGAGGACAAATCTGAGTTCAAATGAATATTTTTAATTAATTACTTTGGGTAATAACAATATTATATTTTTAAAATTGAGTTATTTAGGATGATAACAGCAACAAAGCACAGTTATTTTTCTTCTCTTATAACCATAGATGGCTAGTTGGTGGCCATATTTAGGGTAACAGTCTGTCTGAGAAAGGAAAAATTGGGGAGCATTTTAATTTTAATTTTGTCATGTCTTTGTTTTATACTTCGTTTTTGAATTGGTTTTGATCATCCTGTGTTAGCCTTCCAGAGTCACAGTTTGTGAGTTGGATGGTCGTAAAAATTGATTAAATAGCAACATCTATTCTTCCAATAAGAAAGTGGCCTTCCTTTTCCAGGAAGACTTTAAAAAATGATGTTGCATTTAGGATTGTCATATTAAAATGTGACTGATCTTTTCAGTTTCACAGATAAGCTCAAAAGCTTTACTAGCACCTCCCTGACATATACCTTCATCAATCTAAATAAATAAATAAATCTCAACTTTCCTGCCTGGCCACCTTGTAGTATTCTTTATCACAAGTGACTTGGTGAAATGATAAGTATCATATTTTCATATTCCAGTTTTGTTTATAGAAATGCAATGATTGGGCTAGCAGCTAAATATTTTCCCATATTAATCTCCCAATGGTTATAAATCTTTTTAAAAACTGCCTCTGAATTAAGCAGTTGGGCTGTTTGATGCACTGCTTCTCAGCCATCAGAATGGTTGAGTCAATGCCTATCTTAAAAAATCAGAGTGATTCTATTGATTTGTGAGAACAAAATGAAAATAAAAATCACACATTCATAGCATGGTAGCAATTTGATTAGATCTTATTGAGGACAATATACGCTAAAATACCCTGTAATTTTTTTTGACAAGATGCTTGGGCAGTGTGAGAAGTTTTGAAGATGCTGGGAAAGAGATGGGGGAACTTAAATCAAAATAAAAAATGGGAAATAAGTTCATTAATAGATGGCAACTCAGGCTGGGTTACAGAATGCCCAGAAGATGAAATTCAGAACATTCAGAGATTTTGCTTTGATGAACTCCTTAGTAAAAGAAAGCTGGAAGTTCCTATTGTAATTTCCAAGATTCTATACCTTACACCTAATTCTTGTGCAGATAGTCCTCAATTTACAATCACAACTGAGCCCAAAATTTCTGTTGCTCAGTGAATCTGGTTTCCTCATGGACTTCGCTTGTTGGAAGATCGCAAAAGGGGATCATATGACCCCAGGACATTGCAACCATCATAAATGTGAGTCGGCAGTCAAGCATCCAAATGTAAATAATGTGACCATGGGGATACTGAAATGATCGTAAGTGTGAAAAAATGGTCACAAGTTGCTTTTTTCAGGGCTGTTATAACTTTGAATGGTCACTAAGCAAACTGTTGTAAGTTGAGGACTACTTGTATTAAAGTTCCGTGGTTGAGTGGTTTTGCTTTATGGATTATGACCTGCAGCATGGGACTTAACAGGTAGTTGGTTGGCCCACCCACGTAGCCCTTCTGGCAGAAAATTCTGCAAAAATTACCACAATCACATAGCAGATGACCTGATGTATAATTATGGTATGACAACCCTGAGATAAACTGGGCTGCAAGGGAGTGACTGACCAAAGTAACCTTCCATGGTTGAGAATTGATAAGAACCTGGTCTTCCCTATGCCAGTAGAACACCTTATTCTATGTTGCTTACATTCATGGTGGTCCAGCTGGAAGAGAATAATCTGCCATTTTTGTCACACATTAAGACTTGTCATCTTTCAACCAGATTTCACATTTAGAGTCTTTTTGGAAACTAAAGGTACTTTCCATGTTTTGTCCATCTCTCTCACACTTTGATCTGTGTTTCTCACCCTCTTTCTGAATATTGTTTTTCTCTCTGCCCATCACAGCATCGTTGTTCTTGGACATATGTTTGCAAGTGCATGTTAAACCTCTACTTTTAAGCCTTATAACTCCTTCTCCAGAGACTGTCCATTTTCCCCTCTGCAGGGCTCCTCGGTTCAAAGGATTTCAACAACAGGACAGCCAGGAGATGCTCCACTATTTGTTGGATGCAATGAGAATAGAAGAAACAAAGGTGACATTTTTATTTTTGATAAAAGAACCAGTTTGACTCAAATTATTTCTTTTTTTTTTTAAATGTGCTATTTTATGCTATATACTAAGAAAATGATTTGCTTTGATCTACATCTTTAAGATGTATTGCAGGTCTTCAGTGTAGTACTGATGATGACTATGACACTATTTTGGTGTTGTAGTCAATTCTTCCATTTATTAATTTTAAATGCTTATTAATTGAATACTGTCTGATTGCTATGTGAATTTGTTTTGCAAATCAAGCTTAAATTTGCTTTTATATTTTACTGTGTTTAGGGATTCACTCAAAGTTCTTCTGTTCTATGCTGTTGTTTTTACATTGTAATATAATACATATTATAATAATGTAATAAAAACATTTATTGTTGGTAGGTAATTTCTAAACTATTCTGTGCCCAATTTCAGTGTCTTAACAAAAGTATACTTGTAAAAGAATTATAAGCAGCCTGACTGATTTCCTGAATGAATGTCCCGATGCAGTGTACCAGTCAATCACATTTTAAAATATTTATTTAAAATGGGAGTTTATAAGCACGACTATAGCAGTTATATCTTTGACTTTGCTAACTCATTAGCTAAATGTGAAAGTGCCTATCTGCAATATTTTCCCAGTCCTCCTCCCCTCCTATCTTTTAAATTCGAGGCTTTAAAGCAGCAGCTTCTAAAACAGAAGCAGTAATAATTTCAACCAGAAATTTTTTTTTTCTCTAGTTCTGCAGTCTAGCTGTGAATTTCTGTTGCTTTTTTTATTTGAAAGAATACATTGAATCTAAGCTGTCTGAATAATACAGTATATGATCTATGACAGAGCTCAGACCATATCTGGCCCTTTGGCTGTTCCTGCATGGCCTGCAAGGGTGGCTTTTATTTTGAAGGTGACTGTTATTTATTTTCATTTAGTTTAGTTTACATATGTGTCTATATGAATGCTTACGCTCTATTGGTTTGGCCTCTCATGTGACCCTTTGGGAAAATAATTGCCCACCCCAATCTATGATATTTTCTTTCCTTACAAACCCTTAAATAGTGGTGCTTTGATTACTATCCTATAGAGATTTCCCGCCCCCTCTGAATATGGACAGAAGTATGCCTTATTCAACTGGTGGCGATTGAACCACTGGAGTTTTTCTACTGGTTGAATGGAGTAGATTGCTATTCATCCTACCCTTTACGTTCCCTCAACTTCTCTTCCAAAGATTTGAGGGGGAGAACTTACTAGGATAGTGCTGGAACCTGGAAAGAGATAGGACAATGATTAAAATGCCTCTTCTGTCCTAACCCTCAGTGGTAGAATAAAACTCTGAATCTCATCCATTGAATATTACTGAACTTATTAATTTAGTTATTTTGATATTACCCAGGATCTTTAATTTCATACTGGCTATATAAGTGTGATAATACATTACACTGGACTGCTTTTGACTCTAGCATCTAAACTCCATAATCAATAATAAAAATGTGGCCTGGAATGGTAATGGATGCCTGACAATCTGACAAAGTGATACCACTTTTTGTGCCAGTTATATTAGATGCCCATCAACTTGTAGAATACTATTTAGAATGCTGTTTTTATGCCATTAAAGATCACAGATAGTCCTTAATCATGCTTGAATAATCTAGAGCAGGTGATCTAAAGCCCATGTCACACTGCACCAACAGATGCAAAGAGGATGTAAAACGGACAAAAAAGCTTGCCATCTGTTGGTTAACGCGATGTACTCACTGCCTCCGTTTTGCTTCCTCTCTATCCGTCCAGCATCCGTTTATTAACGTTTCATCTGCTCAGAAAGTTTTGGGCTGCCTAAAACTTTTGCGCGGAAAATGTATCCAATGCATCCATTCTGCATCCTCTAGGCATACGGGGGACATCCGTTCTGCATCCATTACGCATCTGCTATATCCGCTAGGCATCTGCTGTGCATCCGCACAACTCAAATCCGTTCCAGCGGTAAACGGACGCAGGGAGGAAGCAGAACGGACGCACAGCGTTAGTAGCACGGATGGAGAAAGGATGAAAGCGGATGCAGCTCATCCGCTCTGCATCCGCTCTGCATCCTCTACGCATCCGCTCTGCATCCTCTACGCATCCTCTACGCATCCGCTCTGCATCCGCTCTGCATCCTCTACGCATCCACTCTGCATCCTCTACGCATCCTCTACGCATCCTCTATACATCCGCTCTGCATCCTCTATACATCCGCTCTGCATCCTCCCCCTGTCCGTTCCTTTCCGTGTTATCCGCTCTGCTTATGCAAATTTTTGCCCCTTTTGAGAGCGGATAACAACGGATGGAACATTTTGCTCGTCCGTTGTGTCCTTTTTGCATCCGTTGGGCAGTGTGACATGGGCTTAAATTACTGATATCAGTTCAATTATGTATATCCCATTATGCTATTCTGTCATGCAATATTCATCCATTAAAATCGCTGGATTATCAAACATAAGATGGTTCTTATTTTTCATTGTTTTGTGTTATATAGCTTAATATTAAACTTTTGAAGCTTCACAAATTATATATTTAATTTGAGCAGAAAGTTAATACCCCCATTCCACTTTTCACAGCCTCAAATTCTGTATACTTTCTTCATCACAATGAGCACTGTTTTAAATGTGTTTGGGGCTGATAATTTCCTTTGCAAGATCATATATAAAGGTTAGTGTCTGAAAGAGGGAGATAACTATCTTGATTTTAGCCCATTGTGAAATTATATAGTAGGAAAAATGTTAATTCCCAAAAGAGCACTATCTGATACTGCATTAGCAGAGATAAATCAAAATGATCCTATCATCCCTTTTCATCATTGCCCAAATTCCCACATTCCCTTCTTCCTTTCCCTTTAAGGAGCACAAATGTTGAGCCTGCATCAACAATTAAACCCATATTTCGCTGTAAAGGAGCAATATAGCAAATGGAAGATTTTATTACCTCAGGCTTCATAGCAAGGAGCATTACTAATAAAAGCTGTTGCGTTCCCCTCCCTCCCCTTCCACTTTTCAGGTTTCTATATGATCATGGCAAATGGAGAATCTGGACTATCTTGTGAGCAATGACAGTTGTGCCAGCTTGAACAAACCTGAGTAACATTGTCTGTCATGGAAATACTACGGCTGTTAATTGTACTATTGTTAGAGAGTGTCACTATGGTGACTTTTTTTTTTTTTAATTGAAGAAACCCTCCAGCAGTCTGTCTGCCACCAGAATCCTTTAAAACTGATTAGAATGACTAAATACTCTGTTCTCTTGTCTCTCTTAAACATGGTTCCTATAAGGATTCACTTTGGGTCAGCTTTTGTTTACTTTATGGTTCTATATTATCCCATCTTTCCAAGCTATCTATATTTCTGCACGACTAATTGAAAAAAAGTATTTTTGTAAACCTGTGGAGTTTTTTAAAAATAAAAACTGTTTTCAATAATAAACAACCATTACAAATAATAAGCACTTAAATTAAATTTTCTTATTTTAGAGCCACAGTGTGATGTGTGGTTACCTAATCTGAAGCTGTGAGACAGTTATCTTAGTGATATGTCTTGTTGATGGACTTGTAATTGCTTTCTCCTAAATTATTATAAATGTAGGGTCTAGATAAATTAATACTTACCAGTTAACCAAGTTTCAAAATGTCTGTAATTCAGGCAATGTTGCATAGGGTCCCCTTACCCCCTTATGGGAATGCTTTATACCAAGGCTGGTTAATTTATTCATGTCTGATGCACTCAAACCCTTAAAAATCTGTCTTTTTGATATAAATCAATACAGTCATGTCAGTGAAAAGAGAGTTTCTTTTGTATGCAGGATTGTTTATGACACCATTTACATGAGTTATTTATTTAGTTTCATGGATAGATTCTTTTTAATATGTTGTTGGATTTAAGATGAACAGAAAAAATCTTTGAGGCATTGGGAATTAATAGCTAGGGCAAGTATTTGTGAAGTAGACATTCATTTGATAGACCAGTTCTAATATATTTCACAATATATTCATCATTGTATCATTAAACCAGTAGTATATAAGCAGGTTATACCCATCATCTGTTTCTTGATTATAAATACAATTATATATTTTGTTTCTTGTCTGATGGTGATAGAGACAAATTTTATTCACATATATGAGAAGTCACTTTATAGAGACCTATTTTTAAAATGCAGTCATGTATGGTTTAATTACAAGCACAGAGGTCTATGCAATAATCACAGCCCAGTTGTAACATACATTTTAATGTTAAAACTTTTTGTATGAATTTTTTTAATGATGTCTGTCCTGAACTTACTTTCATATATATTAATAAGAAAAATATCCAGTGTAATTTTTGTTCTTGCCCAGTATTTTCCCTGCCCAATTTTAGGACTTATTTTAGCTCCAAATGATCACATTAATATTAATATTTTAATATTTTTGAAAAACAAATGCTCAAGTAAAAGAATCCAAGATTACATTTTTATTATAATTTCATGTCTTTCAAACTGGAATGACATGATTCCAGTAGAGTTTGGAAAAATTAGATAAATGTAGGTATCTTAGTTCAATGTATCTTTTGTAATTTATTATGTTCTTTTGTCTTTGTAACATTAACCTCGTATGTTAGCCAAGTCACAGGGATATATGTTATGCTGCAAAGAATGGAACCTCTTCTTCCCTTTCTCATTAAAACTGGATTTAGTTTTCTTCTTCCATGTGGAGATATTTTCTCTTTCTGCTGATGATTTCAATATTTTCTTGTTTTTATCTGTGTCTGCTTGATGCAAGCAACAATCCTCTTTTAAACCATTCCAGAAGTGATGCATTTTATAAAAATACACAAATTGCATCATTATTGAAGAAATGGGTTTTCAGACAACAGTAGGCTTTATAATAAAATAGGGAAACTTTCTCCAGTTTAGGTCTTTCCAGATGTTTTCTTAATGGCATTGACTGATGGCAGTTGCAGTCTGATTTGTGGGGAAACTGGGTTGGTCTGGATGGAAACTTGAGTTGGGTGGATTGGTATTTTTCATGAAGACTGCAGAGACATAAAAATTTAAATTTATTAAATTTTATTAAATTTAATTCCCCATAAAAAATTTATAAAATTTATTCCCCATAAATTGTAATCCAGATTGCCTTGTTCCTTCCACAGCTGCTGCTTTCAGGTGAACAGGTGAACTAGGATAAACCTAGTTTTCTAGTTTCATATTTAGGCTGAATCAGTTTTGAAGTAGGCACTTTCTGGTTCTACCTCAAACAAATTTTAAAT
The DNA here is from genome assembly GCA_015471245.1 of Laticauda colubrina. Taxonomy (NCBI): domain Eukaryota; kingdom Metazoa; phylum Chordata; class Lepidosauria; order Squamata; family Elapidae; genus Laticauda; species Laticauda colubrina. The sequence goes on along the minus strand of BLBF01000007.1, from coordinate 52,222,312 downwards.
TATAAAATACCTCAAGTTTTGTAAAGATAGTTAATTTTAATTATGCAAACTGCTAGTCTTTATGTTAAAAAAGAAGCAGCAATGTATTTAAAGAATTGATAAAATCCTGTGTATATTTTCTTGTGACACACATATATTCTTTGTTTAAGAAGGGAAAAGTTCATTTTTCTGTTGTTTTCTGATTGAATTATTGCTGATAATATATATTTAATTTGTTTTAGAATGGTATTTTATTATAGCTCTTCTTAATGTTGTATATCTCAGTGTTGCACTCATTTTGCAACTCCTTTGATTCGGCTTTAAGGGCAAGGAAGTATAACAATAACTAAGATTAATTAAAAGAATATGGAAACAAGAGTAGAGGTCTTATTGTGAAATTCTGAGACTGTATTTCAAATTCTGTCATTAATATGAACCTATGTCTTCAAAAGAACAGTAATTCTCCAGTCTGTTTAATAAGCTGTTAATTTTTTTTAAAAAAAAGAGAGTTAAAATTGCAATCTTTAACTTAAAAAATGTGCTAAATATCTGTGTTACAGCGCATACAAGCTGCAATCTTAACAGCATTTAATAATCCAACAAGTAAAACAGCAGATGAAGAAACCAAAAGAAAAGTCAAAGGTATGGTTTCCTTTGGCACCACTTCCCTATTTTATTTGCATAGAGTTATCTTTTTGCATAAAAGAGTTATCTTTATAATATTATGTAAAAGGCAATTCTAGCATTTTCACTTGGGGAGGAGGCAGAGAATTGTACAACAGAGATAATATATTTCACCTGCATATCAAAGTACTTGATCAATAATTGAGAAGAGTACATGAAAATCGAAGATGGCAGAACCTGTGCATACTTATCTAGGAAAATGTTTCACTAAATTCAGGAAAACTGATTTCTGAGAAGGTACTAGGATTGTACTATGAAGTATCAGACACTACTTTTCTTTTAACTAGAAAAGTAGAAAAGCTAAAAATTTGGCAACTTGATGGGTGCATAGAAAAGATTTCAGATACGGAGAATATAAATAGAAGATTGTTGCTCTGAACATATTAATCTGGAAGCATTTGGGCACATTTATTAGCTGCAGAATTATGTAAGGAATTGGGGAGATTATTTTCTGCTGACAAAACACCAGATATAAAAATCATCTCAAGGAAATCAGTTGTGCTTCTCAGCTTGTTGTTAATGAGTAAAGTTGATATAATTAGTTAAAGATACTGAAACCCATATTCTTTGAATAGTTTTCAAAATTATTAAGGGGAAAAAATAAAATCTATTGGAATTTATTGCTGCATAACACAACATAATAAAATATCTACCATATTCTTGTGAAATACAATATATAGATATAGGTATAGATACACACACACACACATATATGGTATTCAACTTTATTTGGGTATTTTCCCACGTCATTATAGTTGTGCTTTTAAAATTGTAGCAACGTTTCAGCAGAATCTCATCTGCTATCATCAGGCTTTTGTATTGTGTTCATCTGTGAGTGAGGCTTTCACAGCCATTTCTTTTTTAAATTTGGTGCTAGCCTACTGCTGTGTTAGAATGTTTTTACTTCATCCTGATTGGTTGGGAATCTTGGTCTGTGTTTATTGGTCTTGGAGTTTGCTGTGTTTTGCTTGATTGGTGTTTCTAATATCTTCTGTCTGTTTTGTAGCATTTTTTTTTTGTCTTGATTGGCTGGCAATATTGTGTTTGCTGTACTGGAGGCTTTTAGTGTAGCTTGGCTTCAAGTAAATGGATGGCTAAGCCAAGCCGCACTAAAAGCCTCCAATACAGGAAACACAATGATGCCTCCTGTCTACCAGACATCTGGAAACTGGCTCTTATCAACAAACGAGTCCCAGCCACGAAAACCAACACCTGACCCAAAAAAGCACATGCACCACCACCATTCTCCCTCACCAGACTCAAACTCAAACCCATCCCATCGATGAAAGACAACCACCATCCAGAAACCAGACCACGACTGCATCACCAGCTGCCACACTTCCCGACCCCCAAACCAAGCAAACAGACACACCCCATGAACACATATCCAGGCCTCAAACTCGGAGCCAACCAAAACCCAGAACGTCACATCACAGCCACCTGCTCAGGATATCACATCATGGGACTCAGGAGATCCTCAAGATGTGTGAGGTCCTCAAGATGTTTTTTGTGTCCACCACAAAACCTCAAGATGTTGCAACACAGCCAATGACACAGGAGATTACAGCACAAGACCCAGGATGTCAAAACAATAGAACTCAGAAGGTAATCACACAGCCCATTACCCAGGTCATTACAACACAGGAGGCTGATAGACACCCAGCCAATACCTCAGCCAACGTTCTTACAAAAAAGCCAGCCAATCTGCAAACATCAACACCATCAACCAATCAAGAAATGACAACACAGCCAACCTCCCAACCAGTATATATAGGGAGATGGCAGCTCCGATCATACGTTGCTCACACAAGCACGAAGCCGAAAGCTCTAGCCTAAAGATGGCAAGTGGGATCTCATCGAAACATTGCCAAGATACTCTCAATCTTACATAGGAAAAGACCCGAACACTCCAAGACCTGCGCACACACACACACACACATATATGGTTTTTTTTTGTTTTTTTTTAAGCTTTCGCGGGTACTTACATGTCTGCTGTTTAGCTTCCCTCGGGTATTATCCCACGTCATTGTAGTGTTAAAGCTGTAGCAACGTTTCAGCAGAATCTCATCTGCCATCATCAGGCTTCTGTATGGATGTGTGTCTCACAGCTTTTGGTTTCAAATTCGAGCCTGGTCTATTCTGATTGGCTAGGAGCCTGGGTCTGTGTTCACTGGACTTGGAGTTTGATTGATTGGTGTTTCTGGTTTCTTCTGTCTGTTTTGTGGCTTTGATTGGCTGGCAACACTCTGTTCTTGTGTTGGAGGCTTTCAGTGCAGCTTGGCTTCGTGTGAAAGGATGGCTGCTATTCATCAGCAAGCTAGGTTTCACCTGGGTGCCTGGTGGGGGGGTGTTTGAGTTGGAGGCATCAGAGGGAGTCTGTCTGTGCTCAGGTGTCTGTTTTGTGGCATGGAGATCTTTCTATTTGAGAGTGCAGGTTTCCAAATGATTGACAGTCTGCTGGAATCATCTCTTCTACAATGCTTTTAGGTCTTTTTTCAATCTCTATGGCTTCTCTGATGATTCTGTGGTTGGGGTTTTCTATAGTGGCTAGAGTTTTAGTGCCATTGAAGTTGATGTTGTGACCTGTGGTTTTCATGTGTTGGACTAGTGAGGAGGTGTGTTCCAGCTTTTTTACTGCATTTTTGTGTTCATCTAGGCGGGTACTTATTCTTCTATTGGTCTGTCCAATGTATGTGGCCGGGCATGATGCACAGGGAACTTCGTATATGCCTTGGTTTTCCAGGTCAATTTTATCTTTGGGGTTTCTCAGGATGGCTGCTATTTTTTTGTCTGTTTTGAAGGCAGTCTTGATGTGATGCCTGTGTAGAATCTTACTGATTTTATCTGTAGTACCTCTTATGTAGGGCAAGACAGCTGTTCCATAGGTCTGTTGGTCTTCTAGGTCTCTGTTATGTCTTGGTGTGTTTTTGTGGATCAAATTGGTGATTTTGTTTTTTTGGAAGCCATTGGCTGTCAATACTTCAGTCAGGGTGCATAGTTCAGTCTTTATATGTGTCTTATCTGCCAGGCGTTTGGTTCTGGTAATTAGTGTTTTCGCCACGGAATTTATCTGTGCTGGGTGGTGGTGGGATTGGGCGTTGAGGTAGCGGTTGGTGTGTGTTTTCCTTTGGTATATGGTGTGTCCCAGTGTGCCATCTGTTCTTTTGTAGATTAGTACATCTAGGAATGGTAGTTGTTTGTTTATTTCCGTTTCCATGGTGAATTTGATTTTGGGGTGTGTGTTGTTTAGGTGTGTTAGGAAATTGTTTAGGTTTTCTTTTCCATGGGGCCAAATCACAAATGTGTCATCGATTTATCTTAGCCATAGTTTGGGTTTGTGGGTGGCATTAGCCAGGGCTCTGGATTCGAATTCTTCCATGAACAGGTTTGCAATGACGGGTGACAGTGGTGATCCCATAGGGGCTCCTTCAATTTGCTTGTATCTTTGTCTTTTGTATATGAAATATGTGTTGGTTAGGCAGTGTTCTGTTAGTTCCATGAGGTCTTTAGCTGGTTGGTATTTATTTTTGATGATTTCAAGAGTTTCTTTTATTGGGACCTGAATAGTGAAACCATGTCGAAACTTACAAGCAGATCTTCTTGTTCCACGTGTAGATCTTTGATCATTTCTAAGAAGTGGTATGAGTTTTTTACATATGAAGCTGCGGTTTCAGCATGGGGCTGTAGTTGTTTTGCTAAGTATTTAGCTAGGTTTTGTAATGGTGCTCCTATTGAGACCCATAGTCATCTCCATAGTCAGACCCATAGTCAGCTCCATAGGTGAAACCTGGCTTCCTAATGGATAGCAGCTGTCCTTTCACACGAAGCCAAGCTTCACTGAAAGCCTCCAACACAGGAACAGAGTGTTGCCAGCCAATCAAAGCCACAAAACAGACAGAAGAAACCAGAAACACCAATCAATCAAACTCCAAGTCCAGTGAACACAGACCAAAACTCCCAGCCAATCAGAATAGGCCAGCCTCGAATTTGAAACCAAAAGCTGTGAGACCCACATCCATACAGAAGCCTGATGATGGCAGATGAGATTCTGCTGAAACGTTGCTACAACTTTGAAAGCACTACAATGACGTGGGATAATACCTGAAGGAAGCTGAACAGCACACACACACACACACACACACACATGAAATAAAAACCAAAATTGAATTTAGTCATAGATAACTTTTTATAATAAAACTGTAACTGGATACAAACATCCAGTGACTTCTTTCCTCTTATTGCCATCTGGTAGTATTTGAATTTTTGGTATGATTTCCTCCTCCCCCCCCCCTCCTCTGAGGAATTTAAACTATAACTTACTTTGGACGTATATTTTCTTAAGTAAATTCTAGAATTAATTCTGCTAAATTTAGAATAGAGATGCACAATTTTTAAAGAAGTTCTTTTTTTCCAGCATATGGAAGAGAGGCTGTGAAGATGAATTTCATAGACAGAATTTTTGTGGGTGAATTGACCAGCACTATTATGTGTGAGGAATGTGAAAACGTAAGTATTATGGCATTTGATAAGAAGGATGCTGAATAATCATTTGGATAATGGTAGGCTAATTTCTGATGTTGTCATGACAATGTGGACTGGCTTCTTAAATATTATGGAAATCAATTCATTAAGTTCAACTTAGTTTCCACCTCTCCGATTTGTATTTGCTTTATTTGGAGAAGAAAGAAATGCCTTTCTTATAATCAGCATAGATATAAGAATACTAGTGATGGAATGAATATACTAATATGTAAAGAGAAAGAATGTTTTCTCCTGAAAGATTCATTGGTACATGCAGACCAACACTTGTAGTCTGCAGCTTGAGTAAGAGAAGGAGGCACCACAGCAGTCAATAGACTGGCCTCAAGTACTGGTATGAAATGTGTGAGGTCTTCAAGATGGTCCTGATTGGTTGTTCTCCACACCATTGTTGCTGTTGTCTATTCACTTCCTTCTCTATCTTATCTTCTTTGCTTGATGGGAAGATAAAAATGCAAAAAACTCACAGACATTACATCTATTTTTCTTTGTTCGCTGCCTATCCATTGTTGAAAAAAGCAAGTGCACAAAAATTACGGTGATAAGGAAGAAAAGCAACTTTAGGCAACAGAGTTGGTAGTGTGCCTCCTACCACGGTGTAGACTTTGGCATACTAGCTTCTAAAATGGCTGACAACTCAGTTCCTTGGTGCCTGATTCTACCAGACAGTACACATGGCCTTTTTTCATAGTTTGCTTCTATTTAATTGGTGTCTCTGCTGAAGGAAGATTCTTTGATCCAGTTAAAGTTTATGCCTTAAAAGGAAAGAATGAAAATTCTGATAACTGCACTTTGGCCTCGTTGCCTTCCACAGTTCTTTTTAAAAAGTTGCAAATCCATCAGAGCAGGAAGAGGGGAAATAACTGAAAATGATTTCTCCCCTTCTAACAGATAGCAAAAACTTCCTATTAGTCAAAAATTAGTTGAATATATAGTTATGTAGTTGTGGGGTAATTAAGTATGATTTACAAGAAGTATTTTTTATGAGTAACACTAATTTAAATATATTTGTCCATACCCTGTGAAGAAGAATCTTTTAATAGTTTCTATAGCTTTCATTAGTGATAATGAACAGTTCACAATTATGTGATCTTTTCTAATGTGTCTGTATTTCTGAATTCAGGAGTGAGGATTGCTTATTTGGTTTCCAAGATTCTCTATCCTGCTCCTCATTTTCTGTTATTAAACCAAATTACCGGTAGTAGAATTCCACATGAATCTTGCTTCATTGCTTGTGCATTGTTGTCAGAGGTGTGATACAACTATTAGTCATATATCGAAGTTAGTTATTTCTCCCATGAGCTATTCAAAGCATCCAGTAGTGGGAAGTGCTTCAATCTCTGCATGTCTAGGCTGGGCTTAATTTGTGGGACACTCCTCCTCCTCCACGAGACTCCTCCCAGCGTTCCCCAGTTTCGGCTCAGCCTCGTTGTGGATAGGCAGTGCTTTTTGTTCTTCCTTGGCCAAAACAGGAGTATTGCTCAGCAGGTTTGGAAATAGTCCAGTTCATTTTTTTCAGGTTTTTAGCCTCCAAATCACTTTACGATCTGACGTTAGCTCTCTCCATCTGGTCGTCAGAGATCATTTGCATTTTCGGGCAGCGCTGTTTCACGCCTGAAGCGGTAGGTGGCTTCGGCATTGGTCCAAGCCCCCCCATCTGCTTGTTCTACCCCATGCCATTGTAATTCCGCATTGCCTTTATATTGGCAATAGCAGCGTGGGCATTTTCGCTCTCATCCGAGTCCGATCGTTGAGTTTTCCCCTCAGATCATTATCTTGGTGTGGAAAGCAGTAAGAATTCTTTCCACTCCTTCCCCCACCGTTCCTTTTAGCCACAAGGAGAAACCATCAGAGGCATTTCCCCACACAGCGGGAGTTTGTTGCTGGGAAGTGTGCGTGCGCCAAAATAACGGCCATTGTTTTTGCCTTTACTTTAAAAAACAAAACAAAACTGTGTGGCCGCACTATTTGTAACTCGAGCTGTGTGAGGTAGTTTTCCTTCCCGATCAGAGGTTTTTCCTTCTGATAACCTAAGGAATTAGTGCACCTTGTTTTCTTGTTAGATTCGAGGCCATCCGTGTATTATTGTTGGCTTAACTCTCACAGCCTTACCCAGCGGCACAACAGCGAGCACCCAGGCCCATGTCCGCCTGAGCCGGGAAGCTGTTGAAGGCCTCTCTTTATTATCTTGGCCTTTCAGGTGTTCTTAATTTGGCTGTTTGGATATTCACTATATCAAGCTGTTTATTAAGATATATATATATATATATATATATATATATATATTTATTTATTTATTTATTTATATCTATATTTATATTTTGGTGACTTTTATTCACTCCAATAATAATAATAATAATAATAATAATAATAATAATAATAATAATAATTCAGTATTAATATCTTGATAAGGAAAGATATTATTACTGTGATACGACTCATATTATATGTACATATATCTTAATTGAAAAAAAACAAAAAACTAAACAAAACAAGGGGATAAGATATTATCAGACCAACCGGTCCCTTCTTGGATCAGGCCCCTGGGTGTGCCAACCGCCTCAACAGTATCGCTTTGAATAATGAGCATACTGCATCTCTTCCAATTCAAAATGGCAGGTGGTAGTAGCTCTCAGACCTCAACATCAAGCGTCAAAGCTAAATCTCAGCACAAATCCAAGCAGACAAAAGGTCATTCTAAAGCTTCAGAAAAGGATGCCAACATGCGCCATAAAGTATTAGAAAAGCAAATAGATAGGTGTGCAAGGGAGGCACACAGGGCCTCACAGGACCTTCTGCCCCCCAGTCCAGTACCGTCTACCTCTTCCCATCCTCCTCCTCCCCTAGATCTCTCCCTCTCATCCAGACACAGCTTGGTTTCCCAGAATCAACAGGCCCAGTTACCTGGAACACAGACCACGCGAAGGGCTCCTGAAGCTACATTCACTCCGATGGCTGCTGGTCTTTGACAGGATGACATTCTTCCAGAGGAAGTTCCAGAGAGAATGAGGGCGTGGAAGGAGCTGGCAATCCACCAGGGAATTGCAGCAAGTCTTCAACATGCAGTTCTGACCAGGGAACACCTGGTAATCACTGGCTATGATTCCCAATCTCTAAGGTCGTTGACCAAATCGGAGCAACACTGTACCCAGGTACAGTTTCAGGGGAACATGCCCCTCCAGGGGCCGCAGGAGGAGGAGGAGGCAGAAGAAGTGGATCACATTGATCAATTGGAACAGATTGGGTCAGGATCAATACAAGATAGTGACCTGGCCCTGTCAGAAGCAGACCCCTAGAAAGTGGGATGTCTGAGGATGAGGGCCTTATTCCTGATCAACCGGTATTTTCAGGCTTATTCCGCCCACAACTATTCAGATCACTTTTGTTTAAGGCAAAAATCATTGCACGCCTGAACAATTTGGTCCCTTCTACCACTCCAACTCCTTCAGAAGTGGGACCAGAAGAGCTAATTTTCAACCAACTGGTAGACCAGAAGAGTTCCTCACATGTTTTCAGACCTGGTACAGAAACAGTGGGCGTTTGCAGCAGTGTACCCTGCCCCCACGGGATATAACAGGAAATATTTTAATTTGGCCCCTGATTTCTCAAAATGGTTGAATACTCCCGAGGTAGACGAACCTATAGTGGGATTAGCGTCCTTGTCTTCTATTCCCAGTGAAGCACTGGAGGCATTAAAGCCGGAGGAAAAACAAGCCGAGCTTGCCCTACACAGGGCCCATCAGTTTGACACATGGGCCATCAGAGTGGCTACGGCCGCTTCCTTCTTTACCCATGCTTCTCTCAGGTGGCTCCGTCTCTTACGGGAGCATGTCCCTAATTCCTACATTAGAGCGCACTAAGATATTGTAAAACTTATGACAGCTGCTGAATTCTCAGCTGATGCAACTTATCATGTGGTCAAGTTTTCAGCCAGGGCCATTTCCTCACATGTCACAGCACGACGCTTATTATGGTTAAAACATTGGAAAGCAGACATTAAGCACAAATGCAAGCTGGCTTCATCTCCTATTGTGGGAGACAGACTCTTTGGCCCTGCCCTCGACCCACTGCTAATTGAAACCCGAAACAAAAAGAAAATTCTACTTTCCCTTTTTCGGAAGTCAGATTCTAGAAACCCTCAGTCCTTTTGGAGGGTTTCAGCCCTTTTATCAGGGATTCTTCTCACCCAGATACCAGAGAACCCCATCTTTCAGACCAGGGCAGCAGCCAGAGAGGTCCAACTTCAGGGATAGGAAAAGAAGGGGTGGCCAATCCAAGAGATCCTTTCGAGGAGCAGGAAATAGGTCTTTCTGGAGTCCATAATAACTCCTCGAACCCTGCTCCCATTGGTGGATGCCTTAAATTATTCGCGGACCAATGGGACTCCTCAACATCTGATTCCTGGGTCAGAGACATGATCAGATTTGGTCTTGCGCTGGAGTTTCAATCCACTCCCCCAGACTTTTTCATGTCATGCCCTGTTTCCAGAGATCCGGTTAAACTTAATCTTATGGAAACAGCTATCCATCATCTACTGGACATACGAGCCATCCAACCAGTAGCTACCCATCAACGAGGGCGAGGTTTTTATTCACATCTTTTTGTTGTTCTCAAAAGTTCAGGGGGGTGGAGAGCAATATTGGATCTGAAACGTCTCAACCATTTCTTAGTATATTACAAGTTTAAAATGCACACCCTACAATCTATCTTACTTTGCATCAGAAAGGGTGACGTCCATACATTCATTGATCTGACGGAGGCGTACCTACATATTGCTGTTTGGCCTTCCCACTATAAATTTCTGAGATTCTGTTTTAATAACCACCATTTCGAATATGTGGCCCTTCCTTTCGGACTAGCGTCTGTCCCCAGGACCTTCACGAAGGTTCTCGCAGCACTAGCTGCTCATCTCCGTGATATCCCCATACGACTCCAGTGTTATCTTGATGACATCTTGATTTTGTCATCTTCCGATCATCAAGCAGTCAGGGATACCCAGAACACATTACAATCCCTACAACAACACGGGTTCTCAATAAATTGGAAAAAGAGATCATCTAACACCCATCGACTTGGTTAACCCATCTGGGGGCAGTCATAGATACGGTAGAAGGCAAAGTTTACCTGTCAGCAGATAGACTAAATAGCATTCAGCAATTAGTTAAGGAGATCAGGGTTCTTAAGAGGGTGCCCCTAGCGGAACTATCAAAATTATTAGGCAAGATGATCTCATGTATATCTATCATCCTTTGGGCCCGGCTCCACACTAGATCCCTCCAGTGGTTTCTGCTCCCGTACCAGTGCTTTGGCCGAAGCAACTCCAAATACAAGTTCAAGGTACCATCAAAGGTCCTCATATCTCTCCTCTGGTGGACCAGACCATTCATCAATAGAGGCTGCCTTTTCAAAGAGCCACACAGACTTACCATCACCACCGATGCCAGCATGTTTGGATGGGGAGCGCACATTCAATCACTCACAACCCAAGGCCGCTGGTCCACCATAGAAAAGTCATGCAGTGTAAACTGGCTGGAGCTTCAAGTAGTACACCTGGCTTGCCACAGCTTCCTTCCACAGGTACGCAATCAGCACATACTAATATTGACCGACTACGTTACAGCCAAAGCTTACATAAACAAACAAGGGGGCACACAGTTGAAACATCTCATGCGGGAAGCGGAATGGTTATGTCATTGGCCAGAGACCAACCTACTTTCCATCAGAGCAGAGCACATTTCGGGTCTGTCGAATACACAGGCAGACTGGCTAAGCAGGGCCATGATCTATCAATTGGAGTGGCACCTCCATCCGACGCTGTTTCAAAAGGCAGTCAGGACATTTGGACAGCCAGTGGTGGACCTGTTCACTTCCCCTCTCAACGCTCAGCTCCTGAAATTTTTTTCCAGGTACCCCTCGCAAGGAGCAGAGAACTTCAATTTGTTCCGCTGTCATTGGCCCCCAGGACTTCTGTATGCATTTCCATCACTTCCACTGCTTCCCAAGGTCATCCAGAAACTGCTAGATGAGAGGGCGGAGCTGCTTCTAGTAGCTCCTTACTGGCCCAGATGGCCATGGTTTGCAGACCTCCGCAGTCTATCCATGTCAACACCATGGAGAATTCCTCCAGACAGGGTCTTGCTAACCAGGGTCTTGCTAACCTTCAACATCCGGACCCTCAATGGTTGTACCTGACCGTCTGGAGGTTAAGCGGAGTCATCTGAAGAGTGAAAAGTTTTCCAACAGAGTTATCACCACCATCCAAGCTCTCAGACGCCCCTCAACAATATAATGCCACATGGTCCAGTTTCTGGAAATAATGTCCCAAGTCTCAAATTGATCCCATCTCTCCATCTGTGGCTCAAATCCTAGAGTTCTTGCAAGAGGGACTTGACAAGGGATTATCACCTAATACGTTGAAAAGACAGGTGGCGGCCTTGGCATCAGTTCTCACTTGTGAAGGTCTACTATCTCTTTCCCATCATCCACACATACGGAGTTTCCTTCGAGGAGTCACAAATTTACGCCCTTCAGCGGTACACCGTTATCCCACCTGGGACCTTAACAAGGTCCTCGTCACACTCACTAAGGGCCCTTTTGAACCCTTGAAATCTTCAAGTTTCCAATTTCTGATGTATAAAGTAGTTTTGCTTGTAGCGATCACTTCTGCTCGTCGTATTTCAGAACTTGCAGCTTTGTCTATCAAACAAGATCTTTGTGTTTTCCATTCTGACCAGGTGGTCCTTCGTCCTGATCCTACATTTATTCCCAAAATTAACTCGGTTTTTCATAGGGCACAAGAGCTGATTTTTGTCCCAGAGCATCCCAAGGGTTGGAACTTGGCATAGGCTTGATGTGAGGCGAGCATTGCGAATAAATCTTAACTGCACAGCAACTTTCAGAGAAATGGAAGCTTTATTTGTGTCATTTCAGCCCAACACTCAGGGATGCAAGGTTTCATCTTCTACAACAGGCCGTTAGCTATGGGCCACGAGAGCGAAAATGTATCAGACTGAATCACTGCAGGTGCCCAGGGGCATAACAGCTCATTCAACAAGGAGCGCCGCAACATCGGCAGCATGGGCCACACAGGCACCAATAACTGAAATCTGTCGAGCCGCAACCTGGGCCTCTCCATCACCATTCATTAGGCATTATAAAATAGATGTGTTTGCATCCGCTGAGGCCTCCTTTGGCAGAAGAGTTCTGCAACAGGTCCACAGGGACTAGGAGGGGTTTCCGGGCCAGACGGAGTCCCTCCCATAGGACAGGCCAAGGTTTGGTATGTCCCTCTCCTGGATGCTCTGAACACCTCATGAGAGAAAGGGCGTTGGTACTTACCTGACACGCCCGTTCTCTTTGAACTGTGCATTCAGCCCCTCCCTTTTTCCATTTGGTGGGGCCCTGTTTTGGCCAATGAATTTGTTAGGGCATTGAGGACGAGGGCGTTTATTTCTCTCGTCTTCACCAAAACTGGGGAACACTGGGGAGGAGTCCCGTGGAGGAGGAGTGTTCCACAAATTAAGCCCAGGCTAGACATGCAGAGATTAAAGCACCTCCCACTCCTGGATGCTCTTCACAGCTCAAAGAGAATGGGCGTGTCAGGTAAGTACCAAAGCCCTCTCTACTTTGAGAGGACAACAGTCTGAAACCATCTATGTAGTAGTCAAATGATATGTTCCTGCTTGTAGAATTCAACAGAATGTTCTAAAGGAATCTCTGTTCTCTGTTGTAATAGGATACTGCATTTTATGATACCACCACTGCATTTTAATGTGTTTTATTTGTATAAAATGAATGAAAGCTGTTCTTGCATACATAAAGAGTTACTTGTTTTATAAAATTATTAAATAGCAAAACACACAGAGTAGAATCTGTCGCAGTGTCCCATGGTCATGTGATTACTGTTTGCATGGCTCACAGCTGGCTTCCAACAAGCCAAGTCAATGGAGAAGTGGCAGTAAAGCTGCAAGCTGCGATCATGTGATGTCCAGATGTTATTTGCTTAACAACTGCAGTGCAAGTATGGCTGTAAGCCCATTCATGTTCATGTGATATCTCACTTCATGATTGCATTGCTTAGCAACAGAGTGCCAGTTCCAATTGTGGTCATTAAATAATGATACCTGTACAGTGGGGATTTTTTTTTCACCTTCAAATCCCACTTTTTCCATTTTTGTGAAGTATTCCCATGCCTAATAAAAATGTGTTTACTATATAACTTTGTATGTATGGTGGAATCCACAAGATATATATATTCATTTGCCGTTTTCATTTTTTTCTGTTCTAAGATTTCCACAGTAAAAGAACCCTTCATTGACCTTTCACTTCCTATAATAGAAGAAAGGGTAAGGAAGTTCTTATTGAATAAAGCCTTCATTTTAATTGTCAGAAGTTTTCTTTGTGTGAATTGATATAAAGAACTCGGCCAGTTTAGGATTAAATTATAGTTGGTGCCATATATCGCTTTAAATCTGGTTTAGTTTTGGTTTAGACTAGATTACTATATAAATGCAGCTATTATGATTTTTAATAATTAGTAGGTATGAAAATCAATTCTAATTAAATATCTTAGATAATTTGCTATGCCCTAGTAACCCTGGTTGATTTTTCTAGACTTCAAAACCTGTTTGTTTTGGAAGGACAAGCAAAGGTAAACAGATACAAGGAGCAGATACTGATCGATTCAGCTGTTCTTCCATATCTGCTCTGACTAATCAGCAATCAAAATTATCTAGAAAGTGTTCATTAACAAAGGATAAGGTAAGAATAAGCCAGCATGGACAATTGTAACATGAATTCAAATGTTCTTCACATAAATTTTATTGTTCTTTTTAAAAACCCTGATAACATATTTTTAACTTCCAATTTTAGGTCACAAGTGTTTGAATGTACTTTAATCACTTTTTTTCAGAAAACTTAGTACTGCATTGGTTAATTGAAAGATTTTAATAAAATAAACGACTGTGACTGAAATATATATAAGATTGCATATAAGTATGGAGAGGCTGAAGACCTAAGATGATAGATTTAAAATATAGTACTTGAAGGCAAACGTTCAAATTTGATTTGGAAACCTTGGTGAAAAATGATTTCTTAAATAATATCATTTAAAATCTTTTGAAAAGAACTTCAATAAAGTCAAAAGCAATTTGTCTATTATTGCCAAATTTTATTTTCCATGTTCAGGAATATTAGTTATTAATGGCAGCAACAATTATAAACATATGAGATTGGCAAATTCTAATAAGTTCAAGAGACTTTATCAATTTAAAACAATGTATTAATTTAAAATATTTACTCAAAGACTAAAACTAAATAGTTTTGTGTACATTTCTGTCACCTCATAATTATGTAGATTTCCTTTTATTTGGATAGTTTCTTATTCAGGCTTCTTGATCCCTTCAAATATTCAACAGTTTTACAATTTTTTTGTAAGATAAAATTTCAGTTGGACATCAGTGAATAAAAATTAGCTTGAATATGAGAAAAAGTCAGCCAGTCTTTTATTCTGGTCAATGATCAGAATTCCACTCACCAGAAAATAAATTAAAACATGTGAAATGTAAAAATAAATGAAAACAAACAATAACTTAAATAATCAGGATGTTTAGTTACCACGGATTTTACAAATAATAAAACAAAATTGACTTGCTAACAATTATATCTAATCTAAATCTGAATGGCAAAAGTTAGAATATTTTGGACATATGATGCAACACCCAGAAAAATACGGCATATTTCATTTAATCCTCCAGGGAAAGATTGAAGGCAAACAAGGAGAAGAAGAACATCAATGCTTCAATATCTAAGGGGTTGGTTTGGACAAAATTCAACAGCACTTTTTTGTGTGGCTGCTGATAAAAATAGAATTTGACAGTATGATCACCAACAACCAATGAGGGATATGGCACAGCAAGAAGAAGATAAATCTGAATGAGCCAGAAATTTAATTAATGCACAATATAAAATAGAGCTATGCATTTTTATAAAATGGGTAGGATTTCAAGTTTTCCAAGAACAGAGAGCAAATACCCAAGTTCTTCTTCCCAACCATTTGGTAACATCCTTGGTTCAACTAGCAGGCTGAACTCCAAAATCTAACCATATAGAAGAGCCAGTTTGTACATATACCTACATATTTATGCATGCATAAAGAAAGTAAGATTGTGTTTGCATCAATGGGATTTTAATAATGTGGTGTGTTTTTTTTTTTTCCTTTAATACTTTGATGATGACATGGCAACTGGCAGAACCAGGTAAACCATGAAAGACGACTTGCCAACAAATCTGGTGAAGAAGAAACAAGCCCTTTTATTCTGCCTGGAAAAATCAGAAACTCTACAATAGAAGACAGAGCCAATACGTCATGCACAAGAGACAGCGGTGCTATTTTGGACTCTCCAGGAAATGGAAGTCAGACTGAAGGCAGTGAGAAAGAAGTCAGCCGTTCTGAAAGTAGCATTGATGCTGATAGTGAGGCTTCTGAAAGTGAAAGCGCTTCAAAGCAAATTATGGCCAATAAAACTTGTCCCTCCTCTGATTTATGCACAGATGGACACAGACACTTACCTCCAAATACTAAAACACAATATAGCAAATCAAACAATAGCAGTATGGAGGCACTTACTAGTGCCTTGTCAAAATTTCACTTTGGAAACACAGCCATTGAGAGTGAAGGGCCTCTCAACACTCTTTCAAGCATGCCGAAGAACACTGTCTTTTCAACAGAGATGCAAAATCCTCAAAATGCTTTCCAGACTCTTTCTCAGAGTTACGTAACAAGTTCTAAGGAATGTTCGGTTCAATCATGCCTGTATCAGTTTACCTCCGTGGAGCTGCTAATGGGAAACAATAAGCTGCTGTGTGAAAACTGTACAGATCAGAAGCACAAACGCCAGAAAAAAGCAAATTCCACAGGTAGCTGGTAATAAAAAATCTTTCTGATTCAAGGACATGCTCATTCGAGAGTGGTATTTATGTGTTTTGGAAATCAGCGCCCTTCCCATATTCTATACTGTCTGCTTTATTCAAAGGCCTTGTGCAAATTTCCCAAAGAAGTTAACTGTTCATTGATTCTTTGCAGGTAAGATTGTTCAGGTTCATTGCTGACTTGGATGTCACTTTGAACCAAGAGTGTCCAGTACCATCCTTTTGGAGACAGCTTTGTAGTTTATCTTCTGAAGAATAAGGGAATATTCTTGAATCTGTTGGAGCCAGTTGGATCTCTTCTCAAATTGGCTTTGAGGATCCTGTAAAAAGCTCTCCTGGCAACGATCAGATTGTTGTTTCCTTCTTGCAGCTAGAAGGAAAGAGTGAGGCTGTTGCTTAAAGAGATATAGTTTGGTCAGTTTTAATAACTGTTGGGTGATATCCAGTATTCCACACTCAGCTAGCTGATGGGGAAGTAGTAGTAGTATATTTTTGAAGATTTTTTAAAAAACAGAATGGATATTTTGATCATTCTGGGTTTGGGTTTAGCCATGGAGTTGCCCTTTGGTTGGCCTGTACATATTGAATGACAAGGAAATCCCTTGTTAATGCTTCTAGTTCTTTCAGAAGCTTGTGTTATTATTGACCACCAGGATATATTATTAGAACATCAGTTTCTATCTCTATCACCTCTGTCTCTATTTCTCTGTCTCTGTACTCTGCCTTATAAATAATGTATTTTTCATGTATTTTCAAAACATTTCCCCTATAAATGGTGTGCATTTTTTATAGATAAGAAGACAGAAGGTGTCTATACAAATGCTAGGAAGCAGCTCCTGATTTCATTGGTTCCTGCTGTTCTGATCCTCCACCTGAAAAGATTTCATCAGGTAATGCCTTGAAACAGATGGTATCTTTTCTTCCTAAAATTTAATACCGACAGAGAGGAATTTTTATTAGAGCTACAGTAAATATTTGGTTCATTTTCAGAAGTTGTCTAGAAGTGATAGAAGATTTGCAAAAACAAAGTGGTTTTGTTTTTTTTAATCTGTAAAAACCCCTTTTCTTATTCTAAGTATCTGTTGTTAGCTCAGCACATTCTAAGGTTAAGGTAACAGGCTAGAAAAAGGGAATTTCTGAGTTGTAGTCATGTATACACACATACACACATAGACAGACACACAGTATATATGACTACATTTCACAGTCTCTTTCTACATGTATAGGTTATATTCAGAATTTGTTGTTTTTCTAATACTTTTGCAAAGTAATACAGTGTATCTATTAAAAGAAAAAAATGGGTCAAGTTTTGTTTTTAACACTATTTGATTCCTAGCTTAATAACATGCTTCAAATATAGCATGACATTCAGGTTCAGGTTTTGCTCTTGATTCCTACATATTCTATGTTTAATTTTTCCTGGACTGGAGTGATACAAGGCAAGGTGATATTTTAGGTTGTATATTGTAGCTCTATATAAGATCATTTGTTTTGTAGATCACTCATAGTAGCTACTGATTTATTTCAAATTTCAAAACATTTCAAATATTTATGCATTAAATTCAAATTCTACAAATTTCTTTTTAAGGCTGGCATGAGCGTACGCAAAGTAAATCGACATGTAGATTTCCCACTTGTTTTGGACTTGGCTCCATTTTGTTCTGCCTTCTGCAAGGTAAGACATAAAAGCATAATGTAAGTTGCATTTGAAGCAAAATTGGTGATGTTTCAGTTGAAAATTGAAGACACTTTCTTCTTACAGATGTCAAACATTTTTAGTCAAACATTTGAGTCAGATTCTTGTACAACACGAGATCATTCTGTTAAACCAAGCTTTAGTAATAGCTGAAAATACCTTTTGTTAACTGAAATTAGAAAAAACTGACTGTCTTCTTTTAATAAAATTGCATTGATTTAACATCTATCAAACAGTTGGTCAGTTGTCGTTTCTACAGTTTGCTGGGTTAGACTTAGGGCTAATTATTAACAATGCATTTTAAAAAGAAAGAGACAAATAAGGCAAATTAAAATATAAGAAAAACTGTTAGTTAGCCAGTGCATCAGAATTACAAAACCCATACTGGAAGTATTACAAAGTCCATACTCCGTGGCCCTCACTTCTTTCCTTCCTTTCCTAGAATGTGACTGATGGCGGGAAAGTCCTCTATGCGCTTTATGGGATAGTAGAGCATAATGGCTCCATGCGGGGAGGTCATTATGCGGCTTATGTAAAAATGCGATCATCGCCCAAAAAACATTTGGAGCACAACTCTAGCAATAAAAACGTTCAAGGTAGGTATCTAAATAAAACTCTGTGATTAGATGGAGGGGAAAAAAACAACTGTGTTGTGCATGCAAGTAATTTTCAACTTACGATCCCAATTGAGATCAGAATTTCCATTGCTAAGCAAGGCAGGTCTTAAGTGAGTGGCACCCAATTTTATGACCTATTTTGCTCCACAGTTAAGTGAATCATTTGGTCGTTAAGTGAATCTGACTTCTTGCATTGACTTCGCTTGTTGGAAGCCAGCTAGGGAAGTTGGAAATAGCGATCACGACTCCAGGACATGACAACCATCATAAATGCATGTTAGTTGACAAGTGCCTGAATTTTGGTGAGGTGACCAATGTATGCTGCTATAGTCATAAGTGCAAGGACTGCTTCTACTTATTATCTTCAGTGCCATTTTCAGTAATTCTGAATGGTCATCCAATGAATGGTTGTGTGTCAAGGATTACCTGTGTTAGTGTGTGTGTGTGTGTGTGTGTGTGTGTGTGCGTGTGTATAAACATTACTTTGCTTTAAAAGTTCATGAAAAACATACAGCTAAGCATTCTTTATGACATCAAGCCCATTTTTTCCCCAATGAAAGAAGGATCAAGACATAATCTTTATTATATTTTCATTTGCGCAGGGCTCCCCCCCCCCAAAAAAATGTTACAAATGCTAATAATTGCAGAAAATTGTTTCCTTTACATTACATGGGTTATATCAGTTAAAATGATTTTAATTTTGGCATGAGGTGGAGAGGCCCATATATCAGAAAAATGTACTTTTTAAAATAATCTGGATTTGGTATACTGTGTCATTTTTCCCTCAGCCTTGAAACTATTGCCTCCTTGCTCGAGCAGAGAAAGATAGAAGTAGCCTCACTATTAGAAAAACCACTTTAGTCTCTTTCAAATACTCTTGCTTGTTCCAATCCACAATTTGGGTATTTCTACCATAAGTGGCTTCCTTGTTTCATAAGATCTTTCTCAAGCAACTCTCACAACTTTCATTAAAGCTTTCAAAAGAGCAGAGCCAAGATCCTAAAAACAAAATTGTAAATGTTTTAGACTGAGATACTTGCATTTGAGTCCTAATCGTTTGCTTAGCTTGATTGTACCTTCTCTTATTTGTTGATTACAGCTAATGAACACTGGTGTGTGTGTCTGTTTGCATTGCAGGTTTAAAAGAAACTCCGGGATCAGCTGTAGGACAGTGGGTTTATGTCAGTGATACCTATGTACAAGCAGTCCCAGAATCAAGAGTATTAAATTCACAAGCCTATTTGCTTTTCTATGAAAGAATTATGTAGCCATGTTCTGTTTGGAAAGCAGAGAAGCAATTGGTGTTATTTAACTTGTTTAAGTGCACAGAAAATTACAGTATTTGTAAATATTGTGCCTTTATCTATTCTTCTTTAACAGAAAATATACCCTGGTTTCAGACTCTATACATCATGGCTTGGATACAGAACAGCTGACACATGCATTGTTTCCCCTCTTTTTTCATGCATACAAAATACATGAGGGCTAACGTTGTTCAGTTGCTGTTTTAAAAGAACCCATATCCATTATATGCTTTTATGAAGAGTTGAGGACACAGACTGTGTTGAAATGGAAATTAATTAAAAAATCATATGTGATTGCAAGGAAATGGGTGTGTATGTGTGTGTTTCTGAATCCAAGCAGATATTGATTTTGAACTCCTAAGCTGTAATGTGAAATAATACATTTGAAACGAAATAGTCATGTTTCAATATGGGCCAGTTAAAATCATGTACTTTTTCAAAAGTGAATTGCCGGAACAATCTTGATAAGATTGACAACCTGATTTTTCCTCAGTGAAGAAAAAACTGTTTATGGACACCAAAGCATGTTTTTGTAAAATATTTGGCACTCGATTTTTCTTGAAGGAATAAAATTAATATGTTCCACAAATGGAAAGTAGTTTTGTTTCAGAAAACAGGTTCATTCTACAAAACTAGAATACTATATTGTGTGTTCTAAGGGAATGAGGGAGGACATCTAGGTCTCATTTTACTTTGGGATGCTTTTCTTTATTTGAACATGCCTTGAAATCTGATGATGTTATAGATGAGAACTCCATTAGAAAGCAAGCTAAACAGACATCTTCCTGTGATGTGCTGGCTTTCAAATTTAGTGAAACCCCAAACCACCTCTGAATCCACCTTACTTGCACTGTGAAGCTAGATCAAGCCATACCTTTTCAGAACAATTGGATATTCTCCATATAAATATATTGACAGATAATGCATGTTCTAGAGAACAATTACTTTCTCTGAATATTGAAAAACAATGTCATGCAGAACAGTCTCAGAAGCACAAGTATGTGTACTGTACATACATTTTTACTATTTAATGCATGCTGTTGTGGGCCTGTTTTTATAATAATGTTAAATAGGTCAAGAAGGGAATTAAACTAGGAACTCCAACAAGGAAAAGTTAATTTAACTTTACCCAATCATATTGTGGGGATATATAAAGGCTTATCTATTTAATACTTGAGAAGAAAAAGACCAAAAGAAAAAGAGTAAATAAAAAAGCAAGCTTCTCAATGACAGAACTAATTTTTAAGGCTCAAGGACACATTATGTTTCAAACACTGTTTAGCAGCATGGTTCAAGCCAGCCGATTCCCTGGAGAAGAGGCTAATGATATAATGATATTTGGATAAAATTCCTGATGTACTATATATTTCCTGGAAAAGGTATTTGGGACACTGTATTAAATAAATAATTATTTGTGACCTAGTTAGGGTGATTGTGTTAGGGTGTCCCAATGTATGTGATTTAAGATGACTTAAATAGAATTAGCTTTCAGGTCTTTGTTGGGAATATCAATACATTGTTTTATTTTTATATATTGAGTAACTGTACAATTAGCTTCCCATTAAGTGTGGCTTTTAATGTGTAAAATGTGACTGTATGATTTCTTATTGGTTACTTATAAATAATTTGGTTATTTATAGGTTTTGTAACTATGCCACTTGGTACAGACATAAGGTTTGTGTCCATATTGAAGAGGTTTGATGACAGTCACCTGAACTGTGGTGGCAGTGGTTAGAATGCAGTACTGCAGGCTAACTCACTGCTCATTGCCAAGAGTTCGATCCTGACTGGCTCAAGGTTGTCTCAGCCTTCCATCCTTCCAAGATTGGCAAAATGAGGACCCAGATTGTTGGGAGCAATATGCTAACACTATAAACCACTTAGAAAGGGCTGTAAAGCACTGTGAAGCGGTATATAAGTCTAAGTGCTATTGCTAGTCATCCCATCATCCTCCAAAACCCTTTTTGAGAGTAGAGGACTCTGTTGAACAGTAAGTATTATTTTACAAATGAAAAATAGTAAAAATTGAGTAGAGGTAACTTCTGCTAGTGGGAGTACAGAATATGTCTCTACTTATTTTGGGAGAGGAGGTGCTTTCAAATTCCTGTACATTTAATGCAGCAGGCTTGTTGAACTTATGGCTGCTAAAATAAAAAAATCTGCATTTGTCAGTTCTAGATCCAGTGTTATGAATCAGAGATAACTATTATAGAATACTGTTTTATTTTCTGATTGTTTTTAAGCAGTATGAGGGGGGAGAATGTTTTGAGTGTTATCCTGCTGAATTTCTCAATGTTCTTCAGCACCATTGACTATGGTATACTAAACCCACTGTAAGGATTGGAAATAGAGGGCACTGTTCCTCAGAGAATCTCCTGGTTTCACTCAGTGATGATCGGGGAAGAGATGGAGCCCTTGCCCATTTCATTATAGTTTCCAGGAGCTTGTTCCTCTCCCCATTTCTATTTAACAGCCATATGAAGTCACTGGGAGAGATCATTGCCAGCATGGGATGAAATATCACCAATTTGCTGTATAAGATACATGCTCTTCTTAGCTGGTTAGGGGCTCCTGGTAGGTAATATGTAGCTGGATTCAACTAGAGGTAAATGCCTCTCTATAAGTGGTGATTCTATTTGCCTGAAAAAGTCATTGCTTGGACAATTTTGTGTGAACAATGTGTGGGCAATTTTAATTCAGTATCCAACCTTCTATTTTTAGAAAGGTTATTGAAAAAAAGCATGGCAGACCTACAGTTTCAAAAAATTCTGGAGGATGCAGATTATCTGGTCCTGTTGGAGTTAAGAATTGTAGTCACCCATTCCTTGTCATCTTGGAGCTAAAGCACTACAGTGCACTCCACATGGAACTATCCTTAAAGTCCCTGTTGAAAATTCAGCTTCTGCAGAATGCAGCAACCCACATTGAATTGAATTGAATTGAATTGAATTCTTTATTGTCGTTGTATGTTTATACACAGTATACATATAACGAAATTCACATAACAGAGACCAGACTCAACATGCACACATACACACGCACACATAGGTTTATTCACATAAAAAAACTACCATCCAATAATATCTGGGAAAGGCTTACCAAGGGACTTGTCAGTGGAGGAAACCCTTCTTATGTAAACCTGTTTCGGGGCACAGTGCTATGAACTGGAATTGGGAAATGACAAAAATTCATTCTGGTTGGCAGATAATTTATTTTAGAGTTCCGCTCAAGCACTGCTTGGCACAGGGAGGAAGGCCCATTAAATTTGTCTGTCTCAGGCACCTGATAATCTCTACAGGTTTAAAAGAAGCTTGGAGTGGGTTCATCTGAGGCCTTTGTTGCTATCTGGAATGAAAGAGCAGCCAAGGACTTGAATAAAATTGTGCTTGTGTGACCTCTGTAGAACCCACAGAGCCATTTGCGGAAAACAAGTGAATCAGTTTTAACACAGATAAGACTACCTCATGGTTATAGAACAGCAAAATGTAGCTTTTCTATTCTGATTCCATCTGGAGATAGACATTAGAGTAACACAGTCCCTCTTGGGGAAGTAGAGAATGGAGGAAGATCTACAGGGCTGCCATAAAAACTAATCTTGGTGTCTGCTGGATAAAATAATTCAGATTTGCTGTGGAGGTCTCTTGGAGGTGACTGGCATAGCTATCTGGGATGATAACTGTTAGTCACAAGAAAATGGAAGTTTAAGGGAAATTGATTGGCTTGTAGTTACAGGGGGCTATGGATGAAATGGATTATCTGGATAGCATTGATCGTAGTTATAGAAGGCCTGTGGTAGGATTGGGATGCGGTGGTACAATCCATCCTGGCCTTCCTTGATTTCTCATCCATCTTTGATACAATCAATCACTATAAACTTCTGGACTAGTTCTACAGATTAGGAATGGGAGGCATGGTGTTGTAGAGGTTTTCCTTTCTTCCGGGACATTTCCAGTTAGTGCTGGTAGATAAAGGAGAAAATGTGCTCCAAGCATCTATTCTGTGGAGTTTCTCAGGCCCCTACACTTTCTCAACTACTATTGAATACCTACACAAACTCTCCAAGTGAAGTTATCCATCTGCATTGCCTAGTAACCCCCTGGCAGGATTATACCGTATATTAGATTAACCTTGAAAAACCATGTAGAAGCTGCAATTGATCCGAAATACAGTAATCAGTAGTTATGGAAGCACTTTGGTGCACCCTTGTAGCAGCACTTGGGATTCAAGTGCTTGTAGCAGTGGTGGGATTCAAAATTTTTTACTATCGGTTCTGGGGCGTGGCTTGGTGGGCATGGCAGGGGAAGGATACTGTAAAATCTCCAGACAGAGATAGTATTTTCTGGTTCTATGAACTACTCAAAATTTCCACTACCGGTTCTCCAGAACTGGCCAGAACCTGCTGAATACCACCTCTGACTAGTAGCTTATAAACTTCCCTATGTAATTCAAAGTGCTGGTTGCCGCTTAAAAAGCTGCTTGTAATACAGTGCCAAATTATTGCAAGACAACTTTTCTCCAATTATTTCTCTTCGTCCTGGCAGAGGGGCATGCTCTGGGTCCATTCCATGAAATAGCATCACCTAGTGGCATCCAGGTAATGTGTATAGTCTAGTACAGTGGTGGCGAACCTTTTTGGGCTCCTGTGCCAAAAATTCTCACATGCCAGCACCCTGAAGGCAATGCATGCGTGATTCCCCCCTGCCTCATCTGCACTGTGCCTCTCAGCTGATTTTCAGCCCATATTGTGGCCTTTTTCGGCCTCCCAGAGGCTTAAGGGAAGCCTCTGCAGCCTTTGTAGGGCCTGTTTTGTCACTTCCAGTATTTCCAGAAATATAGGATGTGATGAAACAGGCCCTTTTTTTTGGCCTCCAATGGCTGCAGAGGCTTCCCTGAAGCCTCTGGAATGCTGAAAAAGGCCTCAAACAGGCCAAAAATCAGCTGGGAGGCATTCACGTATGCAGTGAGGTAAGTTTGCCTGGGGCTCGCGTGCCCGCACAAATGGCTCTGCGTGCCATCTGTGGCACACGTGCCATAGGTTCGCCATCACAGGTCTAGTGAAGCCATGAGTATCTAATACTTTATATTTCAAACAATTGGGTGGGGGAGTTATATTTATTGTTTCAGGAGTTCTGATATATTCAGGTACCTTTGTATGCATGAAATAACAGATGAAGAGATTGATTTGTACCAGAGGTTATCATGTACACATAGGGTAATTTTACATGAAACATCCCAAGATAAAGATTACTTTCCCCCAAATATATTTCAGAACTTTCATACAATTTGAAGTTTAGTCCCATAAATAAGAACTTTAAAGCAAAGTGAAGAAATTAATTATTCTGTTTTCTCACTGAGATCTATGGTATTTAAATATGCTGTCTTTTGATTGGAGCATGGTTCTTGGTACTAAAAGAAACATTCATCATTTTTTTCTATTTGTACTATAAAATCATTGCATTTATGACTACTTCTGGTTGGAGTTATCCTCCTGTATCTTTCTTTAATTTAAAAGAAATAATTATGTTTCTTCCTTCCCCTTCTTGTTCTATCCTTCTACTTATGTTCCCATTATAGCTATATGCATTGAATAAATAAAAATTAATTCTTGCTTTTGAATCTATTTGAGTTATAATATTACACAGCCACTTTTCATGTATATAGTTTTATCACTTCCCTATTTTTGCTTTCTCTGGAGATTAAACATTGACACAAATGAGTGGATTTATCTTAAAGATCTATTTCCATTATCTGTGGAATAGTAACCCCTGCTATTTCTAGCCTGCATACCCATTGATGATTCTGTCTTTGTGTCTGTAAAACATCTCAAAAATTGATAAACCATTGTCAGCTAAGGTAGCACCATCTTCTGGTTTGATCTGGGAAATGTACAGTATATCTTATTTTTCTGAAAATATGTTCTATGCATTAATTGGGCTTTCAAAACAGGAATATTGACAACTATGACTAAGACAGTGTTTCATGAATATTTTGTAAATGGGATTTATATATTCTTAGGAAATAGGAAGGAAATCTAATCAAGATTTCTAATAGATTATTACCGTTTGTGTAACTGATCCAAATTTAAATAAGATGACTACGTACAGTTGTTACTTTATATACAGAGGCAATGTTGCATAAATGTTCCAGTTTGTCATTTTTGCTGTATTTGAGATTATCTACTACTAAGTAGCAGCCTTATTCCTTTTTTGACATATATTTTTTCTTTTAAAGTAAGTATTAGCTGATTTTGGCTCTTTTAAACACATTGGTTGTCATTTTCTGAAACAGTATCAAAGGAACAGATTCATACTGAAGTGTTTTGGTGCTCTTAGGTTCAAGAACATACAAGCAGTTTATTAGATAACTGTATGTTGACAGGTAAAATCTCATAAATTGGTTAGGTGAAGCAGGATACTGAAAGGCTTTTAAATGCATTAACAAAAATGATAGTATTTCAACACTAGTATTCTTGGAGAATATTTGAAATGATGCAGACAATAAATGTTACATGATAGTTAAGATAAATACAACTGAATTTACTTTGTATATACATTAAAAGCTATACCTGTATTTTCTACATGTAATGTACAGAAAGTTTTAAAATGTATTTAACAGAACTGAGGCAAAATAAGAAAATGACTTCTAAATATGCATTTTGGATGCAAATAGAAAATAAACTTTATTTTTCAAGATCAAATATCAAGTGTTTAGGAAAGTATGTTTATATTTATGTGATTGGGTAAAATAAAATACATACTTTGTAGAAATTTAGTGTTAAGTTTTGGCTTAATATTGAGACTAATTTCTTCATATAGATGAAATTAATGAAGGCATTGTATGCTTAATATGATATTTATTTTCTCTATTGTACATTTAGTATACTGTAAATTGTTCAAAATTCTCAAAAGGAAGTTTTACAAACATTAAATAGTAAAATGTCTGTTTTCTGTTATTAATAGGAAGGAAAAAAAGTTCAGTACTGCCTTTCCTCATTTACCAAAATATTTTAAATTATGCAACAATAAGTATCTAGTTTTCCCATCATCTTTTCTAGATTTATAACATCAGCTGTCTGCAACAGCTATGTCATAGCTTCTTTTTATCAGATATCTTACAATTTTAACCATCTTGATCATAGCTTCATCTAAAGTAACCTGCAGATGCAGACCGATGAAATGTGCATTTCTACTGTATCCTGAGTCAAAATCCCTCCTGTTTGTCCTCCACATATCATAATGAAGCTTATATTGGAAATTAAGGAAACCTTGTAATGATATGGGTTTAAGGGCTATTTGACAGATGGGTATTCATATTTGTACATAATGAGATCGAAGATTTTTGTGTTATCTCATTTGCCATTGTGCCTTCTCTGACCTCCTAAAGACACAGCAATATTTTAATAATTGAGGATGTAGCACAGAATCTATGAAAAATGCATGTAAGTAAATTAAAATTTAAAACAAAATACCAAAATTCTCCCTGTTCACTCTGCAGAATTCCTAGTTCCACCTGTTATTGCATCATGCACCACACTTTTTTTTCATAATTGTCCCACCCATAAACATCCTTAGCCGCCACCATGTAAAGCCCATGTCACACCGAACCAACGGATGCAAAGAGGATGTAAAACGGACAAAAAACCTTGCCATCCGTTGGTTAACGTGATGTATCCGTTCTGTACTCACTGCCTCCATTTTGCTTCCTCTCTATCCGTCCAGCATCCGTTTATGGACGTTTCATCCGCTCCAAAAGTTTTGGGCTGCCTAAAACTTTTGCGCGGAAAATGTATCCAGTTCGTCCGTTCTGCATCCGCTACGCATCCGCTATGCATCTGCTACGCATCCGTTACGTATCCGCTATATCCGCTAGGCATCCGTTCTGCATCTGCGCAGCTCCATCCGCTCCAGCGGTAAACGGACGCAGGGAGGAAGCGGAACGGATGCAGAACGGATGCAGAATGGATGCCTAGCGGATGCAACACGGAAACAAAGCGTTTAAAACAGAAAAAAAAGTTCGCAGAGGGGACCTATCTCGTATATTAAGGATGTCTACAGGATGCCTAGAGGATGCCTAGCGGAAAACCTATACTGCCTATAAAAAGGGGGAGCAACTCGCCTGCATCGCACTTTCAGAACAGCAGCCCAGCGGTGCAGACCTCTGCAGCCTTCATCTGCCTCTTCCTCTTCCACAGCATCCAGTCATGTCCACCGTGGATTGTAACAAAGTCCTTTCGGCAGCCACCATCGTTCTGCAACAGTGCGAAGCCATCTGCAGGCTCTGTGAACACTACTGCGAGAAGAAAAGGAGCTACCCAAAAAGAGTCTGGGTCCGAAGATGGTTCGCCAGCAGAGCGGAGGACGGACTGTACAACAAGCTGAGTGTTCCAGAACTGGGCGTTCCAGAACTTCATGAGGATGCCGCCAGCCATGTTTGACGAAGTTGTGCAGCGCCTGACACCCAGGTTGACCAAGGCAAACACCAGCTTCCGGCCCAGCCTGGAACCTGGGCTCAAGGTGGCACTCACTCTGCGCCACCTGGCCTCAGGGACCTCCTACAGGAGCATGTAGAACGGCTGGAGGGTGCCATCCAACACCATCAGCATTGTGGTCAGAGAAGTGGTGCAGGCCATCATCGAAGAATACAAGGAGGAGCTCCTCCAGTACCCCTCCACTGAAGAAGGATGGAAGAACGTTGCAGAGCAGTGGTATCAGAAGTGGAACTTACCACACACCGTTGGAGCCATAGATGGCAAGCACGTGGCCTGCAAATCTCCAGCCAACTCGGGGTCCACTTATTTCAACTCCAAGGGCTTCTTCAGCATCATCCTCTTTGCTATGGTCGATGCTGACTACAAGTTCATGTACATCGATGCTTCAGGCAATGGCTCATCTTCGGATGCCCAGGTATACAACGCCAGTCACCTCAAGGAGGGGCTGAAACGCAACCTCATGGTGGGCTTCCCAGATCCAGAACCCCTGCCCAACGACACACAAGATGTGCCCTACTTCATCATGGGGGATGACGTCTTCTCCCTCACAACCTACCTCATGAAGCCCTACACCTCCAGACTCCTCACCCGTGAAGAGAGGATCTTCAACTACAGGCTGTCCAGGGCAAGGCGGGTGGTGGAGAACACCTTTGGCATCCTGGCCAACAGGTTCCAGGTACTTCTCACCACCATGCAGCATTGCCCAGAGACCGTGAGGAGGATCATGGAAGCTTGCTGCATCCTGCACAATCTTATGCGCACCCGCTACCCAGTCTTGCAGAACAGGCTCGTGGACCTCCAACAAGCCAATGGGGTCATGGAGCCTGGGGAATGGAGGCAAGGGCGAAACCTGATCGACACTGAGGATTTGCAAGGCCCCAACAGAGCCTCATATGAAGCGAAGAAGCAGCGCAACCTCCTGAGGCAATGGTGCAACTCCCCAGCTGGAGCAGTGGAGTGGCAAGACAGGATGGTAGATGCTTAATGGATGCTTCCTTCAGACTGTCTCATCACACAGATGAGATTGGGCCATGTATGTTTGGTTGGCCTACAATGAACAGGGCGTTTAATAAAGAGTTGTGTTTATGTTGACATGTGTGGATAATTATTATGTTATTATTGATAATAAAGGGCCGTAGGTGTGGCACCTGGGAGGGTGGACCATACAGTCCCACTATGCTTGCACTGGAGGTTTATCTATCCCACACCTATCCTAACCCATCCCACAGCTATTACCCATCCCACAGGTATCCTAACCCATCCCACTTCTATCCTTACCCATCCCACAAGCATGCAAAGGCTTAAACCATTTCTAACAGTTTCCAGCAAGACTTTATTAAAAAAAAAGAAATGAAGCAAGTGTGTGAATCATAAATAGACTTTATTAACAACAAGCTATAAGACAAAAATGAGTCTCTGGCACTCCTCTTGGTCGCTCAGTCCCAGGGGTGAAAGGTGCAGGTGCTGTGGAGGTGGCTGGTGCTGGAGTGCTTGTCATCAGCTCCTCCAGAAGCAGAAGCAGCAGAAGCGCCAGCCCCAGAAGAGCGAGCCCGTGCTGCAGAAGCCCCAGCAGAACCAGAGTGAGGGCCAGGGGGCGGGATGGTAGCCCTGTCCCTCTTGCCAGGGCTGGCAGCAGATGGCTGAGGCTTGCTGTGCTTCCGCATGGTTGTGGGGTTGCTGGCTGGCAGGGAGGCTGGCAGGAACCAAGGCTGGCAGAAAGGCTGGCAGAAAGGCTGGCACCAAGGCTGGCAGGCAGGCACCAAAGCTGGCAGGCAGACATGAACCAAGGCTGGCAGGAAGGCTGGCAGGCAGACATGAACCAAGGCTGGCAGGAAGGCAGGCAGCAAGGCTGGCAGGCAGCAAGGCTGGCAGGGAGGCTGGCAGCAAGGCTGGCAGGGAGGTTGGCAGCAAGGCTGGCAGGGAGGTTGGCAGCAAGGCTGGTAGCAAGGCTGGCAGCAAGGCTGGCAGGCAGACATGCAGGCAGGGCAGGCAAGGCAGTCGATGTGTCCGGCAGCAGGTCTTTCCTCTGAATGGCGACCTGCTTCCGAGCTGCTTCCGTTATATCCGCGGGGCTGACGTAATGCATCCTCCCCGCATGCGCAGTGAATGACAGGCATCCGTTAGGCTTCCGCTGTGCATCCGCTAGACTTCCGCTCTGCATCCACTTCATCCGTTCGGCGTCCGCTCTGCTTCCGCTCTTTCCGTTCCGCGTCCGCTTCGCTGAGGCCCCCCGGAAGCCCTGCGGATGTGCCACCCACTCCCATCCGCTCCCATCCGCTTCCATCCACTGTGCTTCCGTTTCGCATCCGCTTTGCATCTGCCCTGCGTCCTCCCCGCGTCCGTGTTATCCGCTCTGGTTATGCAAATTTTCGCCCCTTTTGAGAGCGGATAACAAGGGATGGAACATTTTGCTTGTCTGCTGTGTCCTTTTTGCATCCGTTGGCCAGTGTGACATGGGCTTAAAATGTGCCTTTTGGCCACAAAAAGTTGCCACCATATCCATTGCTGTTATCAGTATGCCTTTTCAACAAAATTATATTTTGCTGTATGTATGTGATGTTGACCCAATGTGCCCATTTGGGCAGCTAGAAATGTTCTTGATATCTTGTCAAGATGATCGAGCTCAACATATCATCATATTTAAAAAACTTTCCCCTGCAGGAATTCAGAGTAAGCCACCCCACCCCCAAGAATCTAGCACCTACCCTTTAGATAGTTATTGATGAATTTATTTAGTGTATGGCATCTACAGAGGTCATGCAATTACTGATGAAGTATGGAGTACCTGCACAATGGTACACCCTGGGCAATGTTCTGTCTTAACAGTGTCTAGAAGTCTATACCATATAGTGACCAAACTGGACACAATACAGAGGCAACAATTAGATTCTGGATGGTTGCAGCATAGGTTTTGTTGGACTAATGTATTTAATTACATACAAATACATATTGGACTGTTCTAAACCTTTAGAAAGTTTAAGTGGATACTGGCTGTTCTTGCTTTAAAATGGGTGGGAGCTTATCTAAAATATGCCTTGGTAATTTTCGTTCATGAGAAGCATTTGAGTTCAATTATTCTGCTCTTCACAAAATTATTCTATTGTCATGTCTTTACTCTTTTAAATGCTAAAGCATCCTAAAATGTAACTGCAAATAGACCAAAAGCAATTATGTCACACAGAAAGATTATTTGAATGTTAAGACTGTTGTCTCTGTGTCCTTTAATATATGTGGGTGTAATAATTATCTGTCACGTTTGTGTATATTGGAGGTGGTGAGCCTTTTGAGAGCTATATGCAACGAAATTTCATTTTAATGTATGCCGATTTAGAGTGACAATAAAGTTATCCTAAGTCTAAGCTTCAAGTATACAAGCTTGTTTCTCAAGGTCAGAGTGTATTAATTAAAAAAAACTAAAATAGATGTCGTTTTCACGCGATGCACTTTTTCTTGGAAGTTTAGCCTCGCTGTCTTTTTAGAACAATCTAGTCTATAATATTACACAACTCTTTAAGTGCTTAGAGCTGCTAAAATTCGGACGACCAAACGATGGCAACAAAAACGTGTCTCTCTGCTGCTACATAACGGATGTGCAGATTCTTGTAGCCGGTATTTAACTCTTTCTAAAAGCGCGGAAGACTATAGTCCAGATCGGAGTCAAAACATTTCGATGGTACTGGCTGAACCACAGAAGCATTACGCGTACGTCAATAAGCGGCTCCACGTCCTCGATAAAAATGGCGCGCACAGAACACTTTCAGTCAGGCGCTTGCGCAAAACTTTCGCTTGCTGGCGAACAAAAAAAATTAGTTACCATAAAACTGTCAATTGAAAAAGACTCTTCTTTCTAACCCTCCGAGATTCTAGTGCCATGGCTGAGTAAGTTTCCCAGACGTTTGTATTATCATTCCCATCAGCTGCTGCCAACCTTAGCGGGGCAGTTGGAACCCCCTCCAGGTGTCTGTCGGTCAAACGCCTCCGCCCTAACTTAAGATGGCGGATAGACTTTTCTCCGCCGGGTTGCAGTGACGTAAGCCTGCTGTTCCGGGTGAGTGACAGCGGGCGCCATTTTGTGTGGTTAACGCAAAGCTAACCGGAGTGACGGGAGCAGCCGAAGTGCTGCGAGTGTTACCGGTCAGCGCAAAAGGCGCGGGCGGGGTAAGTAACTGCCTGCGTAGCGGCTGCGTTTGAGAACAGGCGGAAGCCGGCCGGACAGTTGATTATCCTTCCACCATCATTTGGGTTCGGTGCTGAATTCCGAACAGGCGGAGCTCGCTGCGGCGAGGCAAAGGGGGTGGGGAAGAAAACGCAAGGCTGGTGCTCTGGGTTCGGATTAAGAACCCGGGGCGGGGCGCTAGTCTACTTCGCTTCTCCTGGATGGCGGATGGTTTCCTAACAGGCGCATTCGCCGTACTCTTAACGGGGGGGGGGGGGGGGGGGGGCGGGGGGATAAGGGGGGGAAAGGGGAAAAAAAAAACTCGACCCCGTTTGCGCATGCGCCCTGATCTTGCCTTGCTGGACTATCCAGGAGGCGATGGGCTGAGATTGGGCTCGTGACGAGCCTTGTATGCGCCTGCGTTGGGGCCCCCTCATCTCAATGGGATAAATAGCCTGGATTGACACTTGGGGCGACAGCTTAGTTCTGTTGCTATGGTTGCCACGTGAGAAGGCCAGGAGCCAGGCGCCCGCTCACATTGTGTTGTAAACATGCTGGGCCGACCTTGCGCGGTATTGCTGATAGCTAAGAGATGGGGGAGAGGGGTGTGTGTGTACCTTGTATTCCTCTCGCAATGGGAAAGAAAAGAACTTGTATGGTGTGCTTAGTCTAACCCTGTGGGTGTTAATTCAGAAGGAGGCTGTTTCCAGTTTTAATAGGATGCCCTTGCCCACAAATTATTAAAATAGTACTTGAAATTCTGGTTAGAGGGGTGTGTGGCATCCAATAAAAAGAGCTGTTTGTGTTATGTTTCTGGATTGTGCAGAAAGATCAGGTTTATTGGAAGTAGTTTGCCGAATGTAATGGGGCATCGATATGAAACAACAGAACTGCTGTGGGTCTGGATTTTGGTTTCAAAATGTGGAGTGGGATTCTGTCTGCCCCAGTTCACGGAGTTTTGCCATTTCAACCCACAGCTCCTGAAAAAGAGTGATAACCTCACTTTGGTTATACCAAAGGTAACAAAAGCAGCTCTGTTGAGAAAAGCAACCGTTGATTTGGTTGTCTCTCTAGATAAGATCCCCCTGCTTTTTCCTTGTGGACTGCAGGTGACTAAGAGCGATTTGTCATTTTGGTGGAATAAATAACCCTGATCAACTTAGTTTCAGAAGTGTTGTTGTTGTAAACAAAAGCAGCATAATTAGATGTATTATTGCAGATATCCACCTTTGTAATGTAATGTCATTTTCATATCATATTTCAGACTGTATATTTCTCAGAATATGTTCTTAGAATAATGCTTAATAGGAATACAGAGAGATGCTCATTTCTGGTGGAGGGGACCATTTTTTAACTTTCAATTTCTAAACAAAATCAGAAATACAGGTAGTCCTAAGCTTAACACATTTGAGCCCAAAATTTCTGTTGCTAAATGAGTGAATTTTGCCCCATTTTATGACCGTTCTTGCCACAGTTGTTAAGTAAATCACTACAGTTGTGAAGTTAGTAACACAGTTGTTATGTGAATCTGGCTTCCCCATTGACTTTGCTGGTCAGAAGGTTGCAAAAGATGATCATATCAAAGATGACCACAGATCCTGCAACTGTCATAAATATGCACCAGTTGCCAAGCCTTCAAATTGTGATCGCATGGCCATGGTGATGCTGTGTGTGTGATAGATGTAAGCATGAAAAATGGTCATGTCACTTCAAACGATCACTAAATGAACTGCTGTGATTCGAGGATTACCTGTATTTGTTTTAGATTCATTGATGCTTTTGCATGAATCTGTCATAATTTTTGAAGTTTCCTGATTATACTATGTTAGGAAAATATGTATGTGGTACTTAAGAAGTTTTTGAGCTTATAAATTTTGTTTACCATACTTCCATCCAATGTTCAGTAAACTGAAGGCATTTTATATAAACTTTATTGTTATTTTTTTGTAAGGAAACATTGTGATATGTTGAACCAGTGGTTAAGACAAATGTCATAAATGACAATATCATGAACTAGGGCAGGGATGTCAAATTGAAGGCCCGTGGGCCGAATCCAGCCCACAGGGTGCTTAAATTTATCATTATTATTAATAATAGCAATAAAATTTGTAAGAAAGATTATGATTAGGATAACTTTGCAGATTTATGCCTGTTTGCTAGAAAAAGCTGTATACCAAATAAAGCATTGCATTTCATGTAGTCTGAATGCAGTATTTCATGGTACAAAGGGATTGAAAATTAAACTTTTATACTGTATATAATGTGATGTAGCATTGTTCAGAGTTGTGTAATCTGCATAGGAACCATGTGAAGAGAGGAGAAAATAATTTTCTAACAGCGATTATCTGGTTTGTGGTTATCAGATTTGTTTTTATGATTTATAAGGTCACTAAACTAAATGGTGTGACTCAAAGAAAAGTATAGTTGAAATTCTTAGCACCAGTAAATAAGGGTTTGTTTGTTTTTTTCATTTATTTCATTTACTCCTGTTTTCCAGAGATTTTTGTATGAATGATGACTGTTTAAAAATATAGCAGAAAATCAAATTAAAATAATTGGAAACTAAATTTTATGCCTTTTAAATTCTGAAGGTCAACCCAGGATAGCAGATCTTGTAGCACTTTACATTTGATAGACAATTTTTACAATCAGAATGGAAAATACTTACATTCAAATTTTTGGTTTGATGTTGCAAATTTCAGGGGAAACCCTATGTAGCTTCCGTGGAATGTTTTGATTACAAGAATATCATAAACAAACCTAACAAGGTTTGGATAGCTTTGAATGGGTAGTTTGGAAAATGTTGGATATCACTGTACACAGTTTAAAGTGAAGGCTTAAAGTGAAGCTTGTACTCAAATTTGAAATGTTATTTTTGCTCCAGTAGAGAACATATAAATAATTAAAGATGTGGGATCAAGGTGGGCAGCCTTGGCAACAGTGGCCTTTGAATCAGCAACAATGGATGCAGTCATTTCAGCATCAGCAAGATCCAAGTAAGTAAATATTAGTGCCTTCAGCATTAAAGTTAAGATATTAATCCACATTTTATAAATTGGGTTAGAATGTTACTATTTCATTCACATAGAAAAGATTGCTACAAAAGATGAGTTCACAAAAAAACTCTAAAAAAACTCTATTTTTTTAGAGAATGGAAAACCTGTTAGATCAAAGCCCAACAAACTGTTATTTAGTGTTTACAATCTTTTGAAAGTTGTTACAAGTTGCTTCTATATTGTTTGTAAATACTCTTTTAGACTCTTAGGTGAATAAGAGAAAATGCTGGTAAACAGCAATATGTGCTGAGCTAATGATTTATTCCCTATCCCAGTATGCCTTCATTTACATTCTTAAACATCTTCCAACAAGCATTTCCCAACTTGCAAATATTTTGCATATTGCTGTTGAAGGAGAAGCACACATTTGGCAAAATACCAAACAATTTAAAATTTGTTTTAAATTTGGGGTATTCTTCATTTTATAGTGCAGTCCTCAAACAAATTTTAAATTGTTCAGTATTTTGCTTGAATGTGTGCTTCTCCTTCAGCAGTAATATGCAAAATAATACAGGGAGAAGCTGGTTAAAAGAGTTTCTTACTCTCTGATCCTTACCCCTTTGTTCAAAAAACGAGGTGTATCTCCCTCAAGGAGGTGCAGACTGAACCCAGAAGAGGTGTGAAGAACCTTTTCGTTATACTGTTAGAATAAACCCACCTTCCTTAAAGTTTCATTGTAATGTTTTCAAAGTTCATTATGTTCAGTTTGGTGTTTGGATTTTTAGTGAAGGTCTGTATGTTAAGATTACACTAAGAGAGGTTTGATGACAAAAAGTTAATTTAAAATGAGGTGCGCAACTTTCTTGTGGTAGGAGCTTTACTGATGTTTTGTTTTTTAAAAAACTTGATTTCTGAGACTTGAAAAGAATATATTCAGTAATGTTATGACTCACCTCTAGAATTGGGGTTCCTCTTTTTTGCCCTTTTATTTATTGGTGATAGGATAAAGGGACAAAAAGGAGCAATCTGTTACCTTGAGAAGCTTAAGTCACGTGTTTTGCTATTTAAAATCCCCATACCCTTAAGAAATGTTGGCCCCATCCACTGCAAGTGATGGGATTTCTACCTTTTCTTTAAAATGTGATTTATTTATCCAAACCAGCTACATTCATGCCTTTTCCTTTATATGCCTATGCCATCTTTCTGTTATGTTGCTAATAGCTTTTTATTCTTTTATAAAACAAGAAAGTAGAAAAGAATAAATAGTCTATATATATTCATGGTATCGGGCAGATCTGGATGTACTAACTTGAGGCCAGTGTTCCAGTTCTGTTAATTGTTACATTGTTGCAAAAAGCCAATACTCTGTTTGCCTAAGTATTACAATTATTTCTTTCAGAAGTAGTGTTTTGTAGAAGAGTAAGAAGAAAAGGCTCATCTGTGTCAGTGATCTCTCTTTCTTGATCTCATTAATTCACTCCCATGGGATATCAGTTTATATATGAGTGTTCATATAGGTGCTTAAATTTTTAAAACATACTGAAACTGACCCATGTTCAGGATTGAGTTGCAAAGCTTTTCATATTTTTTCAATAATAATTGAAAATTATTATAAAATTATTATTATAATATTATTGAAATAATAATTTCAATAATAATAATCCAGGAAAGCTCAAATTTCTCATTTAGTCAGTGGACAATTGCTGTATGGGGTATTGTATCAATGTTAGAGGCCTCCAAAATATAGTCATAAATGATGCAGATTTTATTAATGGAGTATGAATAAAATTCAATTCTTGGTTGTGTTGTGGAAATCTATATATCGAAAATCTAATTCTGTTTCTAGGCCAAATTGACTGGGCTGCATTAGCTCAGGCATGGATTGCTCAGCGGGAAGCGTCGGGGCAACAGAGTGTGGTAGAACAGCAAGGAATGATGCCAAATGGCCAGGAGATGACAGGAATGGAACCTGGTCCAAACAACCATGGTAATTTTCAAAATGATCCAAATTTCAACAGGATGTGGCAGCCAGGTATGTTGTTGATCCTTTCCCCCCACCGCATTTGGAATCTTCCTAGCTATGGGTACAGTTCTTACAAGAGCAAGAAATTAAATCTGATTTAGTTTGCAAAATTCTTATCAATACTGGGCAGGATTGAGTTCGGACAAAAATTTCTTTTATGGGAAAGACAAGAAGCATTGATTTTCCCAAGTAACTTGCTTGTAGTGATATATGATATTTTCTGGATTTCTCTGCCTCAGTTAGACTTCATATATCGATTCAGATTGTGATCAGAAAATAATCTAGATGCTTTGAAAATCAAGCTTTGTAACATTAAGTATGTGAATTAGAAAGATTAAATAAATTCAATTGTATAGACAGGCATAAAAATTGAAAAGAACTAGCAATAAACCACCAAACCAAATTATATCCATAGTTCCCCAACAATTTTGTTTGGTTCAGTGCTTGCTCCCAAAAGCATTTTTGAATAGCTTTCATTGATATAATTTCTGCTGCTTGAGTAAAAAAACAAAAAACAAATTATCTTTCTGAGTGAAAGCAAAGAATATTCATAGGTTTTTTAATTTAACAGAAATTTATAGCAGAAGTTACCCTTGATAAAGGAATATACGTACTGTAAAAAGGTTGTTAAAATGCAATTGAGTCAATTTTTTAAAATACATTTTTAGACAATAGTATTGTCAACTCATAAAATATCTCTATGGTCTTTTTAGAGTTGCCAACAGAAAGGGAGGGGGGCGCAGTGTAGCAGCTTGCAAAACCAAAACTGCATTCCATAAATGTTTTCAAAGATAATAACTAGGTGACTGATGTTTCTGCCGCAACATTCTAAGGAGAGCATGATTGATGACTCTTGGCTATGGATGTATCCCACTGGAGAATATGAATTACAATACACCCAGGCAGTGCTGGCATGTTAACTCCCAATAAATCATTTTTAAGTTTTGGAAGTTTGACTTGAGACTCACGATTTAAATGGGGCTAACTGCCGGAGCCCTGGCAACTATTTCAAAGAGTAGTTCACTTTCTATTGAGCATAATATCAATTTATGTTGGACACAGATGTGAGGAAATTTTTCAGTGCATCAGCCATTTTTCTCCTTGTTTTAGACAAGTTGCACATTGTCATGTTTATGATTTATGTTATACAAATAACCTGCATCCTTTTAAAGAAAGTTGCAAAAACTGGGCTTGTTCACTTTGGGCTGTTTATGTATGCGTTGACATCTTAGCATTCAACATAATTCCTCTTGACTTTTTGCAGCATAATTTTGTGGTATAATTTTGAGATTAATTATACTACAAACTTATAGAACATGTTTTTCAAAGTATCCACTGGAAGAAGACAAAATATTTATTTTAAATATTGTGATGTTGTTGCAACTGGTCTTACTACTTTAAAATTTTAAATATGTCCATATTCTGTAACATAGATGAAAAAAATGTGGCTTCACAAACATGATTGAACTTCAATTTCTGATATCCATTATTATTTCACTATACTTGCTAGGACTCTTGTGAATTGGACTTCAGAAACATGGAGTACTACCATAAAGTCATCAATTTCTGCTGTGTAAGATAAACAGTTTCTACAAAAATGACATTCCTTTTGGCCTCTTGTTTCAACTAGAGTTGATCCTTAGCAAGTGCTTTCTAGATTCATTGAACTACTTTGTCAGCCATATTCAGAATTGTCATTGGTTACATGCACTGGGGATGCTGAAAGTGATAAACCTCAATAGCTGGAGATGCTGACATAAGTAATTATTTTCCAGAGGGATATTGTATTAGTTTAGCCATCAGAAACAAGAGTTTTGTGGCAATTTAAATATTAATAAATGTATTATTACATAGTTTGTGTTGCTCCCATCCATTTTATTTGACATCAATATTTTCTTCGATAATGGAGATTATTCTTATCTCTATCCTTAAAATTGCATTTCATATCTGAAAGGTCAGATTGAGGGGAAAATTTAGCTGATATAATATAGACTTTCCCTGTAATAGATGTGATTTGCTTAAATACTATTCATACAAAGAACTACTAAACATAGTTTGGATTCATACAAAAATAGAAACCAGAAATGTTTAATGATATATCCTTCATTTTAAAAATCAATACAGCCTGATTAAAATGATTAACATTTTTTGTTACAACATCAAAACAGAATGGAACATGCCTCACCAGCCGCCTCATCCGCCTCCAGATCAGCCATGGATTCCTCCAGCCCCTGGATCAATGGATATTGTTCCTCCATCTGAAGACAGTAACAGTCAGGACAGTGGGGAATTTGCCCCTGACAGCAGGCATATATTTAATCAAAATAATCACAACTTTGGGGGACCACCACCTGATAACTTTGCAATGGGGCCAGTGAACCAGTTTGACTATCAGGTGAAACATTTGTTATTTTAATATAAGCATGTGGAGTTCCAGCAGCATTGCTCTAAAGCAGATTTCTACAGAGTTTACTTGTTCATTAAAATAGATTTGTTTGCAAACATTTACCCAGCTCAACTAGTTGTTCTACCAACTGTATTCTTATCAGATTGGCTGTGATATTGTACATATGTTGAGCTACACTGGATTAGTGTGATGTGTTCTATTTGGGATTATTTATGAAAGTTCAGCTGCAGGCAAATGTACATTTTATTTACATGATAATTCCTTTTATATGCTTTTATACTTTTTAATAAGTTTTTTGGGTGTGTGTGTCTTTTTTTGCTTTTCTTTTAAACTCCCCATATGATATTTATATATTAAAAGTATATAAAGGATAGCTATGTTAATATAAAACAGATTCATGTTTTGTAAAGGAGAAAGAAGAAAAATATTAACATCACAAGGATGTGATTACTTATTACTAAACTAAGTAAATAAAATATGTTGAGATTCTCCCTATTAATTCTCTGAATAAATAATACTTTTATAAAGTATTGTGCAATTATGTATAAAGAATACAAGGGCTAACTTAAAGGTAAATATTGTATAAAATCATGATGCATACACCTTTAGCCACTCTAAAATTGGAGTTAAATCAAAACTGTAGAATACAGTTTTATTTAATTCATCTATTTTCGGCTAGTTAGTTAAAAAGCACACTGGAGCACTTTTATATACTTAGGCATTCCCATTCATTTTGGT
Source organism: Laticauda colubrina (assembly GCA_015471245.1). NCBI lineage: Eukaryota > Metazoa > Chordata > Lepidosauria > Squamata > Elapidae > Laticauda > Laticauda colubrina. Next base: position 52,181,756 of record BLBF01000007.1, on the reverse strand, counting down.
GAAAGCAGAGAATTAGTCTCTAGATGAGAATTTCTGCACATCTGGTATCTGCATGTTTCTGGATATTACATCTGAATGGAGTCCTTGGTATAACTTAGCATTAAGTGTATTGTTTCAGGAGCACAAGGTGCTATATTTTTCTCAATTATGTGTTAGTGCTATATTAAGTTTTGATGTTACATTTAATAGATATGTACAAAATAAGTGAAGGGACTGTTCATAATAAGTTAGCTTTTTATATCCTTATATAGTCTGTTAAAAATTGCAAACTATAATTTATTTGGTAGTTGATCATCTGAACTTTTGAATAAAGTATATCCCATCCCATATACCCACATTGATATATTAATGCAGAGCTGTCAAACTTGTGGCCTGTGGGCCGGATGTGTCATGCTCTGGCCATGCCCATATCCAGTTTAGCGAAGGGGGAAAAGGTCACGATATGTCACGTGATGACACGAGTTTGACATCCCTGTATTAATGGAACTGAGATTGAAGACACAATTGATGAAGGCTATACACACAATTAGATATAATTTGGGGAAGATGAAACAATAACATGATTGACTAGCTTTTTGTAGCAGCTTTTCTTTTAACAGTAACAATATGCAACTGAATTAATTCATTTCTTAAATCTACATTTCCAGAAGTGCTGATAGCACTTAAAACTTATAAGAGAAAATCCCAAATTGTTAGGAAAACATTAGATGGTTTTATTTCTGATAATGCATAGGTTTTATTTGCTGAAATCACGATTCATGTTTAAAAGAATGCACACATACTCTGAAAATTATTATACTGAGATTTCAGTAATATGCAAATATTTAAAAGCAAGACAGAAATTGCTTGATCAGGCAAATCCTTTAAAAACATATGGACAGTTTTCTTACTCAATTATCTTTCATTAAAAGAAAAAAAACAATGTGCTTCATTCGTGTACATCATGTTCTTTATGATCAGCATTGTAAATTGAGTTATTGACAATTGATGTTTACCATACTCTTTAAACGTAAAGAGGTTATTTACTTACTTAAATATGTCAAATAGTTTTTGCTTAAGAAGTGAGAATTGATCCTGAGCATTTGACGGAATAGAATAGAATATTTTATTGGCCAAGTGTGATTGGACACACAAGGAATTTGTCTTGGTGTAAATACTCTCAGTATACATAAAGAAAAGGTACATTTGTTAAGAGTCAAGAATCATAACGTACAACACTTAATGATAGTCATAAGGTACAATCAACAATCAAATCATACAAGGAAACAGTCAATATAAATTGTAAGGATACAAGCAACAAAGTTACAGTCCTACAATCATAAGTGGGAGGGTAGGGGTGAAAAGGAGTGATAAGAAGATTAACGGTAATAATAGTGTACACTTTGTAAATAGATGAACAGTATTAAGGGAATTATTTGTTTAGCAGAGTGATGGCTTTCGGAAAAAAACTGTTCTTGTGTCTAGTTGTTCTGGTGTGCAGTGCTCTGTAGCATCGTTTTGAGGGAAGGAGTTGAAACAGTTGATGTCTGGGATGTGAGGGGTCTATAAATATTTTCACAGCCCTCTTTTTGACTTGTGCAGTATACAGGTCCTCGATGGAAGGGAGGTTGGTAGTAATTGTTTTTTTCTGCAGTCCTAATTATCCTCTGAAGTCTGTGTCTGTCCTGTTGGGTTGCAGAACCAAACCAGACAGTTATAGAGGTGCAGATGACAGACTCAATAATTCCTCTGTAGAACTGTATCAGCAACTCCTTGGGCAGTTTAAGCTTTCTGAGTTGTGCAGAAAGAACATTCTTTGTTGTGCTTTTTTGATGATGTTTTTGATGTTAGGTGTCCATTTTAGGTCATGTGATATAGTAGAACCTAGAAATTTGAATACTGTTGATACTGTGTTGTCTAGTATTGTAAGAGGTGGTAGTATGGGTGGGTTTCTTCTAAAGTTTACCGCCATTTCTACGGTTTTGAGTGTATTCAGTTCCAAATTGTTCTGGTTACACTATGAGGCTAGTTCTATAATCTGTCTGTATGCAGATTCATCATTGTCTCAAATGAGACCTATCACAGTGTGTCATCAGCAAACTTCAATATGGATCGTTTGAGATGCAATCATTGGTATATAGGGAGAAGAGAAGTGGAGATAGCACACAGCCTTTGCTATCCTGCAAATGCATGATAATAATTCATTTATATAATAGAAAAGCTATATAGTATCATATGCTCATTAGCACATGATTTAATTCCCCTTCTCTGTTGAAATTACTTCAGAAACATAACATGACAATATTAGGTATATCCTGATGGCCTACAAATAAATGCCAAATCTCCAATAAAATGAAAAATAATTTATGTTCCTACAGATCTTTTGGGCCTCTATTTCCTCAATGGAAGATTCCAGCTCCATATTATTTTTGTTTTTAAAACAGTATGCTTTCTAATGTCATAGTGTAAAACAGCATGGGCTTCTCTTTTACAAAATTACTTTTTAAATGGTAAAAATCCTTTTTTTTTTTTTAATTAATCTTTGCATTCTCCCTAAAGTACTCTGGACTCTAGTAGAAGCAAGAAATATTCTATACAGAGATCAAACCCTTTTTTTTCTTTTCTTTTCTTTTCTTTTCTTTTCTTTTCTTTTCTTTTCTT
>BLBF01000007.1:52155074-52179106 GCA_015471245.1 Laticauda colubrina | reverse complement strand
CTTTTCTTTTCTTTTCTTTTCTTTTCTTTTCTTTTCTTTTCTTTTCTATCCCATTTCACCTTTTTACTGAGAAACTGTTAGGGGAATCTGTAGCATTGAGTTAAAGAAAAATGAACATTACTTTTTCAGCATGGGACCACTTTTGGTCCACCTCAAGGTGGGTTTCATCCACCTTACTGGCAGCCTGGACCACCAGGGCCCCCAGGACCTCCAGCACCACCTGCGCCTCCTCAGAATCGAAGGGAAAGGCCAGCATTTAGAGATCGCCAGAGATCACCGATCACATTGCCTGTGAAGCAGGAACCTCCTCAAATTGGTATGTCTTCAATATATTTAGTTTAATGTATGTGATACACACATTTTGAAAATACAAGTTGTTGGTCGCTGGGTTTCACGGCCTGTAATTGAGTTATGCATACTGTACTCAATTTTACTTATTTGTGCTTCATCTTAAATAAAGCAACTTTATGGACCTTCAGCTACAGCCTAACAAATGTTCTCCAATATGACCCATGGAAAGAATTATGAAGCTTATTAGAGACTGTTAGCTTTTTAAAATCCTGATAGTATGCATTTATTAAGTAATTTATTTTATGATGCTGTAGATGCTGTTAAACGTAGAACTCTACCTGCTTGGATTCGTGAGGGCTTAGAGAAGATGGAAAGGGAAAAACAGAAGAAACTAGAAAAAGAGAGAATGGAACAGCAGCGTTCTCAACTGTCTAAAAAGGAAAAGAAGGAAATTACGGAACCAGGAGAAGAGGATGGACCTCGGTTACCACAGAAAAGTAAATTTGTAAGTGGGAAAATCCCTGAACAAGTTTACATATTTTTAAAATACTTCATTTTAATATTTTTTTTTCGAAAATAAAGTTGTATTTTACCAACAGTGTTGGTAGCAAAGGCAGCAGTTTGTCCATACTTTTCCGAATTTGTCAGTCTTCTTAAGCAGATGTGTAATTTTAACTGCAAGGTCCTGCCCAAAATACTAGTTTTGTTTTGTCAAAATGATGGAATGTGTCTGGCAGTCTTGATCAGGCAAAATAGACCTCAACCTTGAAATTTCCTTTTGCATCAATATCTTTTTAAATTTTGTCAGTGTGAATAGTCAACATTTCAAATATGAAAGTTCCTTGTTGAAGAGCTATATTTCTTGTTTTATAGGATAGTGATGAAGAAGAAGATTTTGATAATGTAGAGGCTATAAGTAGTGGAAAAGTCACAAGAAGTCCATCTCCAACTGCTCATGAGGAGCAGAGTGAACCAGAAATGACAGAGGAAGAAAAGGATTATCAGATGGTACAATTCATTTTTGGATCACTGTATTTGCCATACATTTGACTGTTAATATAATAGGAGCCATAGTTAAGAAAAAATAATTTATTATTACATTCTAATTTTTTTAACTTGATTTTTTTTAATTGATAAAATTTAATGATAAATTTGTAATTTGAAAGACATATATTTAAGCTTAACTAGGAAGGATTTTTTTTATTGTTAACCATTATTGAAATAACAAATCAGTTCAAGGGTTCATCCTTAGATATTCAGAAAATTTGTTCTTTAGTCAAATTATTCTAATGGAGACATCAAGCAACTGTTGCTAAATTGAATTTTTATTGGTGTGCTGATACATCTGTTGCATCAAAATGTGTTAAATTGAAATCTGCTACAATTAGGGTTTACTGTGGAACACTTTTTTACTTGATATTTTTGCATAGGATGTCATATAAACATTGTTGGCATAAATATGCTATTTCTCTTACTGTTGCCAAATCCTTTGCTATTTCTTTTTCAAGAAGTGAGATGCCTTGAATTGGGGTAGCATCTGAATGAATGTTTATCTTTAAATTTGTTCAGATGTTGCTGACAAAAATGTTGCTGACAGAAATTCTACTAGATGTCACCAATGAAGAAATTTATTATGTGGCTAAAGATGTCCATCGTAAAGCAATAAAAGGTATGTTTGGGCTTCTAATAGGTTCATTAGTTGTCCTTGTGCATGTCTTGTAATAGTTTAAAGTATACAAGCATATATTCATATATAATATCTGTACCTAAAATAATTTAAATGTAAAGTTCCAAAAATTCATTTGTAATCATATATTGTTGTTCTGCGTAGTTTATAGCATTAAATATTTAATTTTTTCAATTTAACTTTTTAAAAATTGTGTTGAGTTTTTAAATAGAATTTTCTAGTTGAAATTTAGATAAGCAAAAAAATTCCAATAAGTCAAACTTGTATAATTAAATGTTTTTGTGATTCTGCTATTCAGATTTTTTTTTTTTAAAGTAACCTTATTTCATATAACTCTGAATAAATTGATATACTGATTGTAGGTAAAATGTATTACTCTGTTAATACCTTACTCTAAAGAACTGCCTTTTTAATTGTATCCATTATTAATTTACAGTTTAAATTTCTAAACAATCATGGCCAGAAATTACTGGGCTTTCAATGGATGATACGTGTTTAATGTTTTTTCTCTCCTCCACAAAACAGCAATAGTAGTAGATTTAACAATACCATAGACACTCATGACTATGAAAACGTGGCTATTTGTGTTAACATGTTGTTCCTGTTGTTGATGTGATACAAAGCTCCTGCAAAACAGCTGGCACAGTCCAGTGCATTGGCTTCCCTCACTGGACTTGGTAAGTATGTTCCTGATTTTTGAGAGGGACTTAATGGGGAGAGCTGTCGCTTGCATTCCTAAATATGTATTGAAACAAGAGTGAAACTGTCCAATTTGCATTAGGCAAGCATCAAGTAACTTAGGACTTATCTCACAAAAGTTATACTGAAATCTGTGAAAACTGTAGTACTCTTTCTGTGCAAGCCTTCCCTGAGGTTGGAGGTTGGGTGTTTTTGGCCAGATATCTAATATGGTATCTAAAATATAATGGACATGAATGATTTGTATTATTTTTTAAAAACTTTATTGTGTTAGTATATGTTTAAATTTAAAAAAAACCCACAATAACATCTACTATTTTGTCTTGCCAAAAATCCCACACAACAAAATGCATATTTTGAATTCTCATAGCTAGTGCTTGACATTAGAACACGCTGGATATGAAATTCAGAATTGCATCCTATGTTGTAATAGATTGTGTAAAAAACTGTGCATGTCAGTGTAACATTGATAATGCTGTCGTATTATTGTGACATTAAATAAATATATTATTTTGACCACTATGATGAATTCTTTTGTTAGTTTAAATGTATTTGGAAAAATAATTTTAAAATTAAGAACCTGGGAAAGAAAGTAAAAATGCTTCTGAGCCAGATGCTCAATATTACTTTCTACCAGTTTTTCAGATCTATCTTTTGGGGGAAGAGAAGTCCATTCCTATTGCATATCTGTACCTTTTTAATGTACAGTCTTTTCTGAACAATTGATTGGCATTAGGACTTTTTAAAGCCCTGGATATTGAAGCTGACTGAAATCACTGTAACGATATCTTGAAGGACAGATCTTAGGCAATGCACTTCACAGTCTATTTTCTTGCTGATGTATTCTAAGCATTTGGTACTGGCTCTGTAAAGAGCTTTTTTACTCATATTGAGCAGAAAGTATGTAATCTTAGCGATTGCTTGCTGGAAAACATGGCAAGCTATTCCGGATGAAGTAAAACCAGATACTGAACAGCAGGTCAGATGTGTGGGCCTTGAACACTCCAGTCAACCAGCATTGGCACTTCCTCCAGAATAAGTGGCTTGTTCAGTGAAGAAGTGAAAGATGGGCAATATGCACTCCTCTTTGCCCTGCAGAAATATTAAGAACCAGGATTAATCTTTCCTCGTGATAGACTAGGCTTTATGCACGCAGGTGGACTGGGTGGTTATGGATCAGGAGACAGTGACGATGAGAGGAGTGACAGAGGCTCTGAGTCATCTGATACTGATGATGAGGAACTACGACACAGAATCAGGCAAAAACAAGAAGCATTTTGGAGGAAGGAGAGAGAACAGCAACTACTGCTAGAGAAACAGCTGGAAGGTATGTATATATGTATAGGGAGAGGGACTCTTATGCTTATACAGAATATTTTAACCTCTTACTATGTTAACTCTACGTGTAGCATTTCATGAGGCAGTTAGGGCAGAAGCCTCTTTTGCGCACACATGCACAGATAAGGCCTTGAAATAGCCCTGCCTTGCCATGAGCTTGGTTTATATCTTAGTCATACAGATCCATAGAGGCCTTTCACAAACATCTAATGAGATGATCTGCAAAGGCCTAACTTATTATGTGATACTATATACCCAAGCAAAGCTATTGCACTTATGGTAAACTAATTGTAGCAAATCAGGTTATTTTTTTTCTTGCATCTGTTGAATGTTCTCCAGTGATTTTTGCTGCCACAGAACAATTGTGGAATAATTACTATTCTTACACATTTTATCTTAAAATTATTACTGGCCAGAAGAATAGGAATAGTTATTGGTTCCAATTTATTTGTATGATTTGGGGATCTATTTCTCTTTGGCACATATTTTGCAGAAGAAAAGCTCCAAAATGAGAGAATTGCAAAAGAGATGAGTGAACTTGCCAGTAAAGAGCAAGGCAACAATACACCACTAGAAGATGTGAAAGAAGCTGAGGAGGAGGATGCATTTGGTGAAAAGAAAAAGTCTCCAAAAGAAATAACACCAGACATGGAACCCAAAAAAGAGATTAAAGAGAAAGAGAGAGTAGGAAGGAGTAGGTCAAAAAGTTCAAGTAGTGCTAGTTCAAGTAATAATAGCAGAAGTAGCAGCAGTAGCAGCAGTAGCAGCACAGCTAGTAGTTCATCTTATAGTAGTAGTTCAGGCAGCAGTCGCAGTTCTACACATTCTTCCTCCCCCAAAAGAAAAAAAAGACGTAGTCATAGTAGGTCACCTAAAGTTAGGCGTAGCAGAAGTAGGAGCTATTCACATAGAAATAGAAGAGAAAGGAGCAGGAGCAGGGGTAAGGTAAGAGAAAGGCAGAGATCTAGCAGACACAAGAGTATAGAAAGAAGGGAGAGGAGACGAAATCATAGTCCTTCCCATGACCGAAACTGGGAGAGACGTAGAAGTGATAGTCACTCGAGAGATAGACTTACTAGCCATTCCACTTGTAGTGGGAGTCGAGATAGGCATAAAAGTGAAGATCAGCACAGGAGCATAAGTGGGAACAGGCACAAACATAGTCACGATAGCAAAATTCAAGAAAGAAAAAAGGAACGCAGTAGGAGCATAGAGAAAGATAAAAAAAAGAACAGGGAGAGGGACCGAGATCAGGAAAAGCGCAGGGAGAAACAGAGAAAAGAAGACAAAGACAGTAAAACTGGCAATCATGAAGAGAGATTAAAAAGAAAAAGAGATAGCGAAAGAACTTTCTCTCGCAGTGATTCCTTGTCTTCAAAAATGTTAAGGCGTGATTCAAGGCAGGAAAGTAAAAAAAGTTCTACCAAAGAGAGCAAAAAGCATTCAGGTTCAGAATCTAGTACAAGGAGCAGTTCTGAGTCACGAGGCAGCAGCAAAGAAAAGAAGCCGAAGAAATCAAAGCATAGTCGGTCACGGTCCATGGAGAAATCTCAAAGGTCTGGTAAGAAGGCAAGCCGCAAACACAAGTCTAAATCACGATCAAGGTAGTATTCTTTTAAGTATTTTGCTTGATTTATATATTTCTTTATGTTTCAATTCTTCATCATGCTTACCTGAAACATATATATCTATATATAGATATATATATATATAAATACTTTGCAAATTAAACTGTAAATTATCCTTCTGGTGGGATGGGGAGATACCTTTGATCACTTTTAAAAAAAGAAATAGTTATTAAGCCTAACGTGTATGCTTTGATTCTTGTCCCTTTAATTTTCCCCACTTTTTCTTTATTTTTCAGATCAGTGACTCCTCGTCGTAAACGCTGAGGAATGATATGACACTAGTCATAATGATTTTAAAATTCCATGAGTTTTTAAGGGCTTGTCTCATTATAGAGGCTTATTATAGAGGCTACAGTTGTGGCTATGTAGATGGAAGCTGACCCTTTTTTTAACGAAAAGATCTGTAAATAGCTGTATTTTTTGGAAACACTGCTCGGAGTTAAGTACTTGCTAGGAATTCTTTGTATTTACATTTTTCAAAACAGTAGTGCTTACCTAAGGCTATGAAATATGTCATTCTCTTTCAGCTGTAATGTTCTTAAATTGCTATTGAATGTATTGTGATGTCAATAAAGTTCTTTAGTTCATTTTTTGTTTAACTTCTTCTATTTTTATTTATTTTAAATATTTATTTGCAAGGCATTTTTCTTTTGTAAAATGCTTAATAGTGATTTAACTTCTCGATTGCATCTTTGGATAAATCCCAGTCAATTCTCTGATAACAGAACTGTGTGGGGAAAAAAAAGCCCAAAGATTTGTGTTTTATTTTAATGGTATGCTTCATCATAATGTGTGAATGAAATGTGGATGATTACTGTAAGACATACCAAGACTAGCCAAACAGAATAGTAAGTCCAAGTAAGTTCACTTACATGAAACAAGTTTATAGCTTTGCAACACTTGTATGATTGGAGAAGTTAATACTGCTTTTGACTCAGTTTCTGTAATTATAACATTAAAGGTCACTAAAATAACCTTGTGTTAATAAATTTCATTAGGTCTAATCTTACAACTTACCAACTTAAGATGATGATTGCAAAATTAAAATGCTGTTTATGACATCTTAGAAAATACTAAAAAGTAAGCAGTTTTTTGCTTTGTAAACATGAATTCTAGAGAGATCTTGGTGTTGAAAGTAGGCTTAAGTATGTTACATCTTCCTATCAGAGATTGGGAACTTTCATTTTGATTTCTCATTTACTTCAGAAAGTTAATGGCACGCCTTAGTATTTAGCTTATAACTGTGCAGACTAAATTTATAAGGTGCAGGGAAATAGAGTTGATACAATCCTAATGAACATAAGACCTGAAAAAATAGGAACTAAGATGTCAGTATCATACTATGTACTTTGAGTAACCCTCTTCATGCATTGTACCTTCCAGGTGCATTATACTGATAGTCCTTGCTTAATGACTGGTTGCTAAGTGATTGAAGTTACAGTGGACCCCCTTTAAGCTGCTTACAACCTGGTCCTGAAGTTAGAGCTGCTGCAGTGCCCCTCCAGTCATTTGCTTTTACAACCAATTGCAGGGACACTAACAGACTCCCCCTATTTTACCCCCACCAAGTCCTCGCAGGGCTTGGGCCTCTTCTACCCCCTCCCATCAAGAACCACACACTTATCTTTTGAAGATACCCAGAATTTTCTGCAGCTCCATGTGATTTGGGCAGCCATATGGCATGATTCCAGAAGTGAGTACAATTATTTTGAGCAACCTTCTAGTCGCTTGTTTGAGTTAGTAGTTTCTTGATTGATGTATTGTTTACCACTTGACAAACAGTAAACAATCAAACCACAAAGAAAAAAATAACACTCCCACCATTTCTAGGGCATGCCATTTACATATAAACCAAGAGCAACCCCTCTCCTTTCTAGCACTGATAATGTTATCTAGTTTGGTAATGAAATGTCTGCAAGAAAACAAGCTCAGAGAGCACCAACCAGTCCACACACCTCTAGGACAAGAAAAGTGATTTCTTTTCTGAACAAATACAAACTTGAAGCACCCAGTGTATATTAATTGTAGGTGAACGTAATACACATTTTGTAGCAATCATATTAACAGATAGTGTTTCCTCTATTTTATTTCTCCAATTTTTCTTTTAGAAAAAGAGTAAGGCCCAAAAAGAAAAGTTCTGTAATAATAGAAAATTAAATGTTTGTTTCTGTATTTAACTTGCTCCAATAAAAACTACAATGCTGTTTCAGTTTGTTCTTTTTAACATACCAACGTGTGTAACATTTTAAAAGAAATTAATGAGATTATTAGGTTATAAGAACACAAGAGAAACAAATATTAAATGTCAAAGTTATATTGACTCAAAAGTAGAAAACTTTGAACTTCACTAACCTCTCCCTTATGTAATTGTCATATAATGTTAACATAGAGGAGAAATGGTCTTTGGAATACACATTTGCTTTGTCACAGAGAAGGCATTTGTTTATTTACATATAATACTTTATTTACATATATTTTTGTATCCATCTTCCAGGTACTTGACTATATATATGTATAAAAAAACAATAGCGCATAATTTATTGCATTCCTAAATGCATCCTTGCCTGTCTCGTCCACATATTGTCTTTGTTCCTGCATTGAAATGGCTTGCTAGCTTAATTTTTTTAAAAGAAATTGCTATTCCCTTATATTTATTTCCTCCATCCCATCCTGAGGAAGGTTAAGTAAGCTGAGGGCAACCAGCCCAAAGTCACCAATGAAACTTCTGTGAGTTAAGTGGACCCAGAAGATGAGTGTCGCTATTTAACCAGCATACCACATTGGCTTTCTATGGAGATTCTCAATCATCAAGATCATGGTTGTCCGAAAGGTGCTTTCCAAAAAACAGCTAAACTTGGGTTTTTCAGTTCTTAAGAACTGAAGCTTCTTGGATGAGAAGTGAAACGTTTTCAAGGGAAAAAAAACAACCTCCAGTTGCCTTTTGGAAAAGCACATTTGGGATATCCTGGCTTTCACAAATCCTCTCAATAACGCTCCCAACCTTTGTGCCAGTTTACCTTTGAGCCAGTCTCACCTGAAGTATTCATCCACCGAGTAACAAAGCAATCTCAGAGGACTTAATATGGGATGGAAGAGTCTCTGGAAGCTCAGCCACCTCTGGGTTCCCTGGAACCAGCTGCAGGGTTGCCCTTCTCATTTGGCCAAGGGACTCCAACTGCTGGAGAAGAAACAGCTTCTCCAGTCCGTGACACTTCTTCCTAATACTAACTTGTGCAGCTATATCCCACTGGGTAATCCCTGCCGCACTTGGTCTTCCTCTCTACAAAACACGTCTCCTTTGCCCACCATGAGTCGATTTAGAGCAGGGGTGTCAAACTTGTGTCACCAGGGCACCACGTGATGTATTGTGACTTTCCCTCCCCACTTTGCTAAACTGGGCGTGGGCATGGCCAGCATATAATGCATCCGGCCCACAGCCTGCGAGTTTGACAGCCCTGATGTAGTGGTTAATGGTGGCCAAGTGGTTATAATGTGGCTGTAATACAGTATTGCAGTCTCCTTCTACTGGCTGACTGCATTTTGATTCTCACTGGCTCAAGGGTCACTCAGCCTTCCATCCTGAGATCAGTAAAGTGAGGACCGATTGTTGGGGGCAATACAGGTAGCCCTCACAACAGTTCATTTAGTGACCCTTCAAAGTTACAACGGCAATGAAAAAAGTGACTTGCCACCATTTTTCACACGGTCTTTGCAGCATCCCCATGATCATGTGCTCAAAATTCAGATGCTGCGCAAGTGCTTCATATTTATGACAGTTACAGTGTCCCAATGTCATCTGTGACCTGACAAGCAAAGTCAGTGGGGAAGTCAGATTCACTTAATCGATAAACTACTAATTTATTAACTGCAGCAATTCACTTAACTGAGGCAAGAAAGGTTGTAAGATGGGGCAAAACTCTCTGAACCAAATGCACCACTCCACCGAAAATTTGGGCTCCATTGTGGTCGTAAGTCGAGGGCTACCTGTATGATGCCACTAAACTGCTTAGCGAAGGCTGTAAAGCACCGTGAAGCGGTATATAAATCTAAGTGCCGTTGCTATTTAGAAGCAAGCAAAAACATGGCCGCAGCTTTCCCCCCCCCCTTTTTTTTTTTGTGTGTGTGTGTGTGTGTGAAGGAGTTGTGAAGGAAACCTCGACAATACATTGCACGATAAAAGATCTATCGTTCGCTTTACAGGGTCATTTTGTTTTTATTCCTTCTTTGCTGCCTTTTCTCTCAAAGGTTCAGGGCGGATTACGCGGGTGCACCTTCATTTTAATCTCGCAACAATCACAATAAGATGCTTGGCCCAATAAGATGCTCCCTGAGGGCTACGCTACCGGGGCCCCCCCGCCATCTTCCCTTCCTCCTACTACATTGCACCTGTCCCGCTTTCGGTTTTCGGTACCCAGAGGTACTGCAGTCGTGCTCTAGTCGTCGCCCCCCCCCCCCCCCCCCCCCAAAAAAAACTGAGCTCGTTTGCTTGGGTTGTGGGTGAAGCTTTACTAAGCTTAGGCTTCTTGGCGCCAAGCTCGCCTCCCAAACCGCAGTCCGGTTGAAGATTTGGAGGTCAGAAGAAAAGCTTGCGAGCATCTTCGGTCTTCTTCCCCTTCAACGACCGGCCGGAACGCTTCCACTCTCCCTCCGAAGCTATTTCGAGGAAAGGGCAGGTCAAAAACGACGAAATATCTCCTCCCCGGAACTGGTGGAGGCTGGAGCCAAGCCGAGAAACAGGCAGGCCTATTGGCGAGCGGGAGCCCGGAGGTGGAGCCGCGCTCGGCAGAGCCAGCCCGCCGCTCCTCCACTCCGGTTACCCGGGGAGCCGTCGTACCTCATGGAGGGCTGGGCCAGGAGCTCGCTATGGGGGGCAAGGCGGCTGTGGGCTCCCCACGCCCACATGACGCGAAGCCGGGTGACCTGTGGGCGCCCTTTGAATCTCTGGGAGTCATCGGGTGAGTCCAAGACCTTTTTCCTCGCCTCTTAAGCTGAGTGGCCTGGCCTCGGCTGCCTGCAATCGAGGGGAACTGCGGTGGAGATTTGGGGTTTGTTGGCCTTTTAAGTCTTCGAAGATTTTGACGAGGAGGATGAGAAAAACCTCTTCGAAGAGTGTTCGAAGCCTTTCCCCGAGTTAACCGCCAACCTTGGGGTGCTTATCTTCAGCCTCTCTTAAAAGCATCAGGTGGCAAGGCTCTCCGCGGTGATCTGTTTTTCTGTCTTTGGGCCTCGGGCTTTACATTGAAAGAAATCCTCTCCCCCCCCCCCTCGCGCTTTAACAAACCGGACACAGATTTGCATTTTTGCCTAATTGGTCATTTTTGACTGCTTCTGAGCCATTGTATTCCGAGGTGAAAGTTATGCAGATCCATTGGTAATTTGCAAAAACCCTTTTCTTATGTAACCTCATTGTATTGGTTAAAACACATATTCTCACCCTGAACTTATAAGAATGACAATGTTAAGACAGAATTGTGATATTTTGGGATGAGATGTCAGACTGGAGTAAACATTTTCACAAATTTGAACAACTTTCTTTTTTACTTTGCAGCTATAGGTAGGCAAAAATTAATACAACTGTCATACAGAATTAATTTCTTATGGGCTAGTGACGGTAACACAAAAAGAACATGGTCAAATGAAGAAAAAGGTCTTTACTTGTAAACATGGTCAGTCAGTTACTGACTGACCAGGTTTATCATTACTAGCAGGTAAGAATTTAATCCAAATGCTGCCTGACTTTTAGACCTCATATAATCCTGCGATTAATGTCTTCTGTCAAAGCTAAATCTTCAGAGCAGAGATCTGTTTATCCTACTCAGTCAGTGGTAAAGATACGGAATAAATGAAATAGAGTAAGAGAGATAAATAAGTTTGCCTTTAGGTTTTGGGTATGTCTTTGTACATCATTAATCTGTACGTCACCAGTTGATTTATTTTATACATATGCCTATTATACATACATACATACATACATATTACAAAATACATTTAAATACAAATAAATAATTTTAATATTAGAAATTAAGGTGAGTGAGGTGGAATTTCACTAAGAATACTAACCACTACAGAAACAAACACGTATTTGTGACATTAGGTTAATGTCAGGTTTCTTGATAATTTTTGTTAAATTTTTGTTCAAAAATACATTTAAAATGTAAAAATAAAATTGGCATGCATATAAAGTAATGTCTCATGTATTATTAAGATTATCACTTCATAGTACACATATTTAAATCAAAATTTCCTGAATCCAGTATTCTATAAATGGAATTCCATTCACTCTCCTGTCCCCTCTATATGCTGTATATCCTGTAAACATCTCTGCAGATTTCAGGAATGAATGGGAAATTGGAGAAATGAGGAATCTGGTTTGCTAATGGATTTTAGTCAACCAATATTTATTACTGGAATTAGTCTGATAAAACAAATTTATTATGGCTTAACAAATGTGCCCTTAAAATATGTTTCTTATAATCACTCTTTGGAAAACCTGTAAGTTAAAAGTATTGCTTTTTATCAGGTAATCATAGAAGTCAACATCAGATATTTCAAGAATCCTTTTCTATTAACGTTCAGTTAAACTATGGTGAACTTGTAAATTTGACTAAAGTGAGAAGCAAAATGTAAGTATAGCATTTTGATTTACTGGTAATTATTCATAATTATTTTTATGGAAAATGTGAAAATGTGCTTCATAATAAATTATATTTGTAAGAACATTCTAGTTGTTCTTTTTTATATAGTGTTCATATGTAGGAAATTATAGTGCACTAAACTAATGCCCTCTGGATGCACTGGGACTTCCAGTTTTACACCATGATGTAAAAAAAAATATTGGAACTCCAGAAAAAGTGCAAAGAAGAGCAACAAAGATGATTAAGGGACTTGAGGCTAAAACATAAAGAATGGTTGCAGAAATTGGATATGTCTAGTTTAATGAAAAGAAGGACTAGAATTGATATGATAGCAGTGTTTCAGTATCTAAGGGGCTGCCAAAAAGAAGAGGAGGTCAACCTATTCTCCAAATTATCTTAAGGCAGGAGAAGAAGGAATGGATGGAAACTAATTAAAGAGAGAACCAACCTAGAACTAAGGAGAAATTTCCTGTCAGTGAGAACAATAAGTGGAACAACTTGTCTCCAGAAGTTGTGAGTGCTCCATCATTGAAGGTTCTTAAGAAGAGATTGGACAATCATTTGTCTGAAATGGTATAGGGTTTCCTGCTTGAGTAGGGGATTGGACTAAAAGGCCTCCAAGGTCCCTCCCAATTCTTGTTGTTCTGTAAATTTGAAGTTTCATGTCTTCCAACAAACCAAACATCACACCAGATAAAGAATATTACTTTCCCAGCATATGGATTGCTTATAGCATATGGATTCAAAATTCCAACATCTGGAACTTGTTATAATTATGTATTACATAATATACTTGTTATAATATGTATAACATAATACGTTACTATGAACAGGACTTTTAAGAAGTGTTTTGCTGGACTTAACCAAAGTAAGTTGGTTAAGCCCATGTCACACTGTACCAACGGATGGAAAGAGGATGTAAAACGGAGAGAAACACTTGCCATCCATTGGTTAATGCGATGCATCCGTTCTGTACTCACTGCCTCTGTTTTTCATCCTCTCTAACCGTCCAGCATCCGTCTATTGACATTTCATCCGCTCAAAAAGTTTTGAGCTGCTCAAAACTTTTGAGCGGAAAATGTATCCAACGCGTCTGTTCTGCATCCGCTAGGCATACGGGGGACATCCGTTCTGCATCCGTTGTCATCCGTTACGCATCCGCTATATCTGCTAGGCATCCGCTGAGCATCTGCGCAATTCAAATCCGCTCCAGCGGTAAACGGACGCAGGGAGGAAGCGGAACGGATGTGGAATGGACGCGCAGCGTTAGTAGCACGGACTGAGAAAGGATGAAAGCATATGCAGCTCGCAAATAAAGCATAAAAACGGAAAAAACGTTCACAGAGGGGACCTATCCGCTCTCATCCGCTTCCATCCGCTAGGCTTCCGTTCCGCATCCGCTTTGCATCCGCCCTGCGTCCTCCCTGCGTCCGTGTTATCTGCTCCGATTATGCAAATTTTTGTCCCTTTTGAGAGCGGATAACAACGGATGGAACATTTTTCTCGTCCGCTGTGTCCTTTTTACAAACGTTTTGCATCCGTCGGCCAGTGTGACAGGGCCTTTAACCAAACCAAACAAAAGTTGGGCAGATGCTTTTTGATGTTCAAAAACAGGACATGAAGGTCACCTGTGGTGCCCACTGATATTCAAACTCTCATTAATCATTTCTTGAATATGGAGATTATATTACCTAACTTTAAGATTTAACTCTTGTTTGTTTGCATCCTTTAAATTTAAGACAATATGTCACCACCTTTTGTAACACTGCATGAATTAATTCATTATAGAATACCTGAAATACTGCTTTTTGTCAGTCAGTGGAACTGTAGTTCCAAAATACTATTTGAAAGAGAAGCTTTTATTTTGCTGTTTCTATTCTCCCATTCATAATTTTATGTATTAGTGTTGTGTTGTCCTAAAAAACCCCAAATGCCTTAGCATTTTATCATATTTCTGTGTGTAGAACAGAATGATTGTTCCTGCTGCAATCTGAATTTATCTACTTCTTCCACTTTTTGATAAAAGTGAAACTAAGTATTCAAAAGTGTATATTGTATGGGTTTGACAAATCCATGTTTTCCACAAACAAAGTGATTTTTTGCACTTTACAATCATTTTTGCTAATTGTGTTTGACTTGATGAAACTTTTGTTTAGAAAATTTATAGGTCAACCATATAGTACTTGGCAAACAGTAGACCCAGAAGAACTTAGAAGATTCCAAAGGCTGGCACACAAGTGGTGGAATGAGGATGGAGAATATGCAGCCCTGCATTCTATGAATGATATTAGAGTTCCTTTTATTAGGTAAAATTTTAAAATATTTTCAAGCTTTTGCCAGAAATTTGAAATTAGTTAAGAATAATCAACTTTTGAAATTGAATCATAACCTTACTTACTGTTTAGTTAAAGCTTATGTGGATCCCAAAACTAAAATATAGTGGATATAAAAAGTTCACACACATGCCAGTTTTTTTGAAATATAAAAAATAAATCAGACCAAAATAAAGCACTTCAGAATTTGTCCCCCCTGCAACATAACATAAGTTGTACTATTCAGTTGAAAACACTCTGAAAATTTTGTAGGGGAAAAAGTAAAAAAAACCCACCTCTTAAAATTATATGGTTGCATAAGTGTGCACACCCTTAAAGTAATACTTTGTTGAAACACCTTTTGATTTTATGACAGCATTCAGTTTATCAGCATAGCTCATCTTGCCTTGAGAATCTTTGCCCACTCTTCCTTACACAAGCACTCCAAATCTGTGAGATTGTGAGGGCATATCCTGTGTGCAGCCCTTTTATCCAGCCACCACATACATTTTCAATTGGATTCAAGTTTGGACTCTGGCTGGACCATTCCAAAAGTTTGATCTTCTGGTAGAGCCATCCCTTTGTTGCTTTAAGTATTAGTGGTGTTGAAAGTTGAAATTGTTCTTCCTCTTCAGGATTTTAGAAGCAGTCTGTAGATTTTGTGCCAAAATCGATTGATTGAAACTGTTCCTAATTCCTTCCACTTTAACTGAAGCCCCAGTTCCATCTGAAAAAAAGCAGCTCTGAAGCATAATGCTGCCACCATCATACTTCACTGTGGTTATGGTGTAATTTTGGTAATGCAGTGAGCTCTTTTTGTACTAAACATATTTTTTTGGAATTATGCTCAAAAAGTTCAACTTGATCTGATCAGACTATAACATATTTTCCCACATGCTTTTGTCAGATTTGATGTAGGTTTTGCAAAATGTAGCTGGGCTTGGATGTCTTCCTTTGTAAGAAAAGACTTCCATCTTGCACCCTATCTCACAGCCCATACATACAAAGATTATGGGAAATTGTTGTCCCATGTAGTACACAATTAATATTTGCCAGAAATTTGTGCAGCTTCTTTAATGTTTCTGTAAACCTTTTGACAGCCTCTCAGATGAGTTTTCTTTTTCATCGATTTTGGAGGGTCACCCAGTTCTTGGTAAGGTCATTGTTGTGCCATGTTTTCTCTATTTGTTGATGACTATCTTCAATGTGTTCCATGGTATATCCAATGCTTGGAAAGTTTTTGTACCCTTCTCCTGACCAATACCTTCCAACAATAAGGTTGTACTGATGCTTTGTAAACTCTTTGCAAACCAGTCCTTTTGTGGTAAATGCCAGATAAATCCTACTAGAACAGCTGAACTTTATATGGGTTTGATCAGAGTCACTTTAATTGATGGCAGGTGGGTACTCATTACTATTTAAGATCAGTTTGAATGTGATTATTTAATTCTGAACATAGTGACATCCCTACTTAGAAGATGGTGTGCACACATATATAACAGTGTATGTTTTTATTTTTATCCTGAAAAGATTTCAGTTTGTTTTTAAATGAATTGTATAGCTTATATGTTCTAAGAAATATAGAAATCTGAAGTGATTTGGTCTAATTTTTTTTACATCTCAAAAACCTGCCATTTTAGTAGGAATGTGTAGACTTTATATCCACTTTATAATTAATGGTAAATTAAACAAGTAGTACAGATTTCTATATATACACATATAAACTGAGAAGTCTATTCCTGAATTTTACCATCACTTTTTTCAGGATGGTGACAATATTAATTAGGGAATATTGTAATTAGTTTCAGCTATTTTTCTGAATAAATGTTGCTTTTGGAGGTGTGTGGTGGTAAATATTGTAATAGTGTATGTTGAAAACAAAGTTGTTGATAATAAATTGATTCTTCTCTTTATGACACTTAAAAAGAATAAAATGTTGCAGTTGTGGTAATATGCAAGAGTCTTTTTAAAAATTAAATCATATTTGTTTTCTACTTTGTATAAGAGATACTATATTGAATCTGAGAAATGACCATGAGCTAGGAAGCCCACTCTTTAGCATGAAGATCCTAGATGTTGGCTGCGGTGGTGGACTACTTACTGAGGTAGCAATTGCACATTTGATTATGATGAATGTCCTTATCTTCTGCTTTTAATTAATAGGAGGAAATGCCAGGCTTTTAAATATTTTTTTTATTTCTTTAAAAACCCTGTTTAGCTAAAGTTAACTATCTTTGAAACCACAAAGACATTTGCTTTCTGCATCATGAAAAAATGGTGTTACATTTTATCCAGATTAGGTAGCTAGCAAGAAACATATTTATATTGCCATTTAGCGCAGGAAACCTGGTCCTTACTAGCCAGCAAAATACTTCATCAGGGGGCTTCACCATTGCTGATTACAGAGGGAACTCCACCATCTGCAGTAGGTTATTAAGATAGAAAGGAACTAGTACATGGCAAACGTAAGGGGACTTAATATGTCTGTGCTTTTGAAGATGTGCAAGCATTAGAATGACTCTATACACCTGTGTGATTCCTAACTCCAAAATTGTGCATTTCTTGGCTATAATAGAACGTCTCCCAAACACGACAGCATGGAATGAATGTTGGCTTTAAATTTTTCTGCTTTATTGAAATTTCTACCACATTTGCCATTAATCTATTTGAGTGATATTAAATTTCAGTTTTGGGCAGGTGGCCCTTTTTTTCTCCTCAACTTTAAAAAATATTAGTATACTTAAATATTGTAATTTCAATTTAATTATAATTATATATGTCTCCTTTAATCAATTATAAAATAAGAGGCAGAATTAGTCTAAGGCAAAGGAAAACCTAACTGTTAAAAAGGTCTAAGAAACATTTTTTTGTGGTGGGGTGGGGTTAGTCAACATTTTAAGAATAACCAACAAGGATAATCAACAAAAAGTTCCATAACAAAATGTTAGGATTCATATTTTATTAGTGCAATATTTATTTTTAGAGGGCAAGGAAGCGTGAACGTTAAGCTTAAGTAACTTTAGCTATATTTGTCAGTGATATGGAGATTTTTTTCATAGTTTAATACAGGATAAAATGACATTTATTTATGGTATTAGCCCTTAGCTAGACTGGGAGCTTCAGTTACTGGAATAGATCCTTTGGAAGAGAACATCCGGACAGCAGAACTGCATAAATCATATGATCCAGCCCTTACCAAAAGAATTCAGTACAGAGCCTGTACACTAGAGGATATTGTGGAAGAGGGATCAGAAAAATTTGACATAATTGTTGCTTCTGAAGTAGTAGAACATGTGGCTGATGTTGAAAAGTTCATCAAATGCTTTGGCAAAGTATTAAAAGTAAGTTAAAAAAATAATAAAGTATATCTCAGTGCTATACTTTTTTTTACTGTACTTTTTTCCCCATTTATGTTTCTTTTTACTTTAGTGGCTCATTGCTCCAGAGTAAAATCTGGCTTATAAATTTGTCTGATTATCTAGACTGAATACAGTTACAACCTTCGTAGTGTTCCCTTTCTATTCTGAAAAGATTGATCTAGGCAATCTAAATAGTGAATACATATGAATTTTATTTATTTATTTTGTACAGTATTAAATTTTTCCCTCGGGATTTGGGTAAATAACATTATTTTTTTTCAGCTACATGACTTTTTTTCCAGCAGTCCTTTTATCCATATGCAGATGTCATTGACTTAAACTTTTTGTATTAACTTTTTTTAACCAAATCTTGCAATTATATTCTTTATATGCTTTTTATTGGTCATTGTATAAATAACCAATTTGCAAATTGCCCTTTGTTTTACATAGCCTGAAGGTTCCCTTTTTATTACTACACTGAACAAAACTCAGCTCTCCTATGTTTTTGGCATTATCGTTGCTGAGAAATTACTGGGAATTGTTCCAGTAGGCACTCATGACTGGGAGAAATTCATATCACCTGAAGAGTTAGAGCGTCTTCTGGAATCAAGTAGGTATTAAGTCTCAAGGAAGCAAACAATCATATGGAATCCTTTAAATATGACTACTTGTTGACTTTGAGTTATCTATAATATGTTGCATTAAAAAAAACCCTTTAGTCAAATGATTTTTAAAAATGAAAAGTTAAAATCTGGTCGTGCATCTTTGTTCAACCTGGTCTCTTCCAGCTCAGCCAATTCATTGTTGGCATTACTGGTTGAGAATTCAGGGAGTTGAAGTCATAGCACATCTGGAGAATTCCAAGTTGAAGGAGAGGAGAGGAGAGGAAGGCAATTTGGTGCCTTCCTGAAAAGTTGATCTGCAACTTGTATCATTACTGATTCATAGGAGACTTGAATAAAGCTGATTATTTTACGGAGGAGATAAAAATGTTTCTTGGGCATGAACTTGCTTTTCTAGGACATATTTTATTCCATGTTAAAATTCTCTGATTAAGCAATTTTAACATCCACTCCACTACTACTACTGCTACTACTACTACTTTTTCCATATATTCTCCATTGTGTTCATGATTTCATAATCCCTTCCTCTCCAAATTCTTCAGTGGGAGGAGGGGAGAATAAAAAAAGTCAGCATACAAGAGATTGTTTTTAGAAATTGCTTTGGTTCCACCATCACCCCCCATACCCCCAGAGTGGAGATTGGAGAGGAAGGGATTACAAAAGAATAAACAGGCACACAATGGAGAATATATTGGACTGTTTGCATAGTGTACTTGGGACTCCCAACATCAGCACATTGCTTTCAATGTATTCTCCCCACTGTCTGTTTACTTTCTCTCTCACCAATGCATAAATACAAACTTTAGTTCCCTTCCTGCTTTACCCCAATAGCAAGGTGATCATTCTCAAGGAGAATGAGTGAGCTTGGAAGCAGACAAAAGCCAGATGTGTAAAACTGATTAGTCCTGTCATTTTCAAGCTGGCTATCACAGCAGACCCAGGTGAGCTTTCCAAAAGGTGGAGGACTTGAGAAAAAGAAAGCACAGTCATGGTCACATGGTTTCCCACTTAGTGACCGTATCACTTAACAGAGCAGCTGGTCTCAATTATAGTTGATAATTGAGAGCTGCCTGTAGCAATTTCACTATTGCAAGAGCTTGGAGACATTCAGAGTAAATGATACCTTTTGAAAACATAAATAATCTCAACCTGTCCCTTTCTTTTCCTTACCTGCAGATGGTTTTTCAGTTAAGGTGGTCAAAGGCATGTTGTACAACCCCCTTTTTGGATCCTGGAGTTGGATTGGAAACACTAGCATTAACTATGCACTCCATGCAATTAAATCAAGCATGCAAGAACACCTGGATCTGAAGGAAGCCTCCATAGAGCATCAACAAGCAGAAGCTAACATCAGAACTGCTAGCTAAGAAGAAGTCCATAGTTGCTACAGAAGCACAGAAGAAGATGTGATAAATAGCTGTAATAAATCAGTAAGGGGCAAGCAACCTTGTTTTCAAAGTGTTGGCTAAAGGATTTGCTGCCATCTCAGCATACATGGTAGAGGAATTATTGTTCATAGTATCAGATATTTATGGATAAACATTCTGTGCAACTTTCTGGAAGTCTGAAATAGTTGTCAGAATGATTGCTTTTAAAACTTTAAAATTATTGGCATTTATTGCCATTTGTGCAGTTATTACTCAAATTCAACAGGTGGTCTATTTTTAAATGTAAAATCATATACATCGTTAACTTGTTTTTTTCCCCCAGGGTTCACTTCATCTGAGCATAATGTTATAGCTCTAAAGAGAGTGAGGCTAAATTCTATGTAAAGACCAATTTTGGGGGCCTAGAATACATAATTGGAAGTTCCAAGTTACCCATTTATTCAGCTACTATAGAATAGGGCCACCAAAAATTCAGATTACCGCTCGAGGGCAGAAAAGTGATGCAAAATTTTTTAACTCTGCTACCCTCCAGTGGCTATCTGGAATTTGAAGCCCAAATTTGGTAATGCTAATTGCCAAGCCTCACCTGTCCTTCTTAGTATTAACCCCTCCCTCAAAAAACCCTCTTTTAATTAAAAAAGTGACATTGAAATGCTACAGAAAGCATTTTGGCCCTGCCATCATCTTTGTTTCTAAAAATGCAGTGGGAACCAAACAAGATTCATGCATTTCCTTAATGATAAAAATTGCAGGCAGCTGAAGACATCTACTCAGAAAAAAAGAACTGAAATAAACAGCGGTGGTAGAAAAAATCCTTTGTGAGCCTGCTAATTTGGTGCTTTGTTGCTCAGTTCATATGTATATATGCATGGATTTGTGGATAAATCTCACAGAAATCAATTGCAGAAGTGTCCATAATGGTTTGATGAAATTTAAAATGTATCTGCCACCCAGAACGCCTTAATGACAACTTGTGACTAGCTGGTACATAGAATGATATAATGGCTTTTAAACAGGTTTATTAAATAAATCTAATTTGAGTTCAGATACCATGCTAAGACAAAATACAAAGATAACATGGTTTAGTCTGATTGTTATAGCTTTGGTTCATGACACTGATGCACATAAAGAGCCTAAGTACAGTCTTTGATGTAGTAAAGCAGAACAAGGGGATGGGATGCATTGTGTGAATTGTTCATTGGGAATATAAACCTTTCATATTTTATCACACTTTCTTCCCTTCACAGAGATTTTCTAGGTGTTAGAAAGTAACTTCACTTTTTCTATATCTGTTTCAGTAACTATCTGTTTTATGGTGGAAGGTAGTAATGGAGTGTTAAATGAAGAAATTGGGACAGTAGGAAGGGGGAAATGATCCTAACTGGTGGGAGAAGATCACAGCTTGCTTCTTTGAATGCATGGTTACTTTATGGGCAGAAAGAAACTATGACACCTGCAAATAGGTCACGGATGGTCTCGTCAGATTTGTGCCATTGAAAAATACCTTTAAAGTGTTCAGTGTCTGGGTTCTGCCACTGTTTCACCTTCACTTTTACCTTGACTACAAAAGTGCTCAGAATTATTTTGTTGGATGTTGATGTAACATACTTTAAGAAACATGGGTTGCAAAATATGCTTCACAACAAATGAAGCATATTTTGTATTGAAAGGACAGTAATTACAGACCACTTCAGAAATGTTTTGAAATAGAAATAGCTAAGGTGTAGTCTTAGAAGATCTAAGATCTGCATTGCACCTATCATGTTTAAGAACAAGCCACAACCATTTTAAGCATTAGCTTGCATAAATATTTTATATGAGGTTATAATAGAGCCTTTGATGTCCAACAGTTAAAGTAATGACCCTTTTTCCATATATAGCAAAAAAAAAGAAAAGATAATGATTGTATACTTCAGTAGTTGTTTGCAAAGAGAAACTGTTTGCCAAATTTAATTTATTCAGTGAACTTCAAGTTACTATATTCTATTTCTTGAATGGAGACTTCAGTGTCCTCTGCTCTGCTCTGCTCTGTTAAAAGTAGCTAAACTCGTGCATCAAAAGGATTTTATTCCTTGCCAAAGACTGTCTTCAACAGTGTTATCCAGAAACTGATTTTAGAGAAGGCTCATGAATATGCCAAGCAAGTACTGGAGCGAATAACACCAGACATGTCACTGGAAGGTGTAATGACAAAACTGCATCTCACTTATTTTGGCTATGTCATGCAGAGAAATTCATCGGAGAAAGCAATTATGTTTGGAAAAGTTAGTATAAAAGGAAACCAGCCCCCCAAAGAACATAGCGGCTGGACACCATCAAAGATGACACCAACTGGAGCACAGAACAAAGATGTAGTGCAAGATTGGAAGATGTGGCAACACCTTAGCATTGCCAAGAGTTGGACACAACTGAATGGATAACAACATCATCATCATCATCATCATTTATATTTAATAGCAGCCCAGGGGGTGAGCAGATAAAGCCCTTTCTGCTTCGTCCTTAAATAATTAGCTTTTAGGATTTATGTATGTGAGGAAGAACTACTTCATACTAGCAGTTCTGCTATAAGTTTTCCCTAGTTCTCAAGAGCAAGGAGCAATGGGTACTACAAGAGTGCTGTACTATTCTCAGCTTGAATTTTGGCTTGGAAGCAGTCCCTTCAAACAGTCTTAGAAATGGTTTCAATTATTTAATCTGTTCCTGTTTGAGATAAACAAAAAAGTGTTCCAAAGATACCTGAAAGCTGGTGATTATTTCACTGGATTATTTTAGAAACCAAAGTAAAATCTATCTTGGTGACCCAAAGAATTAAACCAAGCTTTTTATCTTTCGAGTAAAAGGTTGAGAGGAGATACCTTATTAAGATGTCACTAGAGAATATTAAATACTATATGTATTTGCTCGGTAAAAAAACATCCTCCTCCACTCATTATTGTTTGGAACACTTAAGCTGATAAAAAGATGTACGAGCAGAGATAGGCCCCTTATTTAATATAGCTTATTGTAGAATCTGGTTGTGTTGAAATAATGCTAATTAATCCTATTCTGCACATCTCATTAATGGCTGGATGATATTAGAAAATGTTTTTAAGTAAACAGTTCCCAACTGTTGTGACTTGGCAGCCAGCTGGGGTGGGGAGAGGGGAACTGGGCTACATGGGCCAATGCCAATAGGCCACAGCCTAGTAGTGGGCCTCAGCCCGGGGGTTGCTTTTAAGTCACAAGAAGGGATCCTACTATAACCTTCGAGAGAGCAAGAGAAGTCGAGCAAGTTGTTCTTGGGTTTGTCTTTGGCAATCTTGCAGCTCAAGATACTCAATTCTTTCAATCAAAGTTGGGTAATTTTTGCAAGAAAAAAAAAAAAAGGCGCACATTCAGTTGCATGCAATAACCGTTTTTCTGTGTGCAAAGACTTGCAAAGACTTAGGGATGTGGATGAGTACTTTCTGGAACTGATTCTTTTATGTCCAAGAATGTTTCTTAAGCAAAAACAGGGAAAGATGAGAATTTGATGATAGAAAAGCCCAACTGCCTTCCAATGAAAAAGGCTGCAAGGAGTCCCAATATTAAGCTTGCGGAAGAAACGGAATGGCTTATATCGCCCCACTTGCCACATTTCCTTGCTGTAAGAGATTTATTTTCAAAAGGACCTCTCCTAACGTGACAGGCACAGTGACCTTGGGACACCCCCACCCCCCAATTTCCCCCATGACCTTGTGTTGGGCCAAATAAAGCCTGCAGAACAGAAACTCAGATCTCCAACGGATGAGAGCAGCGATTAAAGGTCGAAAAGGGAGAGAGAGAGAGAGAGGGAGGGAGGGAGAGGGAGGGAGAGAGAGGGAGGGAGAGAGGGAGGGAGAGAGAGGGAGAGAGAGGGAGGGAGAGAGGGAGGGAGAGAGAGGGAGGGAGAGAGAGAGAGAGAGGGAGGGAGAGAGAGGGAGAGAGGGAGGGAGAGAGGGAGGGAGAGAGAGAGGGAGGAAGAGAGGGAGGAAGAGAGGGAGAGAGGGAGGGAGACAGAGGGAGACAGAGGGAGACAGAGGGAGGGAGGGAGAGAGAGAGAGGGAGGGAGAGA